>BPTQ01000005.1:71181439-71542262 GCA_019973895.1 Chrysanthemum seticuspe
CACAATATTTTGAACGAGCTTCTTTTCCTTCAAGGAAACTGGGGCTTGCTGCGCACATCGCAATAGTTCAAAAACCGCGGCGACGGCCCCTTATCTTATCGATCAATCATCAGGTGGAGCAAATCCAAAGAAACGAACTAAGGATAGTTCATTTGAAAAAAGAGTAAAAATCTAAAGAGAATCAAATAGGGGGAAGAAGCATTGGAAACAAGCATAGGGGTAGTGAAAAGTAGTACCTTCCACTATTGGGTGATGGTAAGTAGTTGTATGGTGGTTTACTGGGCGGTTCTCGGGCATGAGAACCACTTATGAGCTCTGGTTCGGTGAATCCGATATCCTTGTGGTAACTCGAAGGGCTGGTTCGGGTTTGATGTCGGGACGCTAGGCTGTGGTAGGCCAACCACGTTTTGCCTACACGTAAGGTACCTGAAGCAAGGCTTCTAGGTTTAGTCGTAGACTCCCTAAAGGAGTTTTAGCAGCTAAGGTAGCTGGAACTACGATGATGAGCCCTCTGGTGCGCGGACGCAGAGAAGGTTAAGAGAGAGAATGCACATCCGTTTTGCACCAACCGGATGGTGTCGGATCGCAGGGCTGTAGTTTGGGCTTGGTCGGGAAGCTCAATGGTGTTCCTATAGCCTAAGTGGCTTGGTCTCGAGTATTCACCAAGAGTACGGGCTCTTGGCGGGTCATTTGGTGGTATGTTGATGAATGGTAGTGGGTTATCACCTTCCATGATGAAAAGTGATGGGGATACGAACAAAGGTTACGAAGAAGGGGGATAAACTAAGAGAAATCTAAAAATGAGAAAAAAGTTTACTTGATAGGAATCAAGCAAAGAAACCTAAACGAGGTGGACTACTAACTAGCTATTCTATTCCCCGGCAGCGGCGCCAAAAACTTGATAACGCTACACGCGTCGTTCGGGGTCAAAGGAACTTCCTTTTCTTCGAGCAAGTTTTATAACACCCTAGGCAGTGAACCTAATCGTTGTAGTGTAGTAATTAGGGTAAGCCACGGGTATTGATATCGTTCTCTAGGGGAATAGGAATGCTAGTAGGGAGTTACTACGCTAAGGTTAAGGTTGAGGAAGATTATTTTTTATCTTTTTATATTTTATGAAAATGGAAAGGTACGAATCTCGGGTATTGGATTTGGGGGGTTGGTATTTCTACCGATTACTCTACTATTATCTAATTATCTAAGCTAAGGTTGTGGGAGTCTATGTCTAATTAATGTGTCCTCGTATGATAGTTTAAAGATGTGTTTACTTAGTTTGTATTACTCCTTAATTATCTCCTATTGATGGTTGAGTGTCACGTCTTATTCCTAGTTGCGTTGTGTGTCTAAAGTTGTAGGGTATGCGTTTCTCCCTAACTCTTTGAACTTACCAAAGGGTCTTGTCTACAAACCCACTAGGGATTATAAACTCCTACTCTAAGGCGCTCTTTGGATGGTTTAGCCTACAACTACTCAGGTAATTATACTCTAAGGTTCACAAATATGAATCAAGCATTAAGTACACAACGAATGACCTATCACATTACTAGATCATTAGTCAACTAAGATAAGAAACAACCAATCAATATTCAATAATTAAGTTTCATACTTCCTAAGCAAACACACAAATAAATTAGCCGGACATGGAGAACATGCAAGCATACACACAAATAATCAAAGACATAATTGAATTAATGAAGCAAAGACTTATCTTGATGTAAGATAGGGTTTAAAACCCTAAAATACTGTACAAGACACCTTAGGTTCGGTTTTAGGTTTTTACTCCAAAGACTCTCCACACAAAGACTGAAAAATTCGGATTCTATATATAAGATTACAATTGCGATGGCGTCACCTTATGTTTAGTGACGCCGTCGTGTCGCCGCCATTAGGGTTTCGTCTTGGCCACGTTAACCTTGCGACGGCGTCACCTTATGTCCGTGACGCCGTCCTCTTCAGCTTCTGACGTCGTCTGGATTGCATCTAGGCCGTCTGAGTAGCGACGGCCTACTCTTCCACAGCTAGACGTCGTCACTTGAAAATACGAGTTTTGAGACCTGTATCGTCACAATATTTTTGGGACGGCGTCGCCATTAACACCTGACGCCGTCGCCTTCTACTTTCAGCAACTGTGAGTGTCTCGATTTTGACTTTGACCATTTTCTTCATATATTCGCGCCTTTTCGTCCAAATAAGTGCCATTCCAGCATTTTGCCTTCACGAGACCTAAAAAGTGAAAAGGAACGATATTAAGCAATAACGGATACAAAAGTGATCAAATAAGGACTTAAACGACCCCTCAAAATGGTACCTTTTAAAACCTTATCATTGTGAAAAATACAAATGTATTTGGGGCGATTTTTATAAAATATTTTTAATTCTTATGTATATGGAACATCTTTGAAAAACTGACCCAATTTTCACTTTTTTCCGCACGTGTTGATTATATTTTGCTTTTATTATCTTGGACATCAAATTAAATTTATAATCAATTTTATTAATTTACTCAAACATTCAGTAGCCCTTCGTCATTAACTTTTAATCTGATCTATGATTAATCTATATATTGAATTAATATCTATCACCACTATAAGAAAAAAGGGGCAACACCCACGAAATTTTTATATGGAAATTTTTCGAAGGAAATTACCAAGGAAATTCCTACAACTTTCTCATGGATTATGTGCACGTACAGTTATTAGTGAAGGTTTTCTTGGCGATTTCTTAGCAATTAGTGACAAAAAAGTCGCCCTGGCTAATCTGCCGGAATTTCCTTGTGATTTTTCTAAAGAAGTAGTTAAGAATACTAAAAATGAACATAATGTATAATTTATATACGTATTTGTATTGGGATGGCTATTTTTGTAATTAGCATTGTAATAATAATAACTTGTGTTTCCACTACAAAAAGTGCCATTTAGGGGCACAAATTTATAGTGGCAGAAACGTTATATGTCACTATATCACGTTTGTAAAGTTGTAACAAAAAAAAACATTTAATGGCGGCACAAAGGAAAAGAAAGGCTCAACATGTTATACTAGGGTTATCTTACTCTATAGATGAGAGTAACAAAGGGTTTAAACAGAGGGTTTAAACAGGTGGTCAACTAACCAGTGTAGTTAGCTGATAAACAAACATATGCAAACGACATGGGTCATTTGTGTGAATCCTAATAGTTTTGACTCTTATGTTGATTAAATCCGATTACACCAAGTTTCCTCAATTTAGTACTCATTTTGGTGGTTTTGAATAGATATACCAAGCCAAGTTCTAAAGTCTACACCAATCCACCGGCACACACATATTTTTGTGGAATTTGGGGTAAAATTGTTGAAACGGAAAGGTTTTAATCCTCACAAATAGTATCAAAGGGTATTGTGTGCGGGTTATGCTACTAATGATCGACGAAAAACATGTGAAGTTTTTTAAATTTTAACCATTATTAGTCAATTTTCGTAGAATAGGACAAGTAAAGTTCTAATTCTGGCTACCTCCCCCCACTTGAACTGTACAACGCCCACGTTGTACAGATTAATACATAAAATTAAAGAGTGTAGTATTAGAAACTGAAAACTCTTCTGAGATTTCTTTTAATGATTCTCCATGGTATGAATGCGAGCAACTTTTTAGACCACCACTATTGATTCTTCACCAAACCTGTAAATATATTAAACAAAAGCAGAAAACTACTTTCATAATGATTTGAGCGTTAGAATTTTTTTTAAGAAGGTCATGTCCAGATCTGCAGATAGTTATGACGTAATCCATTAATTAGATACGCCGTAATGGTCAAGCTGGGATAAAAACTACCTTGGTGATGTAATACATATTATTGTTTATACGCCGTATCCCTCAAATTGGATACGCCGTAATGAACAATTTGTATGGAAAACAAAGTACGTATTAGGGTTTGAATACGTCGTATCCCAAAACTTGAATACTCCATAATTACAGGTCTGACAGTTAGTTTATCAAATAAAAATGCAGAAATAAACAAAAGTACAAAATCTGAGAGTGGAATATGTCGTAACTAGAAGTGGTTACGCCGTATCTACAAAATCTCCGGGTAAGCACTTTTGGTTATTTTTTAGTCGTTCAAGTTCGAATCTCTTCCTTCTTAAAGTGCTATGTAGGTTCCACGATTCTTCTCAATCTCCCTCCTAATTCCTTGTTTAAGAAGCAAAGCATTCCTCTTGCTAACCGGAAATTCCTTCGACCACTTTAATAAAGTCACATGAATGGTTCACAATGTATCTCTTTACCTAGATTGTTTCCATGGTATTTGTAGGGGGTAGTAGTGAGCTCTAATGGCCGCGCATCTTTCTCTTTCTTTATCTTCAATTTCTTCAGCATACCACGATGACTCGTACTCATGGCTTTGAAGCTCATAACAACAATTCCAGACTTTATTTACTGTATCTTCTCGCTCTCCTTCGTTATCCATGTAATCATCCCATAAGTGTGAAATTTCAGAATGGAATTCCCGTTCAAATTCCCAATAATTAGTTGGAGTTTCATATTCCACTTTATCCCTTATCATTTCCCTGTATTCTTCAAATAGATCTTCAACACTCTTCTCCACCCATTGGTTATAAATTTTATTCTTCAGTCTCCAATCCGTCATTTATGTCCACTATACATTTTATCAAGCCAATGGTTAAAAGTTAAGTGACAGAATCCGATCATTTTTCCGTTGACTTCTACTTCGGTGTTAATCCCAAGGAGCCAATTGTAGTCTTTATTTTTTATAGCAGTCCCCTTTGCCTCGTTATCTATAAAATCGGCCTGAAGTTTGTGGGAAGGACATTCACAGGTGTCCACATCTACATCATAATTAGACAGTTCAAGGCATTTTGCGATAAGGTCTGTGTAATCCATTTTGTACCACGTTCCCCACATCTCCTCTAACTTCCTATTACTCAACTCATTCAGATCCTTGCAACATGCCTTGGCCCAGTTGTAAAAACTCATATCATTACCTTCCATCTTCTTCTTCATTATATCATAAATTCCATGTCTTATCAAATACACACACTTAGAGACACAAGGTGACCAGTTATCCATTCGCATTTTATCATCTAATGTCACTTTCTTATCATGAATCTTTATCATCTTAGCATTCCAACTCAGGAATTCTGAGGTGTCTTTCACATGGGGCGCATCAACATCCCAAGAAAATCCAGGCTCCTGTATCTTTTGCATTTTCGAGCTCCATTTTACAAATTCTTCCTCATCTTCCCCCGTTTCCATTGAATTCCATCAGGATGATCATTGCTTCTCATGAATAGTTTCTCATTAATGCTAGTTTGGTTATTGACTTCATGAGTTAACAAACCTGGGGCAATCTTGCAGAGGCTATGGAACTCATCATCAGTAGTAATCTCATAATCGAATAAATTCGTGTCAATGTTCACAATGTCCACGTCCTGCTTATCTTGTGCATCAATTGTCATACTAACTCTGAAATCAAACAAAGACTATTAGCAATCTATAAACAAAAAGAAAACAACCCTAATTACGAAAGACAAAATATTTTTGGAGTTACTGTTCACCTAATACGCCGTAAACAGGAGATTGTTTACGCCATAATCATCTTAAAACAATACGTATACTGAGTTAAAACCATTACGCCGTATAAAAAAAAATTAATACGCCGTAAAGATAAATAATAATGAATTTAAAATTTTTATGTTTTTTTTTAGAAAATTTTAATAAAAATTAAAATTAGCAGATTAACTAACTAAAAACGAAAAAAAAACTAAGAATAAAAAGAAAGTGAAAATTAAACAAAGACAACTAATCTATTTCAGCAACGATTACGCCGTATTCTAAAAAGCAATACGCCGTAACTGAGAATAAAGAAATACGACGTTTTCAATGGAAGTGAATACGCCATAAACCAAACCTGAGACATAAGATAGTTAACAAAAAAAGAAAACAAATAACAACTAAACTAATCTAACAAAAATACAAAACGCACTAAATTAACCTAAAACTAAACTATTACCCGGCAACGGTGAAAACTTGGTGTGTGTTTTGTTGTAGGTATTTTTATATTCAAGTTTTAAGTTTATAATTGCCGGACTTATACCTTAAAGACACACTTTCACGGGCAGTGTGTCCGATCAGATGTAGCAAGTGGGGTTAGTACGAGGTCGATCTCAGGAAAAGTACGCCTAGGTTTGGTCTAGTGAGTTTTACAAGTTTGAAAGGGGGTTTTGATTGATTTTATTAATTATACTACTAAAACATAAAAAAGTTATTGGGAATTTAGCAAAGACAGTTTGTACTGCCAAGGTTAAGGGTTAGTACTGTTAGCCTTAACTGTGGACTACGAGAAGGTTATACTAGCAGTACAAACTGCCAGTACAATTAGTTAGTACTGCTTATAAGATTTTGTATAGTCGGTTTAATAATTATAGAAAAGATTCTATAAGATGTATCTTGTGTAGAAAGTTATTGTAAACCTAATAGGACTCCTTAGCCTATAAAAGGAGGTCCTAGGTTAGATTTAGAGTACGAGTTATTCTAAGAGTTGACCACTTCAAGGTTTTGTAACCCTAATACTTTTGAGTATTCGTATAATATATTGAAGTGTTTTGTGATTAACAAACTTTGTTTAGTATTCTCTTTGTCATTAAACATTAGATTCCACATATTGTTTAAGCTTTGTTACAAGACAGCTTGCTATACTATTGTTTGTGTTAGATTTATTTAACTCAATCAATTTGATCAATTGCTCAACTGGGATCAACAAGTGGTATCAGAGCTTGTGATCTAGAAACTGTGATATAAGAGAATTTGTGTTTAGACTACTACTGAAGTCATGGAAGATTCAACACACATGGTAACTGCATCATAGGTGCCCTTGCTGAAGACAGGAGAGTATGAACTCTGGAGGTTAAGAATGCAGCAGTACCTCAAGATGTTGGACTACTCTATGTGGGACATCATCCTGAAGGGTGATTTTCTACCTGCTAAGGGTGCTGATGGGACGGATGTACCCATCAAATCAGTTGAAGACAAAGCTCAGAGAAGACTAGAGATCAAGACTCATAGTATCCTTCTGATGGGATTACCTAATGAGTACCAATTAAGCTTCTGTGAGAATGAAGATGCCAAATCTTTGTGGGATGCTATAGAACAAAGGTTTGGTGGGAATGATGCAACTAAGAAATCAAGGAAGAATCTTCTGAAGCATCAGTTTGAAAATTTTGCTGCTATAAGTAATGAAGGTATTGATCAGACACGTGACAGACTGCAGAAACTTGTGAGTCAACTTGCACTCATGAAAGCTGCAATTCCTCAAGAAGACATAAATCTCAGGTTCCTAAGAAGTTTAGCACCTGAATGGAGCATGCATACTGTGGTCTGGAGAAACAAAGAAGGTCTTGATAAGCTGACCTTAGATGATTTATACAATAATCTCAAAGTGTATGAATCAGAAGTGAATGGAACATCCAGTTCAACCCCTGGCACACAAAACCTAGCTTTTGTGTTTTCAAAAGGGTCAGACAGTCATCAAAAAACTCCTTCTACTGCTTATGGAGTTTCTACTACTATCACAACAGTTTCTATTGCTAGTGATAACATAAGTGATGCCGCAATTTGTGCTTTCCTGGCTGACCTTACTACCAGTACACATGTAGTAAATCAGGATTTAGAACAGATTGATCCTGATGATTTGGAAGAAATCGACATTAAGTGGCAGATGGCTATGCTGACTATAAGGGCTAGGAGATTCCTGAAGAAGACTGGAAGGGAACTTAAGCTTAATGCATAGAGCAATGTAGGGTTTGAAAAATCCAAAATTGAGTGCTACAACTGTCAAATGAAATGACACTTTGCCAGAGAGTGTAGGGCTCCAAAGAAGAATGGTGACACTCCAAGAAGGATTGCTATTGAAGACTCAAAGACCACTACATCCTTGGTGTCCTGTGATGGTCTAGGAGAGTATGACTGGAGTGATCAGACTGAAGATGGACCCAATTTTGCTCTAATGGCCTATGCTTCTTCATCATCTGGTTCTGATTCTGAGGTATCTAATGAATCTGGTTGTTCTTATAAATCTTGTGTAGATACTTTAGAAGAGCTTAAGGCTAGGAATGAGTGTTTAAGAGAAGAAATTGAGAAACTAAAATTAGATAACTTAGGATATAAAGTTGGTCTAAAATCAGTTGAACAAAAACTAGAATATCTTAAACAAAATGAGCTAGAGTATGTGGATCAGATAGCAATTTTAGAAGGTCATATTTTTAAGAAAGAGTGTGAAATTAATGTTCTCAATCAAAAACTAGAAAAAGCTTCACAGGAAAAAGATGTTGCCTTAGCTGAAAAAGAAAAGCACATAGTTACAGTCGATAAACTTCAGTTTTCATCTGATCTTGTGAACAAGTCTATTGAGAGTCATTTAATGAGAAAAGGTAATGGCTTAGGATACAATGAAGTAGCTCCTCCACTTTTAAGTGCTTATGCCCCCCACCTAAGAAAGAAATCTCCTTCATAGGAGAAGTAGGAAGCACAACTGTAGGAGAGTCTAGTGAGAACAACCATGACACACCTAAGGTTAAGAAACAGTCATCTGATGCCCCAATTATTAAAGATTGGACATCAGATAGTGATGAGGAAAAGGTTGTGTTAACACCTAAGCATATTAAGGTAGAAAAACCTAAAACAGTTAAACATGTTAGGTTTGAAAAACCAGTGTTATGTGCAAGTATCTCTAGGAAGATAGCTGAATATAATAAGGAACCTAGAGAGATGCCAAAAGGGAAAAATAATAGGCCCAGAGGTAACCAAAGAAACTGGAACAACCTAATAACTCAAAAATTAGGCAATGATTGGAAATTGGTTAATAATGCTTGCTATAATTGTGGTAGTTTTGAGAATTTACAGGAAAAGTGTTTTTACTACAAGAAAACCACAAGGAACCATAACAGCAGGGTGAATCATAAAAAGTTTTCTAAACAAACACACCCTCATGATAACAAGAAAATGGTTCCAAGGACAGTATTAATGAGATCTGGTGCTAATAGATCCATTACTACTGTTCTTCCAAATAAGCAAAGGTCTTTTAAAAAACGTACAGATGTTTGTACTGCTAAGGCAAAAGCAGTTTCTACTGCTGAGCCAAAAGTGATAACAGACACTGTAATGGGCAATCATTTTTATGCTGTAAAGACCTCAGCTTGCTGGGTCTGGAAACCAAAAATAAAGGTTTTAGATCATGTTTCCAGAAACAGCAGTGCATCAATGGACTTAAAACGCTTTGACTATGTTGATGCACAAGGCAGACCCAAGTCGGTAATGGCTTAGGTCCCCAAGAGAAATTGATTCTCTTCTTTTATGTGCAGGGCAACTTACAGGTGGAGCTAAAGGATAAAGAAATTTTTGACAGTGGTTGCTCTGGACATATGACTGGTGACATGTCCAATCTGGAGGATTTTGAAGTTATAGATGGTGGATATGTTGCTTTTGGGAATGAGCCCAAAGGAGGGAAGATTATTGGCAGAGGTACTATTAAAACAGGGAAATTGGATTTTGAAAAAGTGTATCTTGTAAATAGACTTAAGTTCAATCTATTTAGTGTCTCACAAATGTGTGACAAAAAGAATTTTGTTCTTTTTACCAACACTGAATTTCTTGTCCTTTCTCCTGATTTTAAGATGCCTGATGACAAATTTGTGCTTCTTAGAATCCCTAGAATAGACAACATATACAGTGTTAACATAAAGGACATAATTCCCAAAAGAGCTTTAACTTGTCTATTTTCAAAAGCCACTGTTGATGAATCCAATCTTTGGCATAGGAGACTTGGTCACCTTAATTTCAAAACAATGAATAAATTGGCAAAAGTAAACCTTGTTAGAGGTTTACCTTCAAAAGTTTTTGAAAATCCTGAAACCTATGTTACATGTCAGATGGGGAAACAACACAGAGCTTCTTGTAAGAACAACGTTATTAATACTATTTCTGAGCCCCTTTATATGTTACATATGGATCTGTTTGGGCCAACTTTTGTGAGAAGTTTGAATAAAAAGATATATTACTTAGTTGTCACTGATGATTACACTAGGTTCACTTGGGTTTTCTTTCTAGGAACTAAGGATGAAACATCAGAAATCCTTAAGGCTTTTATAGTAAGGATAGAAAACTTAGTAAATCACAAAGTAAAAATAATCAGGTGTGACAATGGAACTGAATTTAAGAATAGTGTGATGAATCAGTTCTGTGTGGAAAAAGGTTTTGTAAGACAGTTTAGTGTAGCTAGAACTCCTCAGCAAAATGGTGTGGCTGAGAGGAGGAATAGGACATTAATTGAGGCTGCTAGGACTATGTTGTTTGAATCCAAATTACCTACTACTTTTTTGGCTGAAGCAGTTAGTACTGCTTGCTTTGTGCAAAATAGGAGTAAAGTAGTTAAGCCTCATAACAAGACCCCTTATGAACTGTTGCATGGTAGAAAGCCCATGATAGATTTCTTAAAACCATTTGGGTGTCATGTTACTATCTTGAATACCATAGATCACCTAGGCAAATTTGATGAGAAGGCAGACAAAGGGTTCTTTGTTAGGTACTCCACTAATAGCAAGGCCTTTAGAGTGTTCAACAATAGAACTAGGCATGTGGAAGAGAACTTGCATGTTAGGTTTAGTGAGAGTTCACCTAATATTGCAAGAAGTGGACCAGACTGGTTATTTGACATTGATTCTCTAACCAGAACTATGAACTATGAGCCAGTGTCTACAGGTACAACTAATCAGTCTGCAAGTACAAAAGGAAATTCAAATGCAGGTACACAAGCCAAGAAGGATGGATCTGCAGAGGAATTTGTGCTGATTGAAAAATGGAAGTTGGACAAGCTTCTCATGCCCAAAGTGTTAAAGAAAAAGAGTCCAGAAGATGATCCTCTGGAAATTTGGGCAAAAGGTGATACAGAAGGTGGGGCTAAACCTTCTGATGTGCATAAAGTGGTTACTGAAGGACTATAATTTGATGATGAAGTTCAAGATAATACATCAACAAATTCCGCTAATGGAAGAAGAGAAACTGGCACTAGCCTACCAGTTCCTACTGATACGTTTATCATTAGCTCACCAGTTGCTACAGACACACCTATCTATAGGCCAACGGTTTCTATTGGTAAGCCTAGAAGTTCTCCATATTCAAGGTTTCCCATAGTGGACAAAGATGGGAAGTCCTATACTTATGCAGATTATCCAGATGATCCAAATATGCCTGGTTTGGAGCATATTTATGAAGACACTGATGATGAGGTTTTGGATGGTTTTAGTACAGAGGCTGATCTGCATAATATGGAGTCTTCTTATGCTACCAGTCCTACACACACTACAAAAATCCATAAAGATCATCCAAAAGATCAAATTCTAGGAGATTCTCAGTCTGCTGTTCAAACAAGAAGTAAACTTAAAGGATTGAAGAATCAAGGGTTATTTGCTCAACCCTTCATCAGAGAAATAGCCACAAAGATCTGCAAAATTGCATGTTTGCTTGTTTTCTGTCATAGATGGAACCCAAGAATGTTTATAAGGCATTACAAGATTCAAGCTGGGTGGAAGCTATGCAGGAGGAGTTGCTGCAATTCAAGCTTCAAGAAGTTTGGACCTTGGTGGATTTGCCTAGTAGAAGAAGGCAATAGGGACAAAATGGGTATTCAGATGCAAGAGGGATGAAAGAGGCGTTGTTGTCGATAAACAAGGCAAGGTTAGTGGCTCAAGGATACACTCAAGAAGAAGGCATAAATTATGATGAAGTGTTTGCACCAATGGCAAGAATAGAGGCTATCAGACTGTTCTTGGCTTTTGCTTCATACAAGAACTTCACAGTGTATTAGATGGATGTGAAAAGTGCTTTCCTATATGGGACAATTGAGTAAGAAGTAAATGTCTCCCAACAACCTGGTTTTGAAGATCCTAAATTTCCAGATAAAGTTTACAAGGTGGAGAAGGCATTGTATGGATTACATCAGGATACCAGAGCTTGGTATGGCACCTTATCCAAGTATTTATTGACCAATGGGTTTGTTAGAGGCACAATTGACAAAACCTTGTTCATAAAAAGGACTAAAAGTGACATCTTATGGGTTCAAGTTTATGTAGATGACATTATTTTTGGTTCAACAAATAAGGTATTATGTGATGAGTTTGAGAAGCTAATGCACAGCAGGTTCCAAATGAGTTCCATGGGTGAACTGACTTTCTTCTTAGGTCTTCAAGTCAAGCAGAAACATGAAGGCATTTTCATTAGTAAGGAGAAGTATGTAACTGATATCTGGAAGAAGTTTGGATTTAATGATGTGAAGCCTGCTAAGACTACTATGGATCCAAACAAGCCTCTGGTTAAAGATGAAGATGGTGAAGAGGTTGATATACATCTCTACAGATCCATGATTGGGTCTTTGATGTATTTAACAGCTTCAAGACCAGACATTGTGTTTGCTATGTGTACATGTGCTAGATTTCAATTGTCTCCCAAGATGTCTCACTTGAATGCTGTCAAGAGGATTTTTAGGTACTTAAGGAATCAACCTAGGTTGGGCCTTTGGTATCCTAAAGATTCACCCTTTGATCTAGTGGCATACTCAGATAGTTATTATTCTGGAGCATGTTTGGATAGGAAATCAACTACTGGAGGATGTCAGTATCTTGGACATAGGTTGATTTCATGGCAGTGTAAGAAACAGACTGTGGTGGCAAATTCTACTACTGAAGCAGAGTACATTGCTGCTTCAAGTTGCTGTGGTCAAGTGCTATGGATTCAAAATCAATTACTAGACTAGGGGTACAATTTCATGAACACCAAGCTTTATATTGACAATAGCAGTACAATGTGCATAATTAAAATCCTGTTTTTCATTCAAAAACAAAACATATTGAGATAAGACACCATTTTATAAGAGATTGTTACGAAAAGAAACTTATTCAAATTGTTAAAATTCATAATGATAACAATGTTGTAAATTTGCTCACAAAAGGTTTTGATGTGCGTAGATTTCAGTTTTTAATTGCAAGTATTGGTATGATGAATCTCTAATCAAAAATCTTATCTCTTTGTGTTTTTGTAAAGTTTTGTAAAGGATTTGTACTGTTATTGAGGTCAAAGTATGTTTCTGCTGCTGTATTAAGGTTTTCTGATGAAAGTAGTTTATACTGTCAGTGTGAAAATTTTGGTACTGCTTTCATAACCTGCTAAGTTCATATGTGTGTACATCTTGGATAGTATTTTTCTTGGTGTCTACTAACACTTGCAGGTTAGAATGAGGGTTTACAAAGATACTACGAAGGACTAAAGAATAAATCTTCTTTTGCAAGGAAGTCCTTCCATTTTTTTGAAAATTTCATCTTTGGAGTGAAGTTGTGCACTGAAGAGTGCAATGGTAATCAGTTCACTATGTATTTTGAAGAACTGGCTAGTCCAAGAGAAAATGGCTCCTGGTAAATACTTCTCAAATCCATTCATGGTTGATAGTTTACCAAAAACTATATGGTTTTTAACTCACCATACTTCACAGTGAAGAGTTAACTAGTCCAAAGCAAACGGCTATTGGTAAAGACATCTCAAATCCGTTGATAGCTGGTAGTTTGCTAAACACTATGATAAGTGTTCTTAATTTACACTTAGTTTTCTAAAAATGTGGTGGACAGTATGTTTTTCAAAGGTAACAAGTTTGTACTGTCAGATAAAAAAAATCAAAAAGTTTGTACTAGTAGTGTAAAGTTTGTACTGCTAGCGTAAAATTTTTGTACTGCTGAGTAGCCGTTGGTACTGTGCGGTTAAAACCTTTTTTACTATCCGTTGGGGATTTTTATCTGTTTCAGTCATATTTATAGGGTTGTTACTTGTGATATTTATTCATTTTCCATATTTTTATCTGATTTTTTTTTAAGAAAGAATTATCACATACGCAACTCTCTCAAACCTTAATAAAATCTCAATTGCCAGTACCAACTGTTCATTAAACCTATTCCGATCAAAACCCAGCAGTATCCCAAAACTTTTATCATGGAATTAGTTAAATCTCACAATCAGGTCGCGTTCTTGGAAAAACCTGAAGGTAGTGAACAATTTCATCAGATAGTGGATTTTCTAAACCAATCATACATCAGGTATGCTCTTATCACAAACCCCACTATCTATGTCTCCCATATTCAACAGTTTTGGCAGACTGCTACTGTCAAAACATTGGAACAGGGGGACAAACAAATAAAAGCTAAGGTAGATGGTAAGAAGATTAGGATATCTGAATCTTCCTTAAGGAGATATCTCCATTTGGAAGATGATGATGGAATTTTTGACTTACCAAATACTGAAATTTTTCATCACCTATCCAGAATGGGATATGATACAGCTAATCAAAAACTGACTTTTCAAAAAGGTTGTTTCTCCCCACAATGGAGGTTTTTACTACACACACTTCTTCACTGTTTGAGTCCTAAGAAAACATCTTGGGAGCAATTCAGTAGCAATATTGCTATTTCTCTCATCTGCTTATCAACTGGAAGGACTTACATCTTTTCCAAACTGATTTTTGAAAATATGGTGAAGAATGTGGATTCCAAAACAAAATTTCTTATGTACCCAAGATTTATTTCAATGATTTTGAAAAAAAGCAAGCTACTCACCCATGAAGAAATTTTTCTAACACCTTGTTTGCAACAAAAACTTTTTGCAAATATGTCTATGGCATCAAGGTTGTTCAATGGGGTGGTAGTTCCTTTATTTCCTAACATGATTGTGCAGGTACAGGGTGAAGGATCAACAATCCCAGCTGAGTACCAACACACACCCATTTTTGTTCCAAATGTAACCTATACACCACCTGTAACACACACCTATAGGAGAAAACACAGACGGGGTACTATGGCCTCTCATCCTAGTATTCCTACTCAGACCCCAGGAGTTAATGAGACTGCCTTTGGCAGAGTGGAAGGGGCTACCACTACTGTGTCTAGCTTAGATGCAGCACAGGGCAGTGGTAACATCAATAAGACCCCAACCATGGCAACAATGGATGTTTCTAGTCCTAACAGATTGGATACAACTGCTGGAATCCCAAGCCAACTGGACACTATGGGTGGCTTCAGTAATCCTCCTAGTCCAACTAGGGAGAAAACTGAGTCTTTGCCTTATGATGCACCTCTCCCAGAAGGTAACACATCTGGAAGTGCTGAGGGCAGCCAATCACTTAAAGAATTAACGGCATTGTGTACTCAGTTGACAACTAAAGTAGAGGTTTTGGAGAAAGAATTGAAAGAAACAAAGAAGTTGTATGCCAAAGTTTACTCTACTCTGGTCAAAAGGTGAAAAGGTTGAAGTTGAAGGTTAAAGCTCTGCAAGCTCCCAGAAAGGCTAACATTGTGGATTCTACCAGTTCAAGTGATCCTGAAGATATTGGGGAATTTTACAAACAGGGGAGGAAAACAAATGCAGAAACTCAGGGGAGGACTTTAAGTTTTGAAAGTGGGGATCAAGATCAAGATATGGGAGATTATGTGCAAGAAACAGAATCAGTGTAAACTGAAGAAGTTGATCTTAAAGCTCCAACAGAGGTTATTGAAGAACAAGAGGATGTCATTGATACTGCTGCCAGTGCAAAGAAAGCAGTGGAAACTACTAGTTCGGAAAAAGGTACTGCTAGGGTTGATAAAGGCAAGGGCATTCTGTATGAAGATGAACCTGTTCAAAAGAAGACAAAGATTACTACACAGATGGTTTAAATGAAGAAAAAGCTAAAGAGGTGTAAGAACAGGAGGTGGTAAGATTTTCGGAAGAGCAAAAGTTGAAGAAGACTGTTGAACTATCTGTTGAAGAGTCAGATAGACTACATGCTCAAATGTTGCAAGAAGAAGAAGTTGCAGCAGTTCCTGAGGAAGAGAAAAAGGATGCTATCCAAGACTTACTTAATCAGATGAGAGAAAACCAGAGAACTAAGAAAAGAGTCAAACCCCAACAAAAGGACAATTGATGAGGAGCATGAAGATCTATATGAAGCATCAAGATTACAAGAAAGATTTTCAACTAAAGGGGAAGACTTTTGATGAAATACAAGAGATGTATGTCAGAGATTATAAAAGGATTCAAGATTTTAGACCAGTAGGAACAGAAGAACCAACTGTTAGAACAAAGAGAGCAGGTCTGATACTGGAATCTGAAACATCTAAAAAGCAGAAGATAGAAGGAAGTTCATCTGCAGCAGAGAAAGAATTAGAAGATGAAGTATTGAAGGATTTGATGATTATTCAACGTGATGAGGGAATGCATGTAGAAGCCTTACAGACCAAGCATCCCATAATTGACTGGGAAATTTATAGTGACAAAATTGGAAAGCTTGGAAGATCATCAGAGTTAGAGACATAGTGGAGATGTACAAGACATTTGCAGACATGTGCAAATCATTTGACAGAGATGATCTAGTAAAATTATGGGAACTGGTACAATAAAGGCTAAATTATAAAGAAGATTCGGATGAAAAGGAGCAGGAGCTTTGGGTAGAGCTGGAAAGATTGTTTGAACCTGATCCTTTTGAAAAACTATGGAGTCAAGATGCTACAGTCCCAGGATCTACATGGATTTTATATAGTTCATATGGTGTACATCATGTGTATACAAGTACATCTGATTGGTTTATGCTTGTGGAAAAGGAGTATCCGCTCAGAACGAAGACACTGATAGTGATGTTATCTTCAAGATTGACTACTGAAGAAGACAATGAAATGGCAAGAGAATTGGTGAACAAGATCTTCATTCAAGCTCAAAGACCAAGCAAACCAAGCAAGTAGGTGTTTGCAAAATTCCCTAACAGTATGAAGAGCAAGATATATTCAAGAAACTTGCTGATTTGCAAATGAAATCACAAGTTTAGGGGAGGATTGTTGGGAATTTAGCAAAGACAGTTTGTACTGCCAAGGTTAAGGGTTAGTACTGTTAGCCTTAACTGTGGATTGCGAGAAGATTATACTAGCAGTACAAACTGCCAGTACAATTAGTTGTACTGCTTATAAGATTTTGTATAGTCAGTTAGATAATTATAGAAAAGATTCTATAAGATGTATCTTGTGTAGAAAGTTATTGTAAACCTAATAGGAATCCTTAGCCTATAAAAGGAGGTCATAGGTTAGATTTAGAGTACGAGTTATTCTAAGATTTTATCACTTCAAGGTTTTGTAACCCTGATACTTTTGAGTATTCCTATAATATATTGAAGTGTTTTGTGAGTAACAAACTTTGCTTAGTATTCTCTGTGGAAAACTAGAAGGAGGGGGGGGGTTAATAGTTTTACCGATTAAAACTTCGTTTTAAACTATTTAGATCGACTTATGTCAATCTATTTTGTAGGACCTTTTTTATCAACCTTATCACGTTACCAAGCTTACCACACAAATATAACACGTAACACACTAAGCGTATGCGTAAAGATGAAGCACAAGGAAGGTAAATATGGTGACTTGAATGATGTATATGTCATGTATGTGTTAGAGAGAAATAAGATGAACAGAGAACTTGTATTGCAATGAAAAATACACACTTACACACTCAAGCACACCCCTCAAATGATACATTTGAGGGGTATTTATATTACAAGACATGTTGCCCTAAAGGCTTCGCCTTGGGATTCGTTTGGGCTTGGATTGGACTTGGATTACATAAACTTACATAAGGATAGCTTAACTTAACTTCTAACCATTTAGCTTAGCCCAATCCAAGAGCCCATTGACTATTCTAATACGATATCTAACACACGTTACAAAGTTCCTAAACGTGAATGACCATCACTTTCTATTAATTATTATTAAGGCTAACAATCTCCCCCTAAGGGGTGGTCATTCATAAGATGCTCCACTTGATAAGATCTTTAGACTTCTTGAGCTTGAACTTTGTGTGTCGACATAGAAAAGTCTTGATTCTTTGGTCCTTCATGCTTTGTGATCAGATAATGGTGTAATCTGTCGTATGTCAACTTCTTTGGGATAGGTGTCTCCACGTCTTTCTCCACCATGCTCATACTTCTTTTGAATTTGAATTTCCAAATATGTGAAGTTCTCTAGTCTTTAAACTTTGTAGATTCTTTGACACTGACGAAGAATCATCTTTAACTTTATGTTGCCTTTGATTTTGGTATGAGTATGGGAAGATGGTGCGGTCTCTCCTCCAAGGAACAATCATCAGTACCTGTATGAATATGTTAGTTGAAAACACCAATCGATCATTGTGGACTTTTCTTAAAGAATTGACCACTACAATTGTTTTACTGATGAATGTCTTGATTCCATTCACCTTGGTCGGGCGAATCAGCAGTACGAATCCCGTGGAGGGACAGTTGGCATTACTATGAATAGATTCAAGTAACGACCCACGTCTTCAGGATTCAATTCGTGAAAGGAATCTCCTTAGCGGGATTTCCATCACTTATAAGTTCGAATGTCGAGGGTGTTAACAGCATAGTGTGAAAACACATCTCTAATTCTTACAAAGGCTGTTCTTGAACTGGAGGCCCTCAAGTAGGCTAACACGATATACCAAAGTATATCTACAGTTCAGGTGAGTCGCTGAGGTACACCGAAGCATCACCTCACGACTGTAGACCGTTTGAGACACACTAAGCGTAATCCATAAAGAATTACCGAAGTGACCTGCTGTCAGGGCTATTTGATGTTGACCCTTGCAGGAGTTTCCATTCAATCACTGAGGATCACAAATTGTGAATCCCTTCATAAATATTCTGGCAGATTGCTAAGATCTGCGTAGGACTCTAGAATATATCACTTGTGTCCTTATTGATGAACAGCAAGTGATGAAATATTAAGTGTTCCTAAGAGATCTTTTGATGAATCTCGAGGCTCTAGACTCAATTAGTGCATTTTGGTTTTCCTAAGCGGAGACTAGGGAGAGGGTCTCCTTCTTCAATACCAACGATCTCTAAGAGAAAGTCGATAGATTATGTAGGGTTCCCTGTGAGAATGAAACAAATCCTTTTAAGAGGAATTGAGTGGCTAGAAGGTTAATTGCAGTGCGTCACTGGGTCCATGACGTCTTTATCTTCAATACCAGGGTCATCTTAGTGACAACCAGTAGCAGATGAATTGAACCCGGTTTCTGCCCTAAGGTTGATTATGGAGGGCTATTTCTTTTCACCTTTTTTCTTTACTTTTCTTTTTAATTCTTCAACCCCTTCTTTCTCCTTTATCACATTACTCCTTTTTTCAATCAAACCTAAGGACTTCTAATACTAACTATGGGTATTGTCCTTGGGTAGATCCCTCCGGCTCTGGCGGATCATAGGACGTTTATTCCTAAACTTAGTCACCTTATAACTCCATAACTATCCTATGTTGCCATAAAACCTTTTTATTGAAAATCTTTCAAAGTGTTTATGATTATCAAAAACATTTTGTTAACACCTTGAGAGTTTTGAATTTTCATAAATACTCCCCCTTCACATGTTCTTATATTGTTTTAACTTAAATCTGCACAGTATGGGTAGAGTTCGCACTTTTTGAATTGATCGGCTCTTGATAGACAATTCCTCGCGAGACACAGTTACGTTGCTTAGTTAAAGAGTTTCATTGTCATTTTTAGGTGACAACTAGCTCTAATAACTAACTTGAATTTGTAAACACTCCTTGAAAAGAAGGTTAGACCTATGAAATTGCATGTTTATCACGAGTTTCTCGAGATGGTACATTTACTAACTTTTATTTCTCGTCAATTCATTGGTCCCGTCTGAGTCGAGCTCTTTTGAGATTCAAATACCGATCATTAAACATTTTTGATCACATTTTAATCACGTCTTCTCCCCCACAAAAATAGCATATGCGTGATATTTTTGATATCAACGGATTAAACAATATTTTTTAGAATCTTTTGGGGAAACAAACGGATTTGATTTTAGCATGACAATGGAACATTTTATTTTATACTCCCCCTTTGAGAAAGCATAATCAATAAAGGGTTTTGGAGGGAGTTATCTTGAGCACAAAATATTTTGAAATATTTTGAATAATATTTTGAACAATCTTGAAAAGGTGCTCAAGCTGATGATGATTTCTCACCATTTTTAAATGTAGTGCACTGAAGCGTACACTAGATTTTTCTTTTAGAAAACGAGTTTTGATTTGAAATAATCAAAAGTCATCATTTTTAGTCCGGGTTTCGTACTGAAGTATACGAAAACCATTATATTTTTAGGAATAGTGCTTGAAAAATATTTAAAATCTTTATTTGGATAAGCACTTTCCTTTCTTTGAAGCGCGGGTCCTGAACTAATTTGTCCAGAAGCCATTATTTTGAAGAAATTTTGAGAAACGACATGTTTTAGAAAACATTTAAAGAACTCTCGCTCAAGCATCTGTACATTTCCGTATCATCGTTGAATGACATTTCTAGAAACATACAGAATATCGATTATACGAAAGACATGTCGTGAGAAGAATATTTTTGGATTATTGATTTTTATATTGTTTTTGGATTTTTTGAAAATTTTCAATTTTTGTATCTTGATTTTGTTGGTTTTTCAAATTTTGTATTTGGTTTTTTGAAAAGATATTTACAAAGAAGATTTGAAGAAAGAAAATTTAAGTTTGGACAAGTAAAAGTGGAGTTAAGAGTGAAATTAGAAAAGGATTTCCACATGCGATATTGGCATAAAGTTGTTCTTTACCACATTGGGTATTTGAACCTTCAACACTTTTACAGGTACCTGCATCCACAGAAGAAGAATTTTCACAAATAACAGTGTTAGAAGTACATGTTTCCTCACGGTGAGGGTGATCACTATGATAAGCGTACAACGCGCATTCAGGGTCAAAGAAAACTTCCTTTTCTTCGAGCAAGTTTTTCAACCACCTAGGCAGTGAACCTAATCGTTGTAGTGTAGTATTAGGGTAAGCCTCGGGATTGATATCGTTCTCTAGGGGAATAGGAATGCTAGTGAGAAATTACTACGCTAAGGTTGGGGTTGAGGAAGATTATTTTTTATCTTTTTTATATTTTTTAGAAAATTGAAAGTACGATCTCGGGGTTTGGATTTGGGGGGTGGTACTTCTACCAATTACTCTACTAATCTAATTATCTAATCTAAGGGGTAGTCTATGTTTATTGATGTGTGCTCGTATGATGATTAAAAATGTGTCTACCTAGATACTATTACTCCCTAGTTATCTTTTATTGGTGGTTGAATTGTCACGTCCTTATTCTTAACGCGTTGTGTCTTCTAAGGTCGTAGGGTATGCTTTTCTCCCTAACTCTTTGAGAATACCTTAAGGTTATTGCCTACAAAATCTCTAGAATTCATAAACTAACTCTAAGGTTATCTTTGGATTTTTAGCCTATAATTACTCTAGGCGATTATAAACTAAGGTTCACAAAGATTACTCAAGCATTAAAAACACAACGATGGCTTATTGCAATCCTAAGCCAATTACAACTAAGATAAGAGACAACCAATCAATATTCAATAACTAGGTTTCATAGATCTAAGCAAACATACAAGTAAATTAGTCGGGCATGTTAAACATGCAAGCATACACACATTCAATCGAAGACATAATGAAATCAAGGGAATAAATAACTTATCTCGATGTAAAATAAGGTATTAGAACCCTAAAATACTATCCTAGACGGACAAAAGTCATTTTAGGTTTTTACTCCACAAGTCTACCTCTCTAAAAGTCTGAAAATCGAATTCTATATATAGAGTTAAAACTACGACGGCGTCACCTTTTAGCTGTGATGTCGTCAGATCGCCGCCAGTGGGGTTTCGTCTTGGCCAAGTCAACTTTGGGACGTCGTTACATTGTGGTTGTGACGCCGTCAGCTTCAACTTCTGACGCCGTCTAAATCTGGATCTAGGATGTCTGAGGGAAAAGGTCTTCGTGACGTCCTACTCTTCAAAGCCTGACGCTGTCAGGTGCAAAATAGCAAATTCGCTCCTGAGCCGTCACAAATATAGGGACGGCGTCGCTCTTTGTTTCTGACGCCGTCGGATATACTTCCAACAGCTTGAGTGTCTTGATCTTGACTTTTGCCATTTTCTTCTCATATTCACGCCTTTTCGTCCAAATAAGCATCATTCCAGCATTTTGCCTTTAAGAGACCTAAAAAGTGAAAAGGAACGAAATTAAGCAGCAACGGATATAAAAGTGGGGAATTAAGGGCTTAAATGACCCCTTAAAAGTGTATGTTTTAAATCCTTATCAAATATCCCTACACTTGGTATTTGCTTGTCCTCAAGCAAATGTGCTTTTGGCTAATCAATTTATAAGTTAGGGGGCATAAAGCATTGGTTTAGAACAATTCATAACAAGTATAAGCCCCGCAAAAGTCATAACAAGCACGGAAATTACATACTATCACCTCACAAGTGGTGTTTGGATACTCTCATCTCTCGGGTGTATATGAAATATATCAAATGGGAAATGGAAGATAAACACTCATTAACCCGTCATAGTACATAGATTACCATAGGCTTGAGACTAGATCAAACCTCCACCGCTTTGGCGTAAGCACCTAGGAAAAACTATCTAAGAGGTCTTTTAAAGGGTTGTAACGTTAGGCTTACGGTAGGGAAACAAAGGGTTTGGTTGGATAGGTGATTTAGTGGTGGCAAGTCAAAAATCTTTATGTTACAAGCATGAGAAGAATGGCGTTGCTAAGCCAAGACTCGACTCTCTAAACTCTAGATAACTAGAAACAAACAAACATAAATATAAAGATAGATGTAGGATGGTAGCCTTTTTTTTTTTTTTACACTCTCTTTTTTCATTTTTTTCGATTTTTTTAATACACTTTTACTCTACCATCCTCTACGATAACATCAAAATATAAGGTATTTATAGGCACATCCCTACACTTGAGTTTTTATTACTCTAACACTAATTTGACCCGAATTGAAAAGATCAAATCACTTGGTGTACATTATTACGTAGATAAAGGGAATTTAAATTTAACGTTCTTTCCCGTCACTCCATAAAATTTAACTTTACCCATGAGTCCCAATCGTCCCAAAACTGTATACAAAGGATATGACTCGACTTAGCAACTTATGCAAGTAACTAGATAATTGAACTAAGGGTTTAGTATGATAACAATAATGCACCAAAAGTGAGTGCATACAAGGTAGGATAAGGCGATTTGGGTGTACATTTGGGGGTGGATTGTAAACAATGCTCTTCATTGATATTCCGGAAAACCGAAACATCACAAGAACCGCGAAAAGGATAGGCTCTGAGGGGTTAACTAGGGGTATCGTGTACTAAAGATGAGTACAACGCAAGGGTGTGGGGTGTTAAGACCTTATATCTATCAACCTTATCACAAATACAACACGTATACAAGTATAACCACGTTATCAACCTCACGAATCAGTTATGCGTATAACATGAGGAGAAGAAAGATTAAGATGAGAGATGGTGTCTTGATATATTATGCGTGAATGTGTAGAGAGATAGAGAGAAGAAAGGAAACAATAAGATGTTATATTGCTCCAAAGAAAAAACACACACACACACACACTCAAGCACACCCCTCAAATGAGACTTTGAGGGGTTTATATAGTACAAGTAGAAGATGCCCTAATGGGCTTGGCATGGGCTCGTTTGGATTGGATTGGACATGGACTGATATAAGGCTAGCTTAACATAACTTCTAACCAATTAGCTTAGCCCAATCTACGAGCCCGTTGACTATTCTAGACCAATATCTAACACACGTTACAAAGATCCTAAATGTGAATGACCATCACTTCTAATAAAAACTATTAAGGCTAACAATCTCCCCCTAAGGGGTGGTCATTCAAAAGATGCTCCACTTGATTAGGTCTTTACTTTTCTTGAGCTTGAACTTTGTGCGTAGATATAGAATAGTCTTGATTCTTTGTTCCTTCATGCTTTGTGATCAGATAATGTGGTTGTCTGCCGTTGTCAACTTCGTTGGTTAGGTGTCTCCACGTCTTTCTCCACCATGCTCACACTTCTATTTGACTTTGAGTTTCCAATGATGAAGTTCTCGAGTCTTTACACTTTGTAGATTATTTGAAATTGACGAAGAATCATCTTTAACTTTGAGTTGCCTTTGATTTTGATGAGAACTTTCATGTGTTGTTGGTATGAGCATGTGGCGATTCTGCACGATCCATCCGCTCCGGAGCTTCCATAAGAAGAAAACATAAAAACAGGTTAGTAATAAGCGGATTCCGGCACTTACAAGTTTGAATTTCGAGGGTGTTAACAGCATAGTGTGAAAACACGTCTCTAATTCTCACAGAGGTCGTTCCTGAACTGGAGTCCCACAAGTAGGATAACACGATATACCGAAGTACATCTACAGTTCAGATGAGTCGTTGAAGTACACCGAAGCATCACTTCACGACTGTAGACCATTTGAGACACACTAAGCGTAATCCACGGGGAGTTACCTAAGTGACCTGCTGTCAGGGCTCCTTGATGTTGACCCTGGCAGGAGTTTCCATTCAATCACTGAGGATCACAATTGTAAAACCTCTCATAAATGTTCTGGCAGATTGCTAAGATCTGCGTAGGACTCTAGAATATATCACTTGTGTCCTTATTGATGAACAACAAGCGATGTCATGTCAAGTGTTCCTATGAGATCTTTTAATGAATCTCGTGGCTCTAGACTCAATTAGTGCATTTTGGTTTTCCTGAGAGGAGACTAGGGAGAGGGTCTCCTTCTTCAATACCAACGATCTCTAAGAGAAAGTTGATAGATTATGTAGGGTTCCCAGTGAGAATGAAACAAATCCTTTTAAGAGGAATTGAGTGGCTAGAAGGTTTAGTGCAGTGCGTCACTGGGTCCATGACGTCTTTGTCTTCAATACCAGTGTCATGTAGTGACAACCAGTAGCATATGTATTGAACCCGGTTTCTTCCCTAAGGTTGAGTATGGAGGTCTATTTCTTTTCACCCTTTTTCATTACATTTCTTTTTAATTCTTCAACCCCTTCTTTCTCCTTTCTCACATTACTCCTTTTTTCAATCATTCCTAAGGACTTCTAGTACTAACTATTTGTGATGTCCTTGGGTAGATCCCTCCGGCTCTGGCGGATCATAGGACGGATTTCCTATCCTTAGTCACCTTATAACTCCATGACTGTCCTATTGTTGCCATAAAACCATTTTTCTTGAAAATCTCTCAGAGTGTTTATGATAGAAAACAGGTTTGGAACACTCCGTGAGTTTTATATTTTCAGAAACACTCCCCCTTCACATGTGCTTATATGTTTTGATAGAAATCTGCACATAGAGGGTAGAGTTCGCACTTTTTGAATTGATCGACTTTAAATGAACTAGACCGATTCGAGACACGTTTACATCACTAGAGAACTAGCTTGAAATTATTACCCGTCCTGGTCAAGTCCATAGAAAGTTTCTCGAGATGGTACATTTACTAACATTGATTCCCGTCAATTCATTGGTTCCGTCTAAGTCGAGCTCATTTTGAGATTCAAACAATGATCATTAAAACTTTTTGATCACATTTTAATCACGTCTCCTCCCCCTCAAAAATAGCATATTCGTGATATTTTTGATATCAACGGATTAAACAACATTTTAGAATCTTTTGGGGAGACAAACGGATTTGATTTAAGCATGAATTTGGAACATTTTTGTTTTATACTCCCCCTTAACGAAAGCATATTTTTCATATAGAAAAGTTAGAATCTATTAAGGGTTTAGAGGGAGTTATCTTGGTACCAAATATGAGAGATTTTGAAAAATCTTTTTGAAAATTTTTGAATCAATGGTACGCAAGATGAAGATTTTTAAAATCTTTTGAAGATATTAGAGAAGAATTATCTTCATTTGTTTTAGGATAAGTGCTCGATATTTATGAAAGTCGATTTTGCGTAGCACTTTCCTTTATTTAAAGATCGGGTTGCAAGCAGAAATACTTACAAGCCATAATGTTTTTAGGAATAGTGCTTGAAAAATATTTAAACCTTTGATTTGGTAAGCACTTTCCTTTCTTTGAAGCGCGGGTCCTGAACTGATGTGTTCAGAAGCCATAATTTTGAAGTCCGGGTTTCGTACTGAAGTATACGAAAGCCATTATTTGAAGAAATTTTGAGAAACGACATGTTTTAGAAAACATTTAAAGAACTCTCGCTCAAGCATCTGTACATGCCCGTATCATTGTTGAATGACATTTCTAGAAACGTACAGAATATCGATTATACGAGAGACATGTCGTGAGAAGAATATTTTTGGATTTTCGAAATTTTGTATTGTTTTTGTATTTTTTTTTTTTTGAAAATTTTTCTATTTTTGTATTTTGTTTTTGATTTTATAGAAGAAAAGGAAAATCAAAAATAGAAGATAAAGAGAATGAAGAAGAAGAGTTTACAGAATTAGAACCCTCTGAAGAGCTGGGTTCTGAGATATTTGATTCACCTGCAACCAGAGAAGAAGAGTTTTCACAAATAACAGTGTTAGAAGTACAAGATTCCTCACGGTGAGGGTGATCACTATCAACGGTTGTAGTGGTTTTGACTTCCTTATCTTGATGAGTTTCACTATTATCTGTGTTGGAGCAAGTATCAAAAATCTTTCTTGTGGGAATCCATCTAAGACCAACTTGGTTGAAAACTTTTCCCGTGGGTATCCACCTAAGGTAAGATCTAGGAGTTGTTTTCTTATCAGATGCAGCGGAAGACTCATTTTTGGAAAAACTACGTCCTGAAGAGATCCACCTATTAGGTTTCTTTTCCATGCTCATTTTGTCAACGGGTATGTTTCTGTTTGGTGTCTTAGTGGATTGTACCGTGGTACGAGAATTATCTTTCTTGAGATATTGTGAGACACATGCATCATGATTAGCTGAAAAGACACATTTTTTACATGTAGTACAGACAAATTCAATATTCTTGTTTAAAACAGCAGCTTTAACTTTGTCACTACAGTCTTTTGGAAATTGATTCTTGTTCGAAAAAGACTTAGAATTCCTAGTGTTGTTTTCTAAGGGCATAGCATTTTCTTTTGCGCAACTACTCTTAGATGCAAGCCAATCCCTAGTCTTTTGTAGAGTGTTCATAGGTAATGGTTTACTACTACTAGCAGTGCCTAGAAATCTTGTAGAATTCATCACCTTAGATGTTGCACCTAGAATTCCGTCTTTTTGAGTCTGTGCCTTTTTCCTAGCTTCTTCTAGATAGTGATAGATGACCATGTCGTTAGAACCGACAGATTCTTTAACTTGATTTTTGGTCACATTTCGTGTACTATTCTTATAAATGTCAGGTGTAATCACTTTTTCTTTATCAAAAACAGGTTTTGCAGCAACTGCTTTTTCTTTTTCAAAACCTTTGACAATTCTCTTTTTAATAGGCAGGGACTATGGAGTGACTGTTTTTGACAAATCATTTTTCTCATTGACATTTGGAGGACTTAGAGAAATACACATTTTTGGTTTGAAAACCGGTTTGGGAACATTTGTTTTCTCCTCAGTCAATGGTTTTGCAAACTTAGTATCCACAGCCTTCCCTTTTAGACATTCCAACTGAGCTCTCAAAAGATCATTTTGCTCTTTCATGTCCTTGTAGGCACGCTCATACGACAGTTTGTCATACTTGCATTCCTCGGTCTTTTGATCAAGTTGTTTAAAATAAGACACGTTTTCTTTTTCAAGTTTTTCAAGAGCTTTTTCATATTTTGAAACAATTGTAGAGGTCTCATCCTGGAGTCTTTCATGATCTTCAACAGAATATGTTTGCAAAATGATGGACAAAATTTCAGTAGTCAGAACATCTTCGAAGAGAGAATCATTTAAATTTTCCAAAACTTTGATGTGTTCAACACTTTCATTAGCTTGCTTTACCAGGGATTTATGGTCCTTGACAAAGTCAGCTGTTTCTTTCAAAAAGGCTTGTTCAAAATGGATTACCCTTGAGTTGATGTTAGTCAGCTGAGGGGCAATTTGAGTTTCAAAAAAAAATTCTGTTCAATATCAAAACTATTAAACCAGATGTTTGTTGTAATATTGGTTTTAGTTTTAACGGTTTCTTGAAGATCTGCAATTCTCATTTTCACATTTTCCAAAATACTTCTGGCATCACTTGTGTTAAAAGGATTGTTTGAAGACATTTGTTCAATGTTCGAAAGAGATTTGGATACAACAACTGGTTTTGAAACTGATTTTGAAACTGGTGTTGACACTTTGTTTGAGACACTTGGTTTGGTGGAAAACGTTGATTGAGAAACAAACGAAATACCATTAATTTGGTTCCATTTATTATAATCAATAGGTTTGATTTCCGGATGTTTTTGTTTCATTTTTGATCTACTCTCCTCAGATAGTTCCAACGTTTCAAGAGAATCATGCACAATTATAGGTTCATGCAAAGGTTTTCCATTGTTCAACACATTCCGTTCTTTCTGAGCTTTCTTGAGGAACGAAGGAGGTGAGTTACCAAGAGCCATTTTGTGAGTAGTATGAAAAATCGGATTTACTTGATTAGAAAGCATCTTGTTTGTCTTAGCGGAATGACCCGTTGTAAGAAGTAAATTATCCAATTTTTTGATAGTTTCATTTTTATCCAGAATTTCATCAAGAAGAGAATCTTCTCGTTTTGAAAAATCAGCGATCAACTGTTTCTTCTCTTTTTCAAGTTCAGAAAACAGTGCTTTTTGTTTAGAAAGTTGGTTGTTTAGATCAGAAATTTCCTTGTTTAAAGATTTTATTTTCAAATTCAGATTCACATCAAGTGTATCGTATTTGAGTTGCAATTGTTTTTCTCTTAAAACAGAATCTCGATAACCAATTTCTAATTCTGATAGTTTGTTTGTATGAAATTCAAAAGCTCTTGCATTCTCCTTGTAACTCTCAAGCTCAACGGTCAATTTTTTATTCGCGGCCTTAACCTCGCGATTGACCTTACTAACTTTCTCAATTTCAATGCCACAATTATTGATTAATTATTCAAAATAAGCACGAGTTTCCTCATCAGTCTCAGTATTTTGTGCCACACAGCCTCCATTAGGATCCACATCTGGAGTTTCAGAGTAAGTATTGCTACAACTCGGATTGTCCAGGTATGTATCATAAGTAGGTGCGGATGTCACAGAATGCTGTTCGTCATGAGTAAACACATCACATATGACATTGTTATAGCATGGATCAATGATTGGTACCTTAGATACTGTATTGGCGTCATAGACAGGAGGTGCGTCAGAGTCAGTGTCGTACTTAGTCTCCTGAAGATTTGCCATGAAGACGCAATTTGCATTGATGTCCCCTCGGTCTTCCAAATCATCCATAATAGCCATAAAGTCATGTTCCTCAGCATTCAACTGCATTCCTGATTTTGCCTTTTGTGCTAACAGCATATCTTTCTGAAGATACGCAAAATCCTTCTTTTTCGGCTTAGTAGGACAATTCCTTGCCATGTGACCCACTCCTTGACAGTTGTAACACGTAACCTGATTACCCTGATTCATATTTCCATAATTCCCAACGACTGGAGCTGCAACATTCCCATTCTGATTACCTACTGCTCTATTCCCAACATTCTGTCCCATCTGATTTCCAACATTCTGAACCAACTGATTACCCTGATACGGAACCGCCTGATTACCCATGCGACTGCTAAATGCTTTACCCAATAAAGAAAATACCTGTTGCAAGGTTGCTTCTTGTTCAGCTTCAGGATCAGTGATTCCTTGTTCCTGGTATTGTGGATACGGTTGTTGAATGACTTGTTGTTCTGGTGGATAGAATTGTTGTTGTGGTTGTGGAATGTATTGCTGCAAGTTGTTGTTGTTGGAAGATGATGAAACTTGTTGTTGTGTATTCACTGAAGTTTGAGTCTTTGCAATGAGTGCCAATGGATCATGATTCTTTGCCAATCTTTCTTTCCTGACTTCATTCGCTTCAGCTTGGTTTTGTTTCAGAAAATCGTTTAGTTGATCAAAGTTCACCTGATGTAAGTCTTTTGTTTGGTTGACAATAATGACATATCGTCCCCATTCTTCTGGAAGATTGTTCGGGAACTTGATGTTTTGAACGATAGTTCTGGGTGTCAACTTGTTTCTGATAAGCTCATTCATCAAAGTGCAAAACCTTCCATAGTAGGATTCAATGGATTCTCCTGGAGTAGAAGTAAACTTTTCCCATTCAGTTAGCAGCTTGTTCTCCATGTCTTGTTGACCAATTTCTATTCCATGACAAAGCCGTCTAACACGTTCCCACATATCGAAAGCAGTTTCACAACTGTCTACCGCAGCAAAGATGTCTATTGGTAAACCCAGTTGGATAATATGAATTGCCATGTCATCTGCTTCGACTTGTTTCTGATCCTCTGCAGTGTATTCAGATTCGTATTGAAGACGAGAAGATGGTGGGACGGGAGGTGTTGCATCTGCATTTCCAGGTACACAAACTTGTCGAGGCTGGAAGGGTCCATCCTGAATGGATTTAATCATGAGTTTCCCATTAGGTTTGGTCTTGATGTAGCGGAGCATTCGACTTGTCTATTGAAGATAACCACCTTTTGCCAACATAGGAGGACGGTTTTCGGCACCGGCTGCATGAATGTCTTGTTGAGTTGCCATTGATGAAGGTATGATCTGATAAAGTTGATGTAGGATCGATTCAACGATAAAGGAGTTGTGTTTGATGAAGATTAAGTTCGTTTGAGGTTTTTCTGAAAGTCGTACTCGTAACCTTGGTTCTTAGGCGTAAAAAATTTTCTCCCAAAATTTGAAATTCACTATAAAAATCAATTCTAAGGTCGTATGAAAAATTTGAGTTATGACAATTTTGACGCCAAATTGGACCCGAAAAATTTGAATTTAGGCCCAAAAATTTGAATTTTTGACCAAAATTTTCCCAGTTAAACCAAAATTTGAATTTCGCGTAAAAATTGAACGTTTAGTCTCCTCAAAAATTTAAATTTTACTCAAGTTTTCCCACCAAAATGAAGAGCTTAGGCGTAGAAAATGAAGAGCTTAGGCGTAGAAAATGAAGTTACGAGTAGGATATGGTTACGAGTAGGATGACTTAGGCGTAGGATTCCTTAGGCGTAGGAAATGCTTATGCGTAAGTTTAAAGTTAGGCGTAGGAAAACTTATGCGTAAGATTTAGCTTATGCATAAGACAAGGCTTAGGCGTAGGATAAATACTTAAGCGTAAAGTAATCTACGCGTAAGTCTAAGCTTATGCGTAAGATTAGGGTTTTGCCCAAAAATCCTTTACACTATCACAGTGTAAGGGATATCCAAAAGTCGAAGTATTCCACAAACTTATCCAAGTGAGGGAAGCACTGAGTCACCGTTTAAGCTCGAAGAATCTGCACCAAAAAGTTATGAGTAGAACCTTATGCGTAGTTTGACTTTCTTACGCGTAGAACTAGGGTTTTGACCTACGCGTAAAAAAATTTCAGCGATTCAAACGATTTCTCTTGCACAGATAGCCTTAAAAACACTCGAATAACCCAAAAATGTTGACCTTTTTCACCCAAACTGCTTAGAAAAGTTACGAGTAGAAATGACCAATGAACCAAAAACGAGCTTAAAAATGATTTAAAACACGTAAAGCTTCGAACTTTTTGCAAAAAACTGAAACTTTAGCACCAAATAAACCTTAAACCACAAGAATCTTGAATTTTTTAGTGCAAAAATTAAAGCTTTAAGCGTTTCAAATATGAATAACGAGAGCCTTTACGCGTAACCCTTCAAAACAAACACAAACACTCCTAAACCATTGTTAGGCGATTGATACCAATTGTTAAGACCTTATATCTATCAACCTTATCACAAATACAACACGTATACAAGTATAACCACGTTATCAACCTCACGAATCAGTTATGCGTATAACATGAAGAGAAGAAAGATTAAGATGAGAGATGGTGTCTTGATATATTATGCGTGAATGTGTAGAGAGATAGAGAGAAGAAAGGAAACAATAAGATGTTATATTGCTCCAAAGAAAAAACACACACACACACACACTCAAGCACGCCCCTCAAAAGAGACTTTGAGGGGTTTATATAGTACAAGTAGAAGATGCCCTAATGGGCTTGGCATGGGCTCGTTTGGATTGGATTGGACATGGATTGATATAAGGCTAGCTTAACATAACTTCTAACCAATTAGCTTAGCCCAATCCACGAGCCCGTTGACTATTCTAGACCAATATCTAACACACGTTACAAAGTTCCTAAATGTGAATGACCATCACTTCTAATAAAAACTATTAAGGCTAACATGGGGGAATTACTCAACCGGTGTGGAAGAAGTAATTATAATACGGGTATCAAACAAGGGTTATCCTAATGCCTCTTATCATTTAGTTATTCCTAACTACACAAGTGTAGTCTCACTAGCGATCTCGGGATGCATCACAAAACAAATTCTAGAATCTATTATACTACCGGTACACTCTCGAAGCATTAAAGATGAATGCTTTAATTCCTACAAATCTAGGGGCGAACCTCACATTTTTGGGGTGGAATTTGAGTGGTAAAGGGTTTTTGTGCTAGTCATATAACTTCCTATCCATGAGACGCTTTATTAAGACTAAAAACCCACTCCTACATGTCATAAAAAATTTTAAATTTGGTGCTAAAATTACCCTAACCGATATTTCTCATGGTTTATTACACAAATGAAATAGGACAAGACAAATAATCAAGGATAAGCATAGTTTCAAAGTTCTCATTTTATTCTCCCTCCCTACACTTAAACTGAACATTGTCCCCAATGTTCTCCGAAAGTATCAAAGTTATGATAACGGAATGTAATTAAAAGAGAAAGAAACTAATGCTCCCCTGATTAGCTTGGAAGGATCCGTGTGAAGTAGTGGTTAAATTCTTCTCCAAGAAGAATGTATGCGTGAAAAGCTCCATCCAATCTTATGTTTCTTCTTCTTGATAAATAAAACCTGCACACTTTAAGAAAATAGACGAAACCTTCGCGTAAAATCGGCGGTAAAACTATATAAGACTCTACTAAACTAGGATATAATGCTTGTGGAATGGATGTTTGCAGATTTTCTGGAAAATTAAGACCTGAGAAATTCCAAAAATTTATATGTAGCACATAAAACGAGAGAAAGTTAGATAAGTGGTTTCTGCTCCTCCTGACGCCGTCAGGTAGCGAGTCTGACGCCGTCAGGTTATCCTGACAGAAACTGGTCTACTGCATTTTTCTGGAAAAATTCTGGAAAAATTACCTCTTTAGAATCTGGAAAAATTCCTACAAAACATCCATTATGACTCGATACAAGCATTTGACTCTAACAAACACACATATATATTTTTTCAAGAATTGTAATTCTCATGTTCACGTTCTTTTAAAAACGTGTGTAATCTTCCCTACACTTATCCTTTTAGTAAAATACCTTTATATGTATTTAAGACGAGGTTAAAGACAAAATAAAGCATTTTCACAAATTCAAACATGAGAATAAACAATCAATGACAAGATATATGACACATAAACATGTAAACAATTAAGCATGGGTTGCCTCCCACGAAGCGCTTTTCTTTATTTATGAGTCTTGTAGCTAGAATCGAAGTCGTGCCCCTACTTGCCCCTTATTTTAGAAGCCCATTCGATTTCCTTAACTCTTCTCTCATTACGAATATATTCAAGGCCTAACTCTAGACAAGCGGTGTAGTAAACCTTGTTCTCCCAATCTACTTCAAAGGCCGGAATGTTGTCTACATCTAGATCATCAATACCCTCAAACTTCTTATTTTGGTAGGGCATTATATATTTAACACACTCGATCCCGTTTGAGAACTTGGCTATTCCTTCCTCTTGATCATAAACCATCTTAGATTCCTTAATAAATGGTCTCCCAAGTATCACATCTCCTAAAAACCTATCAATGATGCCCTTAACATTTTCCAAGATCATGAAATCACACCTATATGGGAAGTTACCTACAAAGACATGCAATCCTTTAGCCCTCCCAACATAGTTACTCACTTTCCTAGGGTAAAAGGGGTCCCTCATAGGTCCTAAATTTTTGCTCATGATCCAATTGTAATAGAGCCTAGACATTATGTTCATGGGTGTCGTACAGTCTATGTAAGTGTGATCCCTATATGAGTACCCAATCATGCACGGTATCTTAATGTTTTTAGGGTCACTACTTTTTATGCGAGGCTCGAAAGGTGGTCGCAGGAAGTTAACTACATTATAGTGATAGGCGGTTTCCTTCCCGTTAGGGTATGAATCGAAATACTCCCTAAGTTCCTCCTCCTCCTTACTACCCTCCATAATTTCTAACACCTTATAATCTCCTTCTTCAAATTCATCCTCCGAATCGCTTGAGGTCGAATCACTATCTAAAGTACTAGTGGATTCCTTAAGGGCTTCCTCAAGTGCACTTTCAATTATCCTATTAAATTTCTTAAGCTCTCCAATTTCACTAACGATACGAGCTCATATTTGGTTGGCAAAGGTTGGATCAAGTGGTGGGTATTTGTTTGATGGTAGGTTGTTGTTTGGTGGGTTATCACCTTCCATGATGAAAAGTGATGAGATTACGAACAAAGGTCACGAAGAAGGGGGATAGACTACGAGGAAGCTAAAAAGGAGAAAAAATCTCACTTGATGGGAATCAAGCAAGGGAACCTAAACGAGGTGGAAATCCTAACTAGCTATTCTATTCCCAGACAGCGGCGCCAAAACTTGATACGCGTACAACGCGCGTTCGGGGTCAAAGGAAACTTCCTTTTCTTCGAGCAAGTTTTTCAACCACCTAGGCAGTGAACCTAATCGTTGTAGTGTCGTATTAGGGTAAGCCTCGGGATTGATATCGTTCTCTAGGGGAATAGGAATGCTAGTGAGAAATTACTACGCTAAGGTTAGGGTTGAGGAAGATTATTTTTTATCTTTTTTATATTTTTTAGAAAATTGAAAGCACGATCTCGGGGTTTGGATTTGGGGGGTGGTACTTCTACCAATTACACTACTAATCTAATTATCTAATCTAAGGGGTAGTCTATGTCTATTGATGTGTGCTCGTATGATGATTAAAAATGTGTCTACCTAGATACTATTACGCCCTAGTTATCTTTTATTGATGGTTGAATTATCACGTCCTTATTCTTAATGCGTTGTGTCTTCTAAGGTCGTAGGGTATGCTTTTCTCCCTAACTCTTTGAGAATACGTTAAGGTTATTGCCTACAAAATCTCTAGGATTCATAAACTAACTCTAAGGTTATCTTTGGATTTTTAGCCTACAATTACTCTAGGCGATTATAAACTAAGGTTCACAAAGATTACTCAAGCATTAAAAATACAACGATGGCTTATTGCAATCCTAAGCCAATTACAATTAAGATAAGAGACAACCAATCAATATTCAATAACTAGGTTTCATAGATCTAAGCAAACACACAAGTAAATTAGCCGGACATGTTAAACATGCAAGCATACACACATTCTCAATGTAAATAACTTATCTCGATGTAAAATAGGGTATTAGAACCCTAAAATACTGTCCTAGACGGACAAAAGTCGTTTTAGGTTTTTACTCCACAAGTCTACCTCTCTAAAAGTCTGAAAATCGAATTCTATATATAGAGTTACAACTGCGATGGCGTCACCTTTTAGCCAAGTCAACTTTGGGACGGCATCACATTGTGGTTGTGACGCCGTCAGCTTCAACTTCTGACGCCGTCTGAATCTGGATCTAAGCCGTCTGAGGGAAAAGGTCTTCGTGACGCCCTACTCTTCAAAGCCTGACGCCGTCAGGTGCAAAATAGCAAATTCGCTCCTGAGCCGTCACAAATATAGGGACGGCGTCGCTCTTTGTTTCTGACGCCGTCGGGTATACTTCCAGCAGCTTGAGTGTCTTGATCTTGACTTTAGCCATTTTCTTCACATATTCACGCCTTTTCGTCCAAATAAGCATCATTCCAGCATTTTGCCTTCAAGAGACCTAAAAAGTGAAAAGAAACGAAATTAAGCAGTAACGGATATAAAAGTGGGCAATTAAGGGCTTAAATGACCCCTTAAAAGTGTATGTTTTAAATCCTTATCACACTATCAACGGTTGTAGTGGTTTTTACTTCCTTATCTTGATGAGTTTCACTATTATTTGTCTTGGGGCAAGTATCAAAAATCTTTCCTGTGGGAATCCATCTTAGACCTACTTTGTTTAAAACTTTTCCCGTGGGAATCCACCTAAGTCAAGATCTAGGAGTTGTTTTCTTTTCAGATTCAGCGGAAGACTCATTTTTTGAAAAACTACGTCCTGAAGAGATCCACCTTTTGGGTTTCTTTTCCATGTTCATCTTGTCAACGGGTTTGTTTCTGTTTGTAGTCTTAGTGGATTGAACCGTAGTATGTGAATTTACTTTCTTGAGATATTGTGCAAGACATGCATCGTGATTAGCTGAAAGGACACATTTTTGACATGTAGGACAGACAAATTCAACATTTTTGTTTAAAACAGCAACTTTAACTTTGTCACTACAGTCTTTTGAAAATTGTTTCTTGTTCGAAAAAGACTCAGAATTTCTAGTGTTTTTTTCGACATGCATAGCATTCTGCTTCCCGTAACTACTCTTAGATGCAAGCCAATCCCTAGTTTTCTGAGTGTTCCTAGGTAATGGTTTACTACTACTAGCAGTGCCTTGAAATCTTGTAGAATTCATCACCCTAGGTTTTGCACCTAAAATTCCGTCTTTTCGAGTCTGTGCCTTTTTCCTAGCTTCTTCTAGATAGTGATTGTGGACCATGTCGTTAGAACTAACATATTCTTTAACTGGATTTTTGGTCACATTCCGTGTACTATTTCTAGAAAGGCTACGTGCAATCACTTTTGGTTTTTCGAAAACCGCTTTTTCTTTTTCAACACTTTTGATAATTCTCTTTTTAATAGGCAAGGACTGTGGAGTGACTGTTTTTGACAAATCATTTTTCTCATTGACTTTTGGAGCAAACTGAGAAATAGACATTTTTAATTTGGAAATCGATTTGGGAACATTTGTTTTCTCCTCAGTCAATTGTTTTGCAAACTTAGTATTCACAGCCTTTCCTTTTTGACATCCCAGCTGAGCTCTCAAAAGATCATTTTGCTCTTTCATGTCCTTGTAGGCACGCTCATACAACAGTTTGTCATACTTGCATTCCTTGGTTTTTCGATCAAGTTGTTTAAAATAGGACGCATTTTGTTTTTCAAGATTTTCAAGAGCTTTTTCATATTTTGAAATAATTACGGAGGTCTCAGGCTGGAGTCTTTCATGGTCTTCAACGGAATATGTTTGTAAGATAATGGACATGATATCGGTAGTCATAACATCTTCGCAGAGAGAATCATTTAGATTTTCCAAAACTTTGATGTGTTCAAAACATTCATTAGCTTGCTTTACCAGGGATTTATGGTCCTTGACAAAGTCACCCGTTTCTTTCAAAAATGCTTGTTCAAAATGAATTACCCTCACACTTACGTGATTTAGCGGATTGGAAATTTCATTTTCGAAAACCTTTTTCATTTCATCGTGAAAACTAGAAAACCAGTTGTTAGTGCTGATGTTGATTTTGGATTTAACAAGTTCTTGAAGTAGCCCCATTCTAGTTTTAATTTCATCTAAAATGCTTCTAGCATCACTTGTGTTAAAAGGATTGTTTGAAGACATTTGTTCCATGTTCTAAAATGATTTGGAGACAACTACTGGTTTTGAAACTGGTTTTGACTCTTTGTTTGAAACACTGGGCGTTATGGAAAACTTTGACTTTTCTTTTTGAGGAACAAAAGTTTGTTAAGTTTGTTATAATCAATTGGTTTAATTTCTGGGTTCTTTTGTTTCATTTTTAATATGCTCTCTTCAAGTAGTTCTAACGTTTCATGAGAATCACGAACAGTTATGGGTTCATGTTTATCAAACAAAGCATTTCCGTTATGCAAAATATTCTGTTCGTTCTGAGCTTTCTTGAGTGCACAAGGAGGTTTGTTACCAAGAGCCATTTTTTGTGTTGTATGATAATACAGATTTGTTTGATTAATTAGCATATCGGTTGTTTTAGCTGAATGACCCGTTGTAATAAGCAAATTTTCCAATTTGTTGATTTTTTCACTTTTATCAAGAATTTCATCAAGAAGAGAATCTTCTCGTATTGAAAAATCAGCAATCAACTTTTTCTTCTCTTTTTCAAGATCAGAATAGGTTGAATTTTGTTTAGAAAGTTGGTTTTTAAGATCAGAAATTTCCTCGTTTAAAGTTTTTATTTTCAATCACAACTTAACATCAAGTGTGTCGTACTTGATTTGCAATTGTTTTTATCTTAAAACGGAGTTTCGATAACCAATTTCTAATTCTGACTCTTTGTTTTTGTGAAATTCAAAAGCTTTTGCATTCTCCTTGTACCTCTCAAGCTCAGCGGTCAATTTATCATTCGCGGCCTTAACTTCGCGATTGACCTTTTTAATTTTCTTAATTTCAATACCACAATTATTAATTAATGTTTCAAAGAAAGCACGAGTTTCCTCATCATTAGCACCATTCTGTTCATCTTGACCTCCATTAGGATCCATAGGTGGAGTTTCAAAGTTAACATTGCCATTAACTTGCTCCCCCATATATGTGTCATAATTAGGGTTGGGAGACACAGAATGTGGCTTCTCATGAGTAAACGGATTAGCAACATTACTATAATTTGGTATCTCATTGAGTGGATCTGTATCGTAGACAAGAGGTGTCTCAAAAGTACTACTTGATGTTGTATCCTGCTGAGTGACTGTAAGACTGTTGTTCACATTGATGTTTGCTGCATCATCATCATAGACACGTGTTGTAGCCATGAAGTCGTATTCCTCAGCAGTCAATGGTATTCCCGACTCTTCTTTATGTGCTAACATCAACATGTACTTAACCCTTTCTACATTCGTCATTGCTTTGACACTGCATTCTAAATCAAAATGACCTGAATCTTGGCTGTGAGGTTCGGAGGTAGCATTCTGAACCATATTCATGAAACAGTTATTCCCATTTTGATATTCCATATTCTGATTCACAATCTGACCCCTTTGATGTCCAACATACTGCCCTGCATATTGCATCTGATTCCCCATCTGTATACCCGTAGCAAATCCTTGATGATTCCCAATAACATCTCCCATTTGTCCTTCTTGACTCATATGAATACTCGGTTGAGCAAACTGCGTATTGTACGATGAAATCCATTGGTTGTTGTTATTTGGTGTAGTGTAACTACTGTTTAATGCATTGGAGAATGAAGCAATAGCATTTGTGAAAGCAATTATGTAACGATCTTGCTGAGTTGCCATTGATGAAGGTATGTGTGATAAAGTTGATGTAGGATCGATTCAACGATAAAGGAGTTGTGTTTGATGAAGATTAAGCTCGGTTGTTGTAGTGAAAATTTGGTCTGAAAACTTAAAAACCTCAATAACTTCTGTTCGGAGCGTTTTTAGGCCTCGAAGTTTAGCCTTATAGTTTATTTGGCGTGACATTCTCCTCGTTCTCACGGTCGTTTTGATGGGTAGAACGCTGAAAACGGAGTTACGGTTCAAAAGTTATGGCCATTTGAAGTTTTGCTGAAAATCTTACTCGTAAACTTGTTCTTAGCGTAAACTTTGGGTGCTGATTCGTGCCAAACCGTCAAGTTTAATCACACAAGCTGACCACTTGTGAATGGTCAACCGTAACAAACTTCAAACAGTCTGGAACCAATGCAATGAAGATCTAGAGGAGTATAGTGTTTCCCCAGGTCGTTATGTCCCAACGAGCTGTGCGAGAATAATCAAACGAATAGTGATCGGGAGAATTTGAATAGGAAAGGGGTTATGATCGATTATACCTAAAGAAAAAGTTTATAAATTACAGGGGCTTAAATGCAAATTAAAGAAAATTAAAAAGCTAAATTATATTAAATAAACGCTATCACTATTTTTAAACTGATGTTTTTGATTTTTCTTTTATAAAATTAAATTAAAAACTACGTAACGTACAAACGAAAATGTGAAACTGAAACAATATTAATCCTAAAAATATAAAAATGACATTTTTACAAACCTAATGATAAGAGAAAATTTTTAGAAAAAGAAAATTATTTTTATTACTATTTATCTAATTATTATTAATTAAAAACTATTTTTAACTATTTAATAATACCCTAAAATACAAGAAAATATGAAATAAAGCTAGAAAAATGAAATTATGACTTAGAAAAATCTAAAATAACTAAAGAGAATTTTCAAAACTAATTTTATATTTTTCTGATTATTTTTCTATTTTCTATGAATTAAAAACTACTTAAAACTAATTAAATTGCTAAAAATTACAAATTTAACTATGAAAAATCTGGAAAAATAATTTTTTGACTTTTTATATTTATCTTAACATAGGAAAAATGAAAACTTATTTTTTTGAAGTTTTTCTGATTTAATTGTATTAAAAGCTAATTAAAATTGCTTAAAAACTGTTTTAAATGAAGAAAAATAGCAAACAGTGCTAGAAAAATATGAAAAATTCAGGAAAACTCTAAAATATTATTCTAATTCTAAGAAAAATATAAAAACAGTGGCTTATGTGAGAGAATATGAAGCTGCAGTGAAACTGCTTAAGTAATAAGCACTTGAAATAAGCCAAAGGATACAAATGAGCACCAAACTTTCACAGAAGCTATAATATGTTAAAACTACTCAAAAGCAACTTATTACAACTGCTCTTAACCTCTATTATGCTTAATGAACAGATTTGATGATTTAACTTAAGTGCAAAAAGCAGTTTGTGGCTACTACTTTGTAGCTTGAAAATAAGCTACCCAATAAGCTGGAAGTTGAAACCAGATATTGGAACCTAAACTAGACCTGGCTAGCTACCTATAAACCAAAGATTAGCCTGAGATGAGCTAAACTGAGCTCTGGACAAGCTCTGCAAGAACTGAGAAAATTGTCTTGGTGACTATGCCCAGTCACAGGGCATATGAGCAGATTTGACAAGCTTCTTTGAAGCTTAAGGAGATGTTGTAAAATTTTGCAAAAATCAGTTTTAAACACTAGACCAGCTCAAATTGTTAAATCCACAAGATCAAAGGCATGTGACCAAGGATTAACAAATGAGACCTCAACTAAGATTTGGAAAAACTGGTTTTAACCACTTTTGACTTTTTTAGATAAAACTGTAAAGTTGACTAAAGTGAGTTTTGATTCTGGTTTATCAACTGAAAATGATGTTTTATGGTGAACTAAGACTAATGCAGGCTACTCCTATCAACTATGAACACAATGCAAGCTTTTGGTTTTTAAAAATTCTAACAGTTAAGAGACTAGGACAGATCATAGATAATTTTGACTATTAGAGATTGCAGAGGCAATATGATGACTAAAATGATTCAAGTGGTCCTAGTTGAGACTGAGTGAACAGATTTGAAGTGCAAACCAAAGCTTAAACTTGATTACACTCACTGATCCAAACACTCTTATATGGGCTGAGAGTTATGCCAATGACTGCTATCCTCAACCTTAACCTATTCTAAAAGCTTCATATGACTATAACTACTAAACAAATCATCTAATCCTACGAATTAACATATGACCACAAGCATTGAAGCAGTCATGAATTAAAATTGAAACAGAAATGGACTCAAGAACTTACATGATTCTGCCAAAATAACAAGCTACTGAAATCAATGGAATAGTACAATACCCACTTTCCAACCCATTTTGACTAACTAAACCCATTTCTAACTCTGCATCATCAAATATCATGTCCAAATCCAAATCAGCTTCAGCAGTTGACTTTTGTTGACCAAACATGAAAATTGCTTGAATCTATTTTACAAGCTTACTAAAAGCTATATGAAGCTTAAATAAGCTTTTTTAAGTTAAAAATAAGCTACTTGGAGCTTTGAGTATAAGAGTTTGAAACTGAATTTTATGACAGTAAGCATGAAAACTTGAAATGTTAATAGAACCTTTAATTGATACTTAAAAACACATTACAAAGATTATCCAACTTAAGTTTACTACATAGAAACTGAGATTACAGATTTTTGACTTAAACTAAAACATTTATCTTAAAAACGACATACAGGAAATTATAAAACTAAAATCTACTACCCTTCTTGCTTCTCTTTCTTCTTTTTTATACACCAAATGCCTTCCACTAGACTTCTGAGCAAATCCCATCTTTCATTTTGGCTATTGGATGAGTTGAGACAATATAGGCCGTTTGATCACTTTTGGCGGGAAAAGGATATATTGACCTTTGTGGACTGAGAACTTGCAACTGGGGGTGGTGGAGGGTAGGTGTGATGATGAGGGGGTGAGTTGCAGGGATAAGGCCTGAGGGGAGAGGTGATGGGTGAGAGTTGCAGGCAAGTGGGAGGAAGGAGAAGAGATAAGGTGGGCGGGAGAAGTGGTTTGGTTTGACTGGTGGGTTTGACTGGGTATATTTGACCAGGGGTCCAAAAAGGGTAATGGCAGGGGGTCAAAATGTTATGGCAGGGGGTCAAAATAGGTAAAGGGCCATGGCTTGGTTATTATTTCAAGGACCAATTTTGCAATTTCTGCCAAATTGAGGGACCAAACCTGCCATTTTCTCAAAGTTGTTTCGAGGGTCACTTTTGCCAAGTTTCAATAGTACAAGGACCATTGTTGACATTTTCAAACTTCTAAGGACCATTTATGACAATTTTCAAAGTTTAGGGACCTAAGTTGTAATTTTGCAATTTTAAATCTCAAGGACCAATTTTGACAACTCATGAATCCCTAGGGACTTGAAATGATATTTTTCTTTATTTTGATTTACCAGGGACTGTTTTTGACAACTTTTGAAACTTGGGGGACTAAAACTGCCAATTATGCAAACTTGATACGTTTTTCACCAGATTTTGATATTTTTGCATTTAAAACACATAAAACACTTATTTGTGATATTTTTATCATTTTGATGCATTTCTGAGTGTTTTCAGATGTTTTTGCAGTTTAATTGGTACAAAAATGATGAGTATTTAGACACTCATCAATCCCCACACTAAGATATTGCTAGTCCCTAGCAATGTTTTGAGAAAAATTAATGGATTTCATCTCTTTACCAAAAGCCATTACTTCTGGAGTAGCCAAATGTTTCAGTTCAAGTAAGAACTTTGGTACACCGATAACCAAATGATTTTGAGCAAACCACCAGCTTTCAACGGATTTGATTTGTCTTTACCAGAAGCCGTTTGCTTCTGGACTAGCCAACTCTTAGATAAATTATCAATATTATCTTTGGTGAGCTGATTACCAATTATGGTTTTCCACTGCCTTTACCACAAGCCATAAACTTGCGGGCTAGCCAACTCTTCACTAATTAAAGATATGGTGAGCTGAACACCATACAATTTTGGGCAAATTGCAAGCCGTCAACGGATTTGAGATATCTTTACCAAGAGCCGTTTGCTCCTGGATTAGCCAATCCTTTTGTTTATTAGACATGGCGGACTGATAACCATAAGCTGAGTAAGTGCAAAACACTTACTCCAAAAAAAATTTGGGCCAAAAATGGGGGAATTGGGCGGTATAATTACATGATAAAATTCGTGAGAATTCCCCCCCACACTAGAAATGAATATTGCCCTCAATATTCAAAGTACCGGCGGTTATGCCGAAACATAGAACGTAAAAGGGAAATACTACGGCCATTATTTAGCAAGAGATTTTTTTTTTTTTTTTTTTTTTTTTTTTTTTTTTTTTTTTTTTTTTTTGAAACTTTATACAACAGTGGGGGGCAACTCCCCAACACTAGGGTGGTACACACGGGTGAAAACCCATGTAGCATGCTACTGTTTTTGATTCCCGAGTCGCTAGCTTGACTCGACCCCGAATTAATTTGTTCATGGGGAAGTAAGTGGAAGAGACAATCTCCATCGGACTTTCATTCAAGATGTTTGTATAAACATTTGAAGCACGCAAAAGTTCCACACCGACGAGATATTCATAGAACCGGCTCAAAAATGATAGATGAAATGCCGGGATCAAAAATAATGTCTTCATTCCCGAAGGAGTGACGAACAGGAGAAGCCACGGGATAGGTGAAGAAGAGAAAGAAAGTCATGATAATAATCTTGACTAACTCATCATCATCAGAAGGAGAATTCATAATAGCATGAATTTCATCTTTTAAGCTCAATTGGTCTAGACATATCCCGGGTGTGTCTAGATCAAAGTAGAAGTTATCATACTCCGGTGGAGATGTGATATGAGTGAGTTCATCTGAGAACTCCTTGAAGGTGAATGAATCATATTCAGAATTGATATGAGTGGGTTCACTGGTGAACTCCAATGTAAATGATTCATAATTGGGGAGAGAATTATGAGAATGAAAAGTGGTACTGCCACTAATCTTCTCTCCCATATTATCAAAACAGAAGGCTTTCATTTCCGGAATAGAATCATCGGAAAGAATGTCACTACCCTTAATGGGGATAGGAGATGAAATAGGTTTTTCTTTGAAAGCCTCGATTTTAGAAATGAGAAGACTGACATTCAGTAATGTTGCACGAAGAGCTTCATCTTTGATTTCAGTGTCAGTAACTTCATCATTCTCTTCTTCTAAGCTAACAAGCTCAGAAGGTAAATCTTCCACATAAACGATGTCTCCACAAGATAACGAATCATCATCATCAGAATCGAAGAACATCTCAACATGATCTTTTGGGAAGACAAGAGGGGTAGGGATATCACACAGATGCTCGAGAATTCCCTGTGACTCTCTTGGGATTGAGACAAGGTTCTCAACACTAGACTTTATGAATTCGTCCGATTCCTTTTCAGGAACAGTGTCAAGATGCTCGTCCCCCATGCTCAGAGAGTGAGTGTGAACCTCGGGTGTGATAGCAGTTGTTTGAGAATGAATCTCAACTGTTGGGATATCATCTGATGAACTTGATGAATCTTTATAGAATTTAAGGATATCAAGTGTATCCTCATCATCACTGTCATCAGGAATAAAACGAAATTGAGAGCTAGATCTGGCTGCTTTTTCTTTTGCAATTGACTCCCTAATAGATTTTTCAAACGTAATTTGGGAATTTATTTTAGCAGCCTGCTCTTCAGCTAACAATTCTTCCATGGATTTTTGATTTGGATTATCTTGGGAATGTTTACATTCCTTCAAATCTTTCACTAAATCCAAAAGATCAAGGAGAAGATTTTGAGGAAGTGGATCAGGCTGAGGTGGTGCCTGATTCATTTGGTACTGTAGAGGTTGGTTATGATACGAAGAGTCGTAATTGTTACAAGGAAATGGATTCCTTGTTTGACAATCAGAGCTACAGTGTGGACCTCCACAATACTCACAACAGTAAAACTGATGTGGCTGTGAGTTATATGTGTGGTAGTCATAATTGTTATCAGGAACCTGCTCATAGACAAGCGTGTTTCCCGATTGACAATCAGAACTGGAGTGTGAACCACCACAGTACTCACAACAGTAAAACTGCTGAGTCTCACAGTGTGGTAGCTGATGGAATAAATCAGTTGTGTTATGGTAGGAATAGGGATCTTGGTTATAGACAGAACCGTTTCCTGATTCCACCATGCTACAACTGGGGCAATTGCCACCATTATAAGGACCACCACACCATTGACAACCAAGAGGGTGAGGATAAGACATAGAAAGAATCAAATGTTTTCAGAGGGGTAGGGATGAAGAATCAAAGATGTGAGAGGGTAAAGATGGATATTTTTGAATTTTTGGATAAACATTTTGTAAAAATAAGAAAGAAAATCTTTTTGGGTTTTTGATTTTATATATATGTAGAAACAAAAGAAAAAATATTTTTGTGTTTTATATGTTTTAAGATGTTTTTGGGTTTTTTTTTTTATTTTTATAAGCAAATATAGATATAGATGGTATAAACAAGGAGTGAATATTCAAATCACTAATCTGCTAAACGTAAGATAATTAGCACAGCTCCCCGGCAGCGGCGCCAAAATTTGATTCGTGCCAAACCGTCAAGTTTAATCACACAAGCTGACCACTTGTGAATGGTCAACCGTAACAAACTTCAAACAGTCTGGAACCAATGCAATGAAGATCTAGAGGAGTATAGTGTTTCCCCAGGTCGTTATGTCCCAACGAGCTGTGCGAGAATAATCAAACGAATAGTGATCGGGAGAATTTGAATAGGAAAGGGGTTATGATCGATTATACCTAAAGAAAAAGTTTATAAATTACAGGGGCTTAAATGCAAATTAAAGAAAATTAAAAAGCTAAATTATATTAAATAAACGCTATCACTATTTTTAAACTGATGTTTTTGATTTTTCTTTTATAAAATTAAATTAAAAACTACGTAACGTACAAACGAAAATGTGAAACTGAAACAATATTAATCCTAAAAATATAAAAATGACATTTTTACAAACCTAATGATAAGAGAAAACTTTTAGAAAAAGAAAATTATTTTTATTACTATTTATCTAATTATTATTAATTAAAAACTATTTTTAACTATTTAATAATACCCTAAAATACAAGAAAATATGAAATAAAGCTAGAAAAATGAAATTATGACTTAGAAAAATCTAAAATAACTAAAGAGAATTTTCAAAACTAATTTTATATTTTTCTGATTATTTTTCTATTTTCTATGAATTAAAAACTACTTAAAACTAATTAAATTGCTAAAAACTACAAATTTAACTATGAAAAATCTGGAAAAATAATTTTTTGAATTTTTATATTTATCTTAACCTAGGAAAAATGAAAACTTATTTTTTTGAAGTTTTTCTGATTTAATTGTATTAAAAGCTAATTAAAATTGCTTAAAAAGTGTTTTAAATGAAGAAAAATAGCAAACAGTGCTAGAAAAATATGAAAAATTCAGGAAAACTCTAAAATATTATTCTAATTCTAAGAAAAATATAAAAACAGTGGCTTATGTGAGAGAATATGAAGCTGCAGTGAAACTGCTTAAGTAATAAGCACTTGAAATAAGCCAAAGGATACAAATGAGCACCAAACTTTCACAGAAGCTATAATATGTTAAAACTACTCAAAAGCAACTTATTACAACTGCTCTTAACCTCTATTGTGCTTAATGAACAGATTTGATGATTTAACTTAAGTGCAAAAAGCAGTTTGTGGTTACTACTTTGTAGCTTGAAAATAAGCTACCCAATAAGCTGGAAGTTGAAACCAGATATTGGAACCTAAACTAGACCTGGCTAGCTACCTATAAACCAAAGATTAGCCTGAGATGAGCTAAACTGAGCTCTGGACAAGCTCTGCAAGAACTGAGAAAATTGTCTTGGTGACTATGCCCTGTTACAGGGCATATGAGCAGATTTGACAAGCTTCTTTGAAGCTTAAGGAGATGTTGTAAAATTTTGCAAAAATCAGTTTTAAACACTAGACCAGCTCAAATTGTTAAATCCACAAGATCAAAGGCATGTGACCAAGGATTAACAAATGAGACCTCAACTAAGATTTGGAAAAACTGGTTTTAACCACTTTTGACTTTTTTAGATAAAACTGTAAAGTTGACTAAAGTGAGTTTTGATTCTGGTTTATCAACTGAAAATGATGTTTTATGGTGAACTAAGACTAATGCAGGCTACTCCTATCAATTATGAACACAATGCAAGCTTTTGGTTTTTAAAAATTCTAACAGTTAAGAGACTAGGACAGATCATAGATAATTTTGACTATTAGAGATTGCAGAGGCAATATGATGACTAAAATGATTCAAGTGGTCCTAGTTGAGACTGAGTGAACAGATTTGAAGTGCAAACCAAAGCTTAAACTTGATTACACTCACTGATCCAAACACTCTTATATGGGCTGAGAGCTATGCCAATGACTGCTATCCTCAACCTTAACCTATTCTAAAAGCTTCATATGACTATAACTACTAAACAAATCATCTAATCCTACTAATTAACATATGACCACAAGCATTGAAGCAGTCATGAATTAAAATTGAAACAGAAATGGACTCAAGAACTTACATGATTCTGCCAAAGTAACAAGCTACTGAAATCAATGGAATAGTACAATACCCACTTTCCAACCCATTTTGACTAACTAAACCCATTTCTAACTCTGCATCCACAAATATCATGTCTAAATCCAAATCAGCTTCAGCAGTTGACTTTTGTTGACCAAACATGAAAATTGCTTGAATCTATTTTACAAGCTTACTAAAAGCTATATGAAGCTTAAATAAGCTTTTTTAAGTTAAAAATAAGCTACTTGGAGCTTTGAATATAAGAGTTTGAAACTGAATTTTATGACAGTAAGCATGAAAACTTGAAATGTTAATATAACCTTTAATTGATACTTAAAAACACATTACAAAGATTATCCAACTTAAGTTTACTACATAGAAACTGAGATTACAGATTTTTGACTTAAACTAAAACATTTATCTTAAAAACGACATACAGGAAATTATAAAACTAAAATCTACTACCCTTCTTGCTTCTCTTTCTTCTTTTTTATACACCAAATGCCTTCCACTAGACTTCTGAGCAAATCCCATCTTTCATTTTGGCCATTGGATGAGTTGAGACAATATAGGCCGTTTGATCACTTTTGGCAGGAAAAGGATATATTGACCTTTGTGGACTGAGAACTTGCAACTGGGGGTGGTGGAGGGTAGGTGTGATGATGAGGGGGGTGAGTTGCAGGGATAAGGCCTGAGGGGAGAGGTGATGGGTGAGAGTTGCAGGCAAGTGGGAGGAAGGAGAAGAGATAAGGTGGGCGGGAGAAGTGGTTTGGTTTGACTGGTGGGGTTGACTGGGTATATTTGACCAGGGGTCCAAAAAGGGTAATGGCAGGGGGTCAAAATGTAATGGCAGGGGGTCAAAATAGGTAAAGGGCCATGGCTTGGTTATTATTTCAAGGACCATTTCTGCAATTTCTGCCAAATTGAGGGACCAAACCTGCCATTTTCTCAAATTTGTTTCAAGGGTCACTTTTGCCAAGTTTCAATAGTACAAGGACCATTGTTGACATTTTCAAACTTCTAAGGACCATTTATGACAATTTTCAAAGTTTAGGGACCTAAGTTGTAATTTTGCAATTTTAAATCTCAAGGACCAATTTTGACAACTCATGAATCCCTAGGGACTTGAAATGATATTTTTCTTTATTTTGATTTACCAGGGACTGTTTTTGACAACTTTTGAAACTTGGGGGACTAAAACTGCCAATTATGCAAACTTGATACGTTTTTCACCAGATTTTGATATTTTTGCATTTAAAACACATAAAACACTTATTTGTGATATTTTTATCATTTTGATGCATTTCTGAGTGTTTTCAGATGTTTTTGCAGTTTAATTGGTACAAAAATGATGAGTATTTAGACACTCATCAGGTGCTTAGGCATAAACTTGGTCCTTAAGCGTAAGATTTGAAGCTTATGCGTAAAAACTATCTTTACTCGTAACAATTAACTCTTATGCTTAAACAATATCCTTACGCGTAAGATTTATCCTATGCGTAAAAAATATCTTACTCGTAAGATTTAACTCTTATTCGTAAACACTGTCTTTACGCATAAGATTGAAGTCTTAGGCGTAACAAACTTGCTTACACGTAAGAAAGAATCGTATCTTACTAACTTGTCCAAGCTAGCGAGATTTTACAAGTCGAATTATTCCACAAACTTATCGAAGTGAGGGAAGTACTCAGTAATCGTTGTTGCACGAAGATTCTTCACCAGATGCTTATGCGTAAACCTTAGGCGTAACTTTCACTTCTTACGCGTAAACCTTAAGCGTAAGAAAAGGGTTTTGACTTTTCTTAAGCGTAAAAAGTGGGTTTTGACTTTCTTTTCACGCAACCTTTACGCGTAAACTGTCTAGAAATTTGCAAAACACGATTTTTCACCCAAAAACACGATTCCAAATGATTTCTTTTGCACAAACTTCTTCCAAAACACTTAAAAATCAATAAAAACTACAACTTTAGCTTAACTTACACGTAAAAATCAAAACTTTATGACAAAAGGTCACGTTTTAGGATAAAAAACGCAACTTTTGTGAAAAGCTTTAACAAAAAAACGAACACAAACACTCCTAAACCATTGTTAGGCGATTGATACCAATTTTAGGACCTTGTTTTTATCAACCTTATCACGTTACCAAGCTTACCACACAAATATAACACGTAACACACTAAGCGTATGCGTAAAGATGAAGCACAAGGAAGGTAAAGATGGTGACTTGAATGATGTATATGTCGTGTATGTGTTAGAGAGAAATAAGATGAAGAGAGAACTTGTATTGCAATGAAAAACACACACTTACACACTCAAGCACACCCCTCAAATGACACATTTGAGGGGTATTTATAGTACAAGACATGTTGCCCTAAAGGCTTGGCCATGGGCTTGGTTTGGGTTTGGATTGGACTTGGATTATATAAACTTACATAAGGCTAGCTTAACTTAACTTCTAACCATTTAGCTTAGCCCAATCTACGAGCCCATTGACTATTCTAATACGATATCTAACACACGTTACAAAGTTCCTAAACGTGAATGACCATAACTTTCTATTAATTATTATTAAGGCTAACATATTTAAATGTGTGTGTTGGATGTTGATAGATAAGTATATAACTAAGTAAAGCAAAGATAAAGAGTAAGAAGCACAAAACCACAACGCACGTATTTATAGTGGTTCGGCTACAAGGACACCTTCCTTGCCCTACTCCACTCCCCGAGTTACCTACTCGAGAGTTCGTAATCACTACACAACACAAACTCCTTGTGGCGGAGAAGCCTTCACAACATCGCATACTCTTTATCCGGTACAAGGATAGACACCTGGTTCTTCCACGAGGTAGAACCAAACCTATCACAACGTTGCCTACACTTTATCCGGTACAAGGCTAGATACCGAGTTCCATTACTAAGGAGGAACTACTACCCAACACTACACGATACCTATCCCAAAGGGGACCCACTCCTTATTACAACATCATCAAGGATATCAATATCATTGGACACAACCTATCTATATTTGTACATCGATTCACCATATCAATTGTACACCCTTGGCATCTTTCACTAATGCCCTTGACATGATCTTTTGGTACCTTTCACTAATGCCTTCATCATGGACCTTTGGCACCCTTCACTAATGCCTTAGATACGGACCTTTGGCACCTTTCACTAATGCCTTCGACTAGACCCTTCTGACATCCTTCAATAATGCCTTAGACACGGACCTTCGGCACCTTTCACTAATGCCTTCGACTAGACCCTTTCGGCATCCTTCACTAATGCCTTAGACACGGACCTTCAGCACCTTTCAGTAATGCCTTCGACTAGACCCTTTCGGCATCCTTCACTAATGCCTTAGACACAACACTTTCTAGAGAGGAAAGAACTTATCAACAAGAGAACTTCAGTAGTCTTGATGATGACGAAGCTTGGCAACTCATGGACTTGAGCTTGCTTGACTTCAAGAGGTGGTGGTCTTGCCTTTAAGAGGAACCCAGAAGATCACACAAACAAAAACACAAAACTACATAGAAAGATCTTTTGGATCTGAGGATAGAGAGTTTACAATACTAGGAGATAGTATGTGTAGAAGAGACAACTTACAATGAAGAAATGGCTCACTATTTATAGACAAAAATTCACTACTGTCCCACGGATCCCTTGCTTGAGGGATCCGTTTAGTGTATTCCTAGGGATCTGTAGGACGCTCCCCCTAAATGGGTTGTGGGTCATGGATCATGGGTTATAGACTTTGAACCATGGATATCCAAATAGATACAATGTATCTAGAAGATGCAATGCATCTAGTCAATAAGTCATGGATTAGCTCCATGGGTTATGGATAATACCCATTATGACTTCATGCATGATTTCATGCAACGGGTCATGGGTTATGGATCATGATCCATGGGTATGGGTCATGAACTTTGGGTTTTACCCAACTACATTTAATGTATCTAGTTAATGGGTCAAGTACTTAGATTGTTACCCATTACATTACCCATTACAATTCAAACTAAGTATGTATATATATGCTCATTATGTAAACACTAGTTGTTGTACATATGCATTACTATAATATGAAAACACTATTACTTGTTTAGCGTTTTATATGAACACGTAAGTGTGTTAGTAAACTATTGGCTCAAACCATTTACTTATTTTATTTGTTTCGTTAAAATGATTTTACGTTTGTTATCGACAAAACATTAGAAGATCGTAAAATATAAATAAACGTTTTTACGGCTTATTTGTATTAACAATCACCCCCTTTTTGTTGATGACAAAACATAAGATTATTTTAAAGAAAAAAACTAAAATTCGTAAAAGTTTGAATTGGAGTTTTTACTCTCTTCTCCCCTTTTTTTGTCGAAACAAAAAGAGCGTCGAAAAGAAACTAACACATTGTTTTAAGAAAAACATGTGAAAAGAAAAAAATATGAAAAATAGAGAGTAAAGGAAGAGAAGTATTCTCGTCTTAGCTCCCCCTTGACGGGTCCATCCCTTTGTGAGGGCGTCAAGTAAGTAGGAATACTAACCGAGTGCATTGTAATTATGTTTGCAAATGGTTTCGTCTTTTTGACAAACATGCTCCCCCTTTGACGAGTGCTCCTTTGCAAGGATGACGTCATGTAGTTATGAAAAACTATGTGAAAGTATTGCAAATGATTTTACAATTATTTTGCTTTGACAAGAAACTCCCCCTAGCTAAGGGTGTCAAAGTTTTCATGTGTATATTGAAAATCTACAAAACAAAGGTTAGAAAACAAGTATATGATACATAATTTCCTGTTAATAAGACTCAAGTTAGTAATTAAGATGTCTTCTATTGCACGGATCCCACGGTTCCTCCCTTGGAGGGATCCGTCTAAGCTAAAATGAGGGATCCGTCTGCCTGTAAGCTTAAGACAGCAATGGTGATGTAAAATGTGAAGTTAACATCAAAAATGCGATATGTATTAAGGTACCAAACATATTCTCAAGAAGTGACGGAACCTAAAACTAAGAGAATGACTCAAACATGTAATACATTTTCTACTAATTCTAAGAAGTGACGGAACCTAAAAAGCATCAATGTGCTTGAAATCTAAGGATGAGTAGACTTGTTGATTTGGTCCAATCGTTCAAGGAGATGATTAAACATGAAATGCAACTCATTTCGTACTTCTTGAACAAGTCCTTGAGTGATTTGACAATTAGAGCAATTATTGTCATGACTAGGAGCCGGAGGAGGTGGGATGTTTTGAGGAGGCTCCACAAAGGATGGTGGAACTTGTTAAGGTGAGTTGAGCAATATAGGATGTGGTTCCACTAAAAATGAAGGTGATGATTCACGAGTTGGTGGTGGTGATGGAAAGTATTCTATATAGTTAGATCTTTGGTGATTCCTTGTCTCCAAAGATGGACCATTTGGTGATGAAGGTGGTTCCCTATTTAGCGAGAAGGTTCGTGAATGGGAATTCCTTGGTGGTGAGACTTCTAATGAGTAGAGATTTGGATGAGAAAGAGGTTTGGTAAAGGGATGTAGTCTAGGTTCTAGAATTGAAGGCTTGGGTGTTTTACTAGAGCTAGGTGCGTTTGATTTAGTGCTTGATGAAGCCTTTTCCAACTCAAACGGTCGAATGCTAATTCTAGCGGTTCTTTTAGCTATTGTTGATTGAGTTTTTGAGGAGGGATTCTAGCATTTGGACTTCTTATGGGTGATGACTCGGTGGATGATATCTCATGAACCATATGAGCATTCTCTTTGGATGAACCTTTGGTTGAAGAGTTCTTTCTAGTTGCTTTAGTCATAGTAAAGGAGAGGGTGTAGTAGAAGTCTTTAACTACTGATTTTTTGGATTGTGGTATGAATGGTGGCTTAAGCTCCTAAGAGTGCTTGGTTTATAAAGGATGGAATTGAGTTAATGAATTAAATTCTTGACCACTAAGAAATTTGGCATGCACTAAGGTCAACTATGGTGTTGTTCTATTCTAGGGAGTCATTAAATGGTAAGTAAAAGTGTTTAGACTACCAAAGAGAGTTTGAATTTGGAAGAAAAGTTGATCATAGGCTGTTCTGTAGACCCGGATCCCGCGGATCCCTCTCACTAGGGATCTGTCTAGTTATATCTCAGGGATCCGTATGTGAGACAGCATAGTGGTGAGGTGATTATGCTCTTTTAAGGTCTAGTACCTATAAATCTTAAGGGTTTGACTTCCCTCATATGTCTTAAATGGTATGTGACTCAAGTGTCCAACCATAAGGAGTGAGGATACCAAATGATGGTTTTTGGTAGGAAAATGGACTTTTTGAGAGTGCAACTAGGTATTTAAGGCTGTACCTATTGATTTGAGAATGAAAAATGAGGATAATTGATCCTAGAGATCAGATGGTGGCTTAAGAAAAATTTGGAAATTTTCTAAAAAATAAAAAGAAATGAAAAACTAGCTTTAAGCCTATTTTGAGGTAAGGATGACTAACATCAATTTGCTAAAATTGAGAGAAATATCAAGCTAAGTGTTTTGAGATGTGAGGAACAATGTGTGAGCATTGGAGCGGAAATATGGTGAGTTTTGGTGAAGTGATAAATCAAAAACACCTAGAGTGTGATCCTATATTAGCTATGAGTGAGTGTGAGACCTACTGAGTTAAAAGAAGACTTAAGTGATCCTAAAGTATCATATTTAGCTAGTGCGATAAGGTCTAGAGGATTGGATTGAAGTGAAAGTGTAAGAATTCCTTGTTTGTTTTCCCGGATCCTACTGTTCCCTCATCTGAGGGATCCGGCTACTGCTGACCAGTAGCTTCTCAACAAATGTGCAGTTTTTGCATTCTTAAGCAAATACTCATCCTAATCATTTCTACATTCAATAAAAATATGCAAGTAACAAATATTACAAATAGTAAGTAAGGGTGACTAGAATGTAAGCAAAATGAGTGGGACCGACTTCTTGATGGTGATCAAGTTGTCGTAAAATTCTCATTTTTCGGGTTCCTTAGTTAGAATGTTTTAGTTTATGTCATGCCATCTACTACGAGCTACGTCCTAAACTACAGAAATATTGTTTAGATTGTTTACTGACCATTGTTCACAAATTGTTCACAAATTAAGGTCTACGACCTTACCTTCCTCCCATTCAACTTCTTACTCCATCTCCATCGCCATCGCCTCTACTCTTCACTCTTAACCCCTCCACCCCTACTTCTTCTTCTTCATGAGGAAGTTAGCAAAACACTTGAACATGCCCTTTGTTTGTTGGAATTCTTGTGAAGGGCTCGGGACTTCCGGCAGTTGGTCAATGTATGCTAGGGGGTCGAGTTGCACGTTGCCATTGGGGTTGCTACCTTCTCCTTCTCTTTCTCTTTCATCCGATGAATCCATTGATGGGTGAGGTCACTTGCCATCAACCATAATCCTTGTGGTCTTTCCATCGGATAAAGGCACCATAACCTTGTTGCAAAAGATGTGGTCATTGGAGTAAGGAGATGGTTCTAGAGCAAAGACGAATTTTGTTAGGCGAGTCAAGAGCATGGCATAGGGGAGTACCATCTTGTCCGTCCTTCTCACACTTGAAATTTGTTTCACCATGTAATAGGCGAGGTTGAAATGAGTGCCGGTTACAAGGCAATAGATCATGAAGCTTAGGCAAGCGTTGGGATGATCCTTATTTCCTCCCAAGCAAAGGACGTTCTCCCTTAGCACTAGTTCTCATTTCTTGTATAATGGGAACATTTCCGAAAGCTCTATTTGAAAAGGATCTCTATAGATGACCTTGGACTTTCTAGTGACTCTTGACGGAGAAGATCTTTCCATGAAGACGGTATCTCTAATCCTAGCCACTTCCGGGATGGGTGTGAAGTATACCTCGTGATGATCTACCATGTCATGAATCTCGGCCAAAGACCATTCATTTGAGTACATGCATACTCCTTGACAAGGGATACCGAGTATCCTAGAAAACTCTTCAAGAGTGAAGGTGAACTCATGCTCATTTATGATAAAAGCTATCGAAATGGTTCCATCATCATTTCGAATGATCCTCATGCTTTTATAAAACTCTAGGACAAACACCGGACAAATTTTCTCATTGATGCTCAAGAGGCAATGAAAGTTGATTCACGAAAGACTTGTGGAATGTCGGTGTTGTTGGTAAATGAGGGTTCAACTACTCGTCCTTCATGAAAAAATCTCTTTTCCAACATTTTGAAGATTTTTCGGTCATTCGGGCTCAAGCCATCCTTTCGATGATACATGGGGATGTAATGTTCGGTGTCTTGGTAATCTTGTTGTCAATTGCTAGGCATGATTGGTCCTAAACATCAAAACCACAATGTGGTGTTAATTGTGTGAATAGTAACCTAATGGGATTCATCACAATTTTGCTCAATACATCTTCATTGAATTCAAAAAATGAGTTTAATTTGTATTAACAATGTTGATTCTTTGATTTAGTTTATCTTAGAAAACAATGTGATATCAAATTGTGATAAACCCATTTGAGCTCAATTTCTAAAGATGGAAATTGTACTCCTAGGAATCGAAGAATGGAAGTAACAATGTAGTGAAGATTATACTTACACAAGTGATTGTTTCTTTTGAGAAGATGATGAATTAACTCCTGTGAACAGTAAATTGGGTTTTATGTTCGTGAGTTTGAGAGAGTAAAGTGAAGTACAGAAGTCCACAGTGATCATCTTTTACTTAAACTGTCTTCTGATGTGCCGGTTCCTACGGATCCCTTGAATGAGGGATCCGGCTAGTGTAAACTTAGGGATTCGGCATATCAGCAGTTATCAGTTTAAGTAATCTTTGATAATTTTGATTTGGGAGTTCTAATTATTGGCTAGAGTTGATGTTTATGCACTATAACTTATGGTTTGGGGTTTTGACGTGTTTTACTAGACCTATTTGACGAGGTTCCCTTTTTATAAATAAGTCATAATTCTTGGGAAGTTTAAGGATTATGATAAAATCCTATTTTATCATAATATGAGTTTCACATTGATACTTATTGACATAGATGAAATGTCAATAACCTTATGTGAGGAGTGATAACCAAGGCTCTCGAATAGCCAAGATATCTTTATCACTAGTTTGTAGTTTTGTCTATAGAGATCAACGAAGAATACTATTCTTTGATGATGAGTTCAATATAGATAACAACTTTAGTAATTTTTAAGAAAGCGTGATGAGACTACTAATCTTGTTCATGTTTATACAAAATGATATTATTAATTAATCTAGAAAATATACAATAATAATTTATTTGTAAGTAATTTATTAAAGAGCATGCCTTTGCTATATATTCTTTTTAAGAGAGGAAATATTGAAGCAAAATTCTTCATGATCTTCTTAGGATGCCCAAATCCTAGTATGGAGAATTCTTAACACGGAAAATATTAGAAAGATCTATCATTATCCAACATTATAAAATATGATGATTTTTAAAAAACGTGACCTTTTGGTTTTAAGAAATTTCCTTCCTTGTAGTTTTCAATCATACACGGATCGTATCAAGTTTTAAAAGTACAATATACTCTTAAGAAACTTGGTAACAAAGCTCTGGTACCAATTATGGAAAACTAGAAGGGGGTTGAATAGTTTTACCAATTAAAACTTCGTTTTAAACTATTTAGATCGACTTATGTCAATCTATTTAAATGTGTGTGTTGGATGTTGATAGATAAGTATATAATTAAGTAAAGCAAAGATAAAGAGTAAGAAGCACAAAACCACAACGTGAGTATTTATAGTGGTTCGGCTACAAAGACACCTTCCTTGCCCTACTCCATTCCCCGAGTCACCTACTCGAGAGTTCGTAATCGCTACACAACACAAACTCCTTGTGGCGGAGAAGCCTTCACAACGTTGCCTACTCTTTATCCGGTACAAGGCTAGACACCGGGTTCTTCCACGAGGTAGAACCAAACCTATCACAACGTCGCCTACACTTTATCCGGTACAAGGCTAGATACTGAGTTCCATTACTAAGGAGGAACTACTACCCAACACTACACGATACCTATCCCAAAGGGGACCCACTCCTTATTACAACATCATCAAGGATATCAATATCATTGGACACAACCTATCTGTAGGATCATGAATATTATGTTGTTTGATGATTCGGGTGGTCTAGGATTGTGATTAACTACTAAATAACGTAAATAACGAAACGTCTACGAGCTAACATATGCTAGACCATAATTGGGGTGACCGACACTTTAACATGGATTTTTCAATTCCTAACAATCTCCCCCTAAGGGAGGTCACCCCATGAAATACATTTTGCATCCTAGCATTCTAACTTTGTCATTAGTTCTGAGCTCATAGACTTCAATTCTTCAAGTTCCACAATCTTTGTGCTTTAGTAGCAATTCTTCAAAGTCCGGATTGATTTGTACTTTTAGTAGAGGCCTTTAACTGATCCACATCTTTGATGATCTTCGAGCTTTCTTTGATGATCTTCGAGCATTCTTTGAGATCATCAGCCACAGTAAATCTCTGGATCACCCTTTGTTGTGTTGCCATCATGTGAGGTTGTGACTTTTGGACCGACATGCTTACACTTTTGGATCATGACATCTTTTCATCAGAGTAGCGAAAGCTTTACTGGTTCATGATATTTGCAGCTATCAGAGCCAGGTTATGTAGATAAGCACTTTTGTCATGATTTTTTTAATTAAGTGTAGATGCTGTGAGCATGCGGCTTTGGATTGACTCCTCAATTCTGATCAGCTACAACCGTCCAAATGTACTTGCAAACAACAGTTAGCAATAAATCACACAAAAGTGTCTTTGATCACTTTCGTTGAATTGAGGTACACGGCCCACGGTTCCCCGTTGATCAGTACAAGTACTGCCTGTGATCAGGTATAATTCCGAAGAATCTCCTTGACAGGGTTTCGCAGCTGCTCTAGCCTTTCTCAAACCGGAACGTCTCAAAGAAGACAACACGGAGTGAGTGAACCAGCGAATTGAGATTCACTGATTGAAGAAAAATTGATTTGAAAAACAATCGCGTATTGCTTGAAGAAAGAGTTTTGCAATACGACGAAGGTTTTATGAGAAAGATCAATTTTCAATCAAAAATACTTTTTGTATTTGAAAAAGAATACACATTCGATGTGCTAGAGAAAAGAAGAGATTTGCACATCGAACGGTTTTTCCAAAAGTATTTTTTTCAATCAGAGATACTTTTTGAGTTTGAAATATGAATACACATTCAATGTGCTAGAGAAAAGAAGATTTGCACATCGAACGGTTTTTCCAAAAGTATTCGTCAATTCCATTCCTGGACCAAGGTTGATTCAAGAGTGAATCTCCCCATCGTTTCTATCCAGTTGTCACGAGCTTGATCTTTTGCAAGATCTCACATGTCACCCACCAAGAGCTTGTTTGATGTTGGCTCTAGAAGGATTTCCATCTTCATCGTGAATACTTTACATATCACTCGGATGTTCTGGCAATATCACAAGGATAATGCGTAGGACTCTTAATATATTCTTACTTTCCACAATGTGTGAAACAGCAAGTCTTGATCAATTTTAGTGTCCTAATGAGATATTGTGAATGATCTCTTGGCTCTAGACTCAATTGTGCGCATTTGGTTCCTATGCCGGAGACTAGGGAGAGCGTCTCCTTCTTCAATATCAACAATCTCTAAGAGAAAGTCGATAGATAATGTAGGTTCCCCGTGAGAATGCAACAAGTCCTTTTAAGAGGAACTTGAGTAGCTTGGGAAGTTTAGTGCAGTGCGTCACTGGGTCCATGACGTCTTGTCTTCAATACCGGTGTTACCTTAGTAACCACCAGTAGCATATGTATTGAACCCGGTTTCTGCCCTAAGGTTGAATTATTGGAGGGCTATTTCTTTTCACCCTTTTCTCATTTCATTTCTTTTTCATTCTTCAACCCCTTCAGTGCTTACCGAGACTTCATAACTAGAACCTTGTTGGGTTTATTCTAGTTCTAGCTCTATCTCAGTCCGCACTCTTCCCAATTCTCACTTTTCTCCTTTTTTCAATATACCTAAGGACTCTACACTATCTAGTGGATTGTCCCTAGGTAGATCCCTCCGGCTCTAGCGGGATCGTGGGAACGAATACCTAACCTAACCATCCTCATAACACCATGCATAAAGTAAATTGGTCGGTGTTTTGGTATTGTTCTTTCCTTCATGAAACCAATTGAAAAATCATTTGGAAAAACAATCAAGGTACTTGTGATATAATATCAAAGCATTTTGTACCTTAATTGTTTTGATCATTTTGAAATGCTCCCCCTCAACATGTGCGTATGATTTTAAAATTGATTAGCACATGGAGGCAAGAGTTCTTTGAAACAATTTCTTGATCACAATTTCCTTAGAAAAAGCCATTTGAATTTCTTTGGTAAATTCTCCCCCTCAATATGTGCGTAGGATATTTTAAATAATTTTATCACATAGAGGAAAGAGTTCTTTTTAAAGTACATCCACGATCACAAAAGCCATTAAGAAACCATTAGAAAATCAATCAAGGTACTTTATATTGAAACAATGAAATCTTTGTACCTTGAAAGTTTATTTTCATTTTAAATGCTCCCCCTCAATATGTGCTTCGAGATACGAAAGATTTTAGCACATATTAGGGAGAACTTGCACTTTGAATCAAAACGATCATCTGTTATCAGATTTCATATTTAAATCACATTTTCTCCCCCGATCAAAAATATCAAATCCTTTGAGATTTTGGATCCCAAGTGATTTAAATAGGTTTAGAAAACATGGGAGAAAATATGCTTGGTTTAAATACTCTTCTGGTTTTTGGTTAAATGCTCTTCCACAATCATGTGCATTATGTATTTGAAATCGTTTGGCACATGAAGGAAGGAGTGCTTTTGAAACAATCACCCTTTTAAAACTGATTTGAGATTTAAATCACGATCTCTCCCCCGATCAAAAATTTCAAACCAATTGAGATTTTGGATCCCGATTGATTTAAACCATTTGGAAATTTTGGGAAAGACGTGGCAAGATTTAATTTTTGAAATAGACTGATAAGGATCAATTTAAGACATTAAAGATTGTTAGTGTCAGGTATGATAGTTTTTAAGAGATCTTTAAGTAAAATAAAACAATTTCACAATCAAACAAGAACAGAAAAAATTTCATTTTGAAAGATCTTTGGGTATTAAAGAAAATCATACCATGACATAACATTAAATCTTTAGATCACCACTTATTTTGTACAAACGGACTCTTTTGATGAAATATTGTTTGAAAATATTTTATTTTAAATCACTCTCCCCCTCAATCGATGACCGTAGTCGATGATTGAGTGACTTAGGTTTTGATAAATGAAGTCCGGTGATTTTCAAAATTAAGTCCAATTTATTTTCAAAACCAATATTTTTCCATTTTTCAAAACAATATTATTTAAAAAAATTGTTTTAAAAAAATGTTATCATCCACTACTTGTCCTGCACAAAGATACGTTAGGTGGTTGAGTTGCTTTTGTTGTTGTTGCTGTAGGTTTGGAAGAAAACCATCTGCTGATGCAGTGAGACCTCTGACGTTGCATTTGTCATGCCAACTCTTCATAGAGGTCCAATTAAGCTCCGTTTCTTCATTTGATGATGAAGAAAACCATCTGCTGATGCAGTGAGACCTCTTACGTTGCATTTCATGCCAACTCTCCATAGAAGTCAAATTAAGCTCCGTTTCTTCATTTTTCGACCCAAGATATAGTTGCCCTTTCCTTTAGGCATCCAATCATCAATTGTGGGTTCCGGATCGGGAACATTCTTATATACCAATATACCTGCATACGTTAGTGAACACACATACAGATATATGGTGGTCGACATCACCCAAACAACAATCGACTAATAAAAGTCAATTCAACATATCAATCAGTTCATATAAAGCATGGGAATAATGTGTTTATCAAACTCTAATCATCTAATCCTAACAATCATATCCTAGGCACCTAGTCCTTCAATGTAGGTTAACATCATTTTCAGTTAAGCATATAGGATAATTAGAAAAGCTCGTTAGATGATATAGATTTGAAAACATTCTCCCCCTCAATCAATGACTTATTGTTCTGAAAAGTTTAAAAGCGCTGAAGTCATTGATTGAGTTTTCAATTTTTTACAAAAACACTGAAACTGATTGATTTACAAGCAACTCAATTTACCACCATTTTTTAAAACAACAAATATTTTTCTGAAGAATTTTAGACGGAAAAACATTTGTGTAGGAACAGCAGTCCTTCGACATACTTTCCTAAATATGTTTTAGGATAAGAGCACGAAATTTTGAAAATCGTTTAAGCGTAGCACTTTCCTTCTTTGAAAAACGGGTTGCTATCAGAAATAATAGCAAGCCATAGTTTTGAAGAGCGGGTTACAGTCTGAATTAACTGTAAGCCATATTTTGAGACATGTTTTGAAAAAGAATATTTACACCTCCTGCTCGAACTTCATCTATGGCCCGTGCCATTATTGAATGACATTTCTAAGACCGCAGATGTTATCGATACCAGAAGACATGTCTTTGAAAAATAATATTTTTGGTATTTTTCAAATTTTCTGATTTTTATGGATTTTTGTTGGTTTTATATTTTTATATTTTGTTTTGCTGGTTTTATATTTTTGTATTTTGTTTTTCTGATAAATATATACAAAGATAGAGAAGATGATATAGTTTAAGAAGATGATGATACGAGTACCGAGATAAGGATATCGAGCAGCACGTCGTAGAAGATGGAGTTCGTCATCTCTTAAACTTCCACCACCAAAGCTTCCGAGGCTCCAGAATAGAAGATAGAATATGAGCCTTTGAGAAAGAGAGACTTTGGCAGCTTCCCCCCAAACCGAAAATCCATTAGATGAGCAGATTCGAAGCTCTATTTCAAGCTTGCCTTAGCCAGGTCCACAGAAAAGCACACCATTATCATAAATCCCGGTGCTCCTTTTAAGAACGATAATCGAGATTCTCCGTTCGGGGTAATATCATCAAAATAGATCAGCTACGTATCATCCCACTTTTTAAATAATCTTCTCAAATTCCTTTTCTACTGACGTCTGAAGCGATCCATACCAAAAAATTATCAAGAGACCACATTCCCCCAAGTAGATGAATTGATGCAGTCAGTCTCTTAGACTAGAGCTCACGAACCCGAAGACAAAGAAACTAATACCATCGAAGTAGCAGATTAAGTCCAATAGCCAAAGAATAACCCCGATGTATACTTTTCTCTCCCCCTGAGGAAAGTGTATGAAGCTCAAGAACCCGAAGTACCCGAATGCCCAAAGAGAGAATAACCGATAACATTGAAGAAGCAGGCCGAATCACTAATTATCTCTGCGGATGACAATCTCTGCGGACGTCAATTACGGAATAAGTGATTATATCTCTGAATCACTGATTAAGCTCTCAAGTGAGACAGCTGAGCGCCCCCAATGTACACAATTATCTCTCCCCTGATGATTGCGATAACATCGTAATCATCACACACTTGTGTACCTCTTTTTATCTTCAGAAACTTTCTCTTACGTCACTTCCCCCACGTTGTTGGAATAATAACACTAAAAGCCTTGATGAGTAAAACCTTGAGTTTCTCTGCGGTCATGACATTTGTCTTCCCAGGATATCTTCAGTCACTTAGAAGAATTAAGTTCATCAAGTTTACTCGCTTTGTGTTTAGATGTGTGTCTCCTTCCCCCTTGCTGGTTTTGACACTTCAGAATCAGCAACATCTTATCAGCCCAAATACTTGAAATCTTTTTGAGAAGACCACTTTTAATCTTTGTGAGAATCAACTTGCTGAATAATATAAGCAAGTCTAATTGGGGATTAAATCTGACATTTCACTCTCCCCCAATTAGTGCTCTCCCCTAAACCGACAATCTGTTTGATAAATGCCCAGATTAAGAAGAAGTCTTTAGATAATCAAATGCAACTCGTCTTTAGTCTTCTAACATGCAACAGAAAATGTAGAACCGACTGAAGACTCGACCTTCTTCAAGATTGTCCAATTGGGGAATAGAAAGTTAACATCTTCATCTCACCAAATGCGTTCCAATTACCTTATATGTCGCAACTCTCCTTAACTAAAATCTCTCCCAATCAAACAAGAACAGAAAGATGTTCATCAAAGAAATCAGCCTAGCAGTTAGAAGCACTTTGTCATTAATCATATCAGCCCGTGTGAAGATGTCAACCAGCGGCTCATAGAAGAAACACCATGTAAAGATGACCCGATAAAAAGAAGCTCGGTTCTTACATGATTTAGGAGCCGTATGACCATATATTCTCATATATAACTCAACATGTAGAATTATCATACTTCTTCTCCCCCTCAAGAATTGCATATGGAGATGCCATTCTTGATTAAATAAGTGAACATCATCCAAATGTAGTCTTTTCACACTTCTCCCCCCAAAGGTTGCATATGATGTCGCCATCGTCATTATAATTGAGCAAGTGGAGAAAGAGAACAATCAACAGTAGTCCGGTTCACCTGATGACTGAAGCGCATGGAAAAAGCATGAAGCATGTTGATGAGAATGGTCATAAATAAGAAGATTTCTCTTCTTCAGAAGATAAAGCGCACTGAAACGTACACTTTTCTTTTCTTTGAGGTACGAAGCTTGAACTGTTGTGTTCAAACGTCATAAGAAGATTTCTCTTCTTTTAAAGATAAAGCGCACTGAAACGTACACTTTTCTTTTCTTTAGAGTACGAGGCTTGAACTGTTGTGTTCAAACGTCATAATGTTGAAGTACGAGGCCTGAACTGATGTGAACAGACGTCATAATCTCTCTCTTTTCATCATCTCTTGGCAAAACATGTAATCACCCCATTATCATTCAGTAGGCTCTTTGTCGTGACAGCTGATGGAGAAAACCCAATATGATGAATTTGACCCTGAAGTAAACTAACCCAAACTCGTGACTTAAACTTGCACATATGTAACAAAGAGCGGTGCCGAGACTTCATCCTCCATTGAATCTCTAAGTACTCTATACTCTTCATCCAACCAACCATCAAGTAATAGACGTACATTACCTCTTGAAAATCCACAATTGAATGTGACACTGAGCACTACAACGTAACTCCTTAAAGTGATAGTTATTTTGTGGTGGTAAGAGCCCAATTCCCCTAAGTGGTAAAAGAAAAAGTAAAAGACACCCAACAATAACTAGATTTCCAAGTCTTCGTTTTTTATAATAAGCTCGAACAAGGATCATGAAGAATCTTCATCCAACCATCCCCGATACCTTCAGATACTAAGTACACTCGCTCGTGATATTTCACTTCAACCTCAAATAATGAATAGTGAATTAACCCCGTTGTCACATCTTCTGGTTCACTGCACAAATCTAGCCTTCTTTGACATTTGAATGAACTTTGATAATGGTTTCATCCCGACCATGGTTAAAAGCAGACACCCAATACTTGAAGTACAACCTTTTATCCCTTCTTCGAAGCAGAAACCGTAGCACCAGCATCAGATAAGATCCTGAAAAACGCTTTCCCTTTCTCCAGGATGGTTCCATCATCACGGGATTTTACAATTCTATAGTTTAAACCGAGAAATAGTTTCTTTCGCGGGATTTTACAAAACCAAGAATAAACCGTAAGATAGATCCGGAAATGCACTTTGCAATTACCAGGATGTTTCCATTGTCACGGGATTTTTCAAGTCTATAATTTAAACCGAGAAATAGATTCTTTCGCGGGATTTTACAAAATCAAGACAAAACCGTAAATAATGTCAATTTGAATGTTTTATGACAACTTTGATTTCGGTGAATATCTGTTTTAGGGGAATATGCAGCAGTTCATCAACGGTTCATTATCTATCATCAACAATATCATCAACCATCCAATAAACACTTTGGTAAACACATCATTCACATAATCTGCCGGCTAATGTTGTGACCTCCTGGTGAAGTAAACCCAATATACCAAACTTGATCATGAAGTAAAATTCCCTATATTTGTTACTTAAACTTGTGCTAATCCTTGTGAAGAAGAGACGGTGTACCCAATGTACAAAACCTCTTGAAATTCTCAACTGAGTGAGACACCGAAGTGATAGCTACGTTATGGGTTAAGCAAGAAAGAATCACAACCGTAACTAAATAGCCAAGTCTTTATCACACTCAATAAATGCCCAAACAAGTCATCTTCGCGGAAGGGTAGAAAGAAAGAAGACGAAATAAGTAAACGTGCCCGGAAACCTCACTTCAAATCCAATTAAGAAATACCGAACAACAATCCCGTAGTCAACTTTGATCATACATAAATTAAAGCCGTGACATAATATTATTAGTGAAAGTGCATACACCAAAGTACCAAACCTCATAACCTATCGAATCTCATCAACACACCAAATCACATGTTTGTCAAATCTCATAAACAGATCATAATTTTCAGTCCGTATCCTGGAATAATCAATAACCCAGTTCATAAGATAAACCTCAAGATGTCTTAACAATTAACTCAAGTCGGCCCAAGAACAATTCTCAACAAAATCTTCGAGTGAACAAACAGATCGGTAATCCCATGATAAAGATTTTGGACACAAACATAGAATTGCGTATAAGTGATTTTGAGGTATAGCTATCATTTATATTTTGTTAAGTATCAATTCAATCATCATTGTGATACCATGTTCGGTCCAACAAATACCCAAACCAACATATACTCCATAGCAGATCCAAGTCCAATCCAGGCCTGGTCATTACTCATGAAGTCCACGAGGCCCATTACCAAAAAACACTTCAACCATGTAAGGCCCATGTCTGATTCAGAAAAACGTATACCCTAATCTTATGTGATATAAAACGCACCCTAATTATCTCACACCAAAATAATCCGCCTCCTTTACTAGTTAATCCAAATCCGTTTTGTATGCTCCCATGAAAACCTTCTTGGATAACACCATATTTCGACCTAGCCACAAGGATAGAAAGAAGCACTTTGATTCGCCACAGGGATGGCTTGAATCCGGCTTTACGAAGTAAAAACAATCCACATGTAGGTTTTAATTATCTCCGTGTGCTTTTCGTTTAATTGAATCCCACAAACGAGAGTAAAGGAGACAATAAATTTTATATTGTTGTACTCTTTTCTTAAGATGTTCGAATAAACAAAACTGAAGTCAGTCTTCAAAAAGATTGATGATGAAATATATTTCATGTTTTTGGTCATTTGACTTGATGTACCTTTTGAGTACAATGAAAATAGAAATCTGAGATCTCGTTATATTATTTATGTTGAGTCTTAGAAATGAATGAGAGATGGGGAGTGATTGTAAGGGTCCTTTGATGAGTCTAGATGTAGGTTTTAGTTGGATTTGATACAGATCTGATTTTAATGCTTCGAGTCTTCATGTTTTTGAAAACAAATCATGGACCAATGAAGTATTACTGAGGTCAAGTTGTCTTTTGGTGATTTGGTATATGGTATGAGGTCGTGGTCAATGTCATCCTTCTACTTCATTTAAAACAAGTCGCTTGTCAACACAAGTCGCTACGACAAGAAGACACAAGTCGCTACTCTTAAAAAAAAGAGCACAAGTCGCTACTCTTAAGCAAGTCGCTTCCAATTTTTTATAAGTCAAGTCACTTCAGAACTTAAAGTACACAACTCGCTTCTTTAAACCCAACTCGCTTTTGACTCAATAGTCAAAAAGCAGTATATGCACAACTCGCTTCCTGTTTTTCTTTACTTCACAAGTCGCTAACTTATAAACATAAGTCGAATCATGACACAAGTCGCTACATGATGGACAAATCGCTACGACTTGTAAAGACAAGTCGCTAGGAATAAATGTGACACAACTCGCTAAAAGAAAAACACCAGCAGCAGACATGACTTTTTGCTCCGGCGAGATTCCGACCACTTTTCGTTCATCTTCAAAGTTACCCAGAAAAAGTGACAAAAACTGCTTCTTTTGACCCATGAATATGACCAGTTGACTTTTTTTTACCTCAAATAAAGACCACTGATTGGACCTTAAAAGTCTGACCATATTACCACATAATATTCACAGATAAAAGAATACTAAAACATGAGTAAATTTTCAAACCACAAATGGACTTGGACTAAATTAAAGGATGCAATACTTGTGAAAACATTTGACCACAATACACAGAAAAAAAATTTTCCGATCAAAGAGTAAAAAAACAGTTAACACAAGATTCAAAAACCACGATAAATCAACACAACACAATAAACCTGTCTCTGATACCATTTGTAGGATCGTGTATATTATGTTGTTTGATGATTCAGGTGGTCTAGGATTGTGATTATATAAGAAAGCCATTAGAGAGATGAAGAGAGTTGAGAGGATGTTTCTTGAAAGAGAGTTGTTATACAAAATATGAAAGGTTAGATTCAAGAAGCAACACCCCTTCCAAGGATGGAAGGGGTATTTATACTTACAACTTATACGTTCTCCTGTCGGACTATGGATCAGGCATATAGTGGGTAAAGACCCGTCCTTCCTCCACGGTGTTACACTAAACTAAACTACGCTACATACTAACTAATTAACTACTAAATAACGTAAATAACGAAACGTATATGAGCTAACATATGCTAGACCATAATTGGGGTGACCGACACTTTAACATGGAATTTCCAATTCCTAACACTATCTATATTTGTACATCGATTCACCATATCGATTGTACACCCTTGGCATCTTTCACTAATGCCCTTGACATGATCTTTTGGCACCTTTCACTAATGCCTTCATCATGGACCTTTGGCACCCTTCACTAATGCCATAGACACAGACCTTCGGCACCTTTCACTAATGCCTTCGACTAGACCCTTTTGGCATCCTTCACTAATGCCTTAGACACGGACCTTCGGCACCTTTCACTAATGCCTTCGACTAGACCCTTTCGGTATCCTTCACTAATGCCTTAGACACGGACCTTCGGCACCTTTCACTAATGCCTTCGACTAGACCCTTTCGGCATCCTTCACTAATGCCTAAGACACAACACTTTCTAGAGAGGAAAGCACTTATCAACAAGAAAACTTCAGTCGTCTTGATGATGATGAAGCTTGGAAACTTATGAACTTGAGCTTGCTGGACTTCAAGAGGTGGTGATCTTGCCTTTTAGAGGAACCTAGAAGATCACACAAACAAAAACACAAAACTACATAGAAAGATCCTTTGGATCTGAGGTTAGAGAGTTTACAATCCTAGGAGATAGTATGTGTAGAAGAGACAACTTACAATGAAGAAATGGCTCACTATTTATAGACAAAAATTCACTACTGTCCCACAGATCCCTTGCTTGAGGGATCCGTGTAGTGTATTCCTAGGGATCCGTAGGACGCTCCCCCTAAATACGTTGTGGGTCATGGATCATGGGTTATAGACTTTGAACCATGGGTATCCAAATAGATACAATGTATCTAGAAGATGTAATGCATCTAGTCAATGGGTCATGGATTAGCTCCATGGGTTATGGATAATACCCATTATGACTTCATGCATGATGTCATGCAATGGGTCATGGGTTATGGATCATGCTCCATGGGTATGGGTCATGAACTTTGGGTTTTACCCAGCTACATTTAATGTATCTAGTTAATGGGTCAAGTACTTAGATTCTTATCCATTACATTACTCATTACAATACATACTAAGTTTGTACATATATGCTCATTATGTAAACACTAGTTGTTGTACATATGCATTACTATAATATGAAACACTATTACTTGTTTAGCGTTTTATATGAAAACGTAAGTGTGTTAGTAAACTATTGGCTCAAACCATTTACGTATTTTATTTGTTTCGTTAAAATGATTTTACGTTTGTTATCGACAAAACATTAGAAGATCGTAAAATATAAATAAACGTTTTTACGGCTTATTTCTTTTAACAATCTCCCCCTTTTTGTTGTTGACAAAACATAAGATTATTTTAAGGAAAAAACTAAAATTCGTAAAAGTTTGAATTGGAGTTTTTACTCTCTTCTCCCACTTTTTGTCGAAACAAAAAGAGCGTCGAAAAGAAACTAACACATTGTTTTAAGAAAAATATGTGAAAAGAAAAAAATATGAAAAATACAGAGTAAGGGAAGAGAAGTATTCTCGTCTTATCTCCCCCTTGACGGGTCCATCCCTTTGTGAGGGCGTCAAGTAAGTAGGAATACTAACCGAGTGCATTGTAATTATATTTGCAAATGGTTTCGTCTTTTTGACGAACATGCTCCCCCTTTGACGAGTGCTCCTTTGCAAGGAGGACGTCATGTAGTTATGAAAACCTATGTGAAAGTATTGCAAATGATTTTGCAATTGTTTTGCTTTGACAAGAAACTCCCCATAGCTAAGGGTGTCAAAGTCTTCATGTGTATATTGAAAATCTACAAAACAAAGGTTAGAAAACAAGTATATGATACATAATTTCCTGCGAATAAGACTCAAGTTAGTAATTAAGATGTCTTCTGTTACACGGATCCCACGGTTCCTCCCTTGGAGGGATCCGTCTAGGCTAAAATGAGGGATTTTTCTGCCTGTAAGCTTAAGACATCAATGGTGATGTAAAATGTGAAGTTAACATAAGAAATGAGATATGTATTAAGGTACCAAACATATTCTCAAGACAATATGGCATATAACATGTAATTTCATTTAATAAAAATACGAGAAATGATCTTCATATCTCTAAAACTAAGAAAATGACTCAAACATGTAATACATTTTCTACTAATTATAAAAAGTGACGGAACCTAAAAAGCATCAATGTGCTTGAAATCTAAGGATGAGTAGACTTGTTGATTTGGTCCAATCGTTCAAGGAGATGATTAAACATGAAATGCAACTCATTTCGTACTTCTTGAACAAGTCCTAGGCTGATTTGACAATTAGAGCAATTATTGTCATGACTAGGAGCTGGAAGAGGTGGGATATTTTGAGGAGGCTCCACAAAGGATGGTGGAACTTGTTAAGGTGAGTTGAGCAATATAGGATGTGGTTCTACTAAAAATAAGGGTGATGATGCACGAGTTGGTGGTGGTGATGGAAAGTCTTCTATATAGTTAGATCTTTGGTGATTCCTTGTCTCCAAAGATGGACCATTTGGTGATGAAGGTGGTTCCCTATTTAGCGAGAAGGTTCGTGAATGGGAATTCCTTGGTGGTGAGACTTCTAATGAGTAGAGATTTGGATGAGAAAGAGGTTTGGTAAATGGATGTAGTCTAGGTTCTAGAAATGAAGGCTTGGGTGTTTTACTAGAGCTAGGTGCGTTTGGTTTAGTGCTTGATGAAGCCTTTTCCAATTCAAACGGTCGAATGCTAATTCTAGCGGTTCTATAAGCTATTGTTGATTGAGTTTGTTGAGGAGGGATTTTAGTATTTGGACTTCTTACGGGTGATGACTCGGTGGATGATATCTCATGAACCATATGAGCTTTCTTTTTGGATGAACCTTTGGTTGAAGAGTTCTTGCTACACGCTTTAGTCATAGTGAAGGAGAAGGTGTAGTAGAAGTCTTTAACTACTGATTTTTTGGATTGTGGCATGAATGGTGGCTTAAGCTCCTAAGAGTGATTGGTTTATAAAGGATGGAATTGAGTTAATGAATTAAATTCTTGACCACTAAAAAATTTGGCATGCATTAAGGTCAACTATGGTGTTGTTCTATTCTAGGGAGTCATTAAATGGTAAGTAAAAGTGTTTAGACTACCAAAGAGAGTTTGAATTTGGAAGAAAAGTTGATCATAGGCTGTTCTGTAGACCCGGATCCCGCGGATCCCTCTCACTAGGGATCTGTCTAGTTATATCTCAGGGATCCGTATGTGAGACAGCATAGTGGTGAGGTGATTATGCTCTTTTAAGGTCTAGTACCTATAAATCTTAAGGGTTTGACTTCCCTCATATGTCTTAAATGGTATGTGACTCAAGTGTCCAACCATAAGGAGTGAGGATACCAAATGATGGTTTTTGGTAGGAAAATGGACTTTCTGAGAGTGCAACGGTATTTAAAGATGATACTATTGATTTGAGAATGAAAAATGAGGATAATTGATCCTAGAGATCAGATGGTGGCTTAAGAAAAATTTGGAAAATTCCTAAAAAATAAAAAGAAATGAAAAACTAGCTTTAAGCCTATTTTGAGGTAAGGATGACTAACATCAATTTGCTAAAATTAAGAGAAATATCAAGCTAAGTGTTTTGAGATGTGAGGAACAATGTGTGAGCGTTAGAGCGGAAATATGGTGAGTTTTGGTGAAGTGATAAATCAAAAACACCTAGAGTGTGATCCTATGTTAGCTATGAGTGAGTGTGAGACCTACTGAGTTAAAAGAAGACTTAAGTGATCCTAAAGTATCATATTTAGCTAGTGTGATAAGGTCTAGAGGATTGGATTGAAGTGAAAGTGTAAGAATTCCTTGTCTGTTTACCCGGATCCTATGGTTCCCTCATCTGAGGGATCCGGCTAGTTTTAGCTCAGGGATCCGGCTACTGCTGACCAGTAGCTTCTTTGCAAATGTGCAGTTTTTGCATTCTTAAGCAAATACTCATCCTAATCATTTCTACATTCAATAAAAATATGCAAGCAACAAATATTACGAATAGTAAGTAAGGGTAACTAGAATGTAAGCAAAATGAGTGGGACCGACTTCTTGATGGTGATCAAGTTGTCGTAAAATTCTCATTTTTTGGGTTCCTAAGTTAGAATGTTTTAGTTTATGCCATGCCATCTACTACGAGCTACGTCCTAAACTACAGAAATATTGTTTAGATTGTTTACAGAACATTGTTCACAAATTAAGGTCTACGACCTTACCTTCCTCCCATTCAACTTCTTACTCCATCTCCATCGCCATAGCCTCTACTCTTCACTCTTAACCCCTCCACCCCTACTTCTTCTTCATGAGGAAGTTAGCAAAACACTTGAACATGCCCTTTGTTTGTTGGAATTCTTGTGAAGGGCTCGGGACTTCCGGCAGTTGGTCAATGTATGCTAGGGGGTCGAGTTGCACGTTGCCAATGGGGTTGCTACCTTCTCCTTCTCTTTCTCTTTCATCCGATGAATCCGTTGGTGGGTGAGGTCTCTTGCCATCAACCGTAATCCTTGTGGTCTTTCCATCAGATAAGGGCACCATAACCTTGTTGCAAAAGATGTGGTCATTGGAGTAAGGAGATGGTTCTAGAGCAAAGACGAATTTTGCTAGGCGAGTCAAGAGCATGGCACAGGGGAGTACCATCTTGTCCATCCTTCTCACACTTGCAATTTGTTTCACCATGTAATAGGCGAGGTTGAAATGAGTGCCGGTTACAAGGCAATAGATCCTGAAGCTTAGGCAAGCATTGGGATGATCCTTATTTCCTCCCAAGCAAAGGACGTTCTCCCTTAGCACTAGTTCTCATTTCTTGTATAATGGGAACATTTCCGAAAGCTCCATTTGAAAAGGATCTCTATAGATGACCTTGGACTTTCTAGTGACTCTTGACGGAGAAGATCTTTCCATGAAGACGGTATCTCTACTCGTAGCCGCTTCCGGGATGGGTGTGAAGTATACTTCGTGATGATCTACCATGTCATGAATCTCGGCCAAAGACCATTCATTTGAGTACATGCATACTCCTTGACAAGGGATACCGAGTATCCTAGAAAACTCTTCAAGAGTGAAGGTGAACTCATGCTCATTTATGATAAAAGCTATCGAAATGGTTCCATCATCATTTCGAATGATCCTCATGCTTTTATAAAACACTAGGACAAACACCGGACAAATTTGCTCATTGATGCTCAAGAGGCAATGAAAGTTGATTCCCGCAAAGACTTGGGGAATGTTGGTGTTGTTGGTAAATGAGGGTTCAACTACTCGTCCTTTATAAAAAATTCTCTTTTCCAACATTTTGAAGATTTTTTGGTCATCCGGGCTCAAGCCATCCTTTAGATGATACAAGGGGATGTAATGTTCGGTGTCTTGGTAATCTTGTTGTCTATTGCTAGGCATGATTGGTCCTAAACATCAAAACCACAATGTGGTGTTAATTGTGTAAATAGTAACCTAATGGGATTCATCATAATTTTGCTCAATACATCTTCATTGAATTCAAAAAATGAGTTTAATTTGTATTAACAATGTTGATTCTTTGATTTAGTTTATCTTAGAAAACAATGTGATATCAAATTGTGATAAACCCATTTGAGCTCAATTTCTAAAGATGGAAATTGTACTCCTAGGAATCGAAGAATGGAAGTAACAATGTAGTGAAGATTATACTTACACAAGTGATTGTTTCTTTTGAGAAGATGATGAATTAACTCCTGTGAACAGTAAATTGGGTTTTATGTTCGTGAGTTTGAGAGAGTAAAGTGAAGTATAGAAGTCCACAATGATCATCTTTTACTTAAATTGTCTTCTGATGTGCCGGTTCCCACGGATCCCTTGAATGAGGGATCCAGCTAGTGTAAACTTAGGGATCCGGCATATCAGCAGTTATCGGTTTAAGTAATCTTTGATAATTTTGATTTGGGAGTTCTAATTCTTGGCTAGAGTTGATGTTTATGCTCTATAACTTATGATTTGGGGTTTTGACCTGTTTTACTAGTCCTATTTGACGAGGTTCCCTTTTTATGAATAAGTCATAATTCTTGGGAAGTTTAAGGATTATGATAAAATCCTATTTTATCATAATATGAGGAGTTTCACATGGATACTTATTGACATAGATGAAATGTCAATAACCTTATGTGAGGAGTGATAACCAAGGCTCTCGAATAGCCAAGATATCTTTATCACTAGTTTGTAGTTTTGTCTATAGAGATCAACGAAGAATACTATTCTTTGATGATGAGTTCAATATAGATAACAACTTTAGTGATTTTTAAGAAAGTGTAATGAGACTACTAATCTTGTTCATGTTTATACAAAATGATATTATTAATTAATCTATAAAATATACAATAATAATTTATTTGTAAGTAATTTATTAAAGAGCATGCCTTTGCTATATATTCTTTTTAAAAGAGGAAATATTGAAGCGAAATTCTTCATGATCTTCTTAGGATGCCCAAATCCTAGTATGGAGAATTCTCAACACGGAAAATATTAGAAAGATCTATCATTATCCAACATTATAAAATATGATGATTTTTAAAAAACGTGACCTTTTGTTTTTAAGAAATTTCCTTCCTTGTAGTTTTCAATCATACACGGATCGTATCAAGTTTTAAAAGTACAATATACTCTTAAGAAACTTGGTAACGAAGCTCTGGTACCAATTGTGGAAAACTAGAAGGGGGTTTGAATAGTTTTACCAATTAAAACTTCATTTTAAACTATTTAGATCGACTTATGTCAATCTATTTAAAAGTGTGTGTTGGATGTTGATAGATAAGTATATAACTAAGTAAAGCAAAGATAAAGAGTAAGAAGCACAAAACCACAACGCGAGTATTTATAGTGGTTCGGCTACAAGGACACCTTCCTTGCCCTACTCCACTCCCCGAGTCACCTACTCGAGAGTTCGTAATCACTACACAACATAAACTCCTTGTGGCGGAGAAGACTTCACAACGTCGCCTACTCTTTATCCGGTACAAGGCTAGACACCGGGTTCTTCCACGAGGTAGAACCAAACCTATCACAACGTCGCCTACACTTTATCCGGTACAAGGCTAGATACCGAGTTCCATTACTAAGGAGGAACTACTACCCAACACTACACGATACCTATCCCAAAAGGGACCCACTCCTTATTACAACATCATCAAGGATATCAATATCATTGGACACAACCTATCTATATTTGTACATCAATTCACCATATCGATTGTACACCCTTGGCATCTTTCACTAATGCCCTTGACATGATCTTTTGGCACCTTTCACTAATGCCTTCATCATGGACCTTTGGCACCCTTCACTAATGCCTTAGACACGGACCTTCGGCACCTTTCACTAATGCCTTCGACTAGACCCTTTTGGCATCCTTCACTAATGCCTTAGACACGGACCTTCGGCACCTTTCACTAATGCCTTCGACTAGACCCTTTCGGCATCCTTCACTAATGCCTTAGACACAACACTTTCTAGAGAGGAAAGAACTTATCAACAAGAGAACTTCAGTCGTCTTGATGATGACGAAGCTTGGCAACTCATGAACTTGAGCTTGCTTAACTTCAAGAGGTGGTGATCTTGCCTTTAAGAGGAACCTAGAAGATCACACAAACAAAAACACAAAACTACATAGAAAGATCCTTTGGAACTGAGGTTAGAGAGTTTACAATACTAGGAGATAGTATGTGTAGAAGAGACAACTTACAATGCAGAAATGGCTCACTATTTATAGACAAAAATTCACTACTGTCCCACGGATCCCACGAATCCCTTGCTTGAGGGATCCGTCTAGTGTATTCCTAGGGATCCATAGGACGCTCCCCCTAAATGGGTTGTGGGTCATGGATCATGGGTTATAGGCTTTGAACCATGGGTATCCAAATAGATACAATGTATCTAGAAGATGCAATGCATCTAGTCAATGGGTCATGAATTAGCTCCATGGGTTATGGATAATACCCATTATGACTTCATGCATGATGTCATGCAATGGGTCATGGGTTATGGATCATGCTCCATAGGTATGGGTCATGAACTTTGGGTTTTACCCAACTACATTTAATATATATAGTTAATGGGTCAAGTACTTAGATTCTTACCCATTACATTACCCATTACAATACATACTAAGTATGTATATATATGCTCATTACGTAAACACTAGTTGTTGTACATATGCATTACTATAATATGAAAATACTATTACTTGTTTAGCGTTTTATATGAAAACATAAGTGTGTGAGTAAACTATTGGCTCAATATTTTATTTGTTTCGTTAAAATGATTTTACGTTTGTTATCGAAAAAACATTAGAAGATCGTAAAATATAAATAAACGTTTTTACGGCTTATTTGTATTAACATTCTCTTTGTCATGAAACATTAGATTCCACATATTGTTTAAGCTTTGTTACAAGAAAACTTGCTATACTATTGTTTGTGTTAGATTTATTTAACTCTATCAATTTGATCAATTGCTCAACTGGGATCAACAAAAGTAAATTAAACTAATTTATACTAAGGTTGTGATCAATTAAGAGATGGAAGTGCTAGCCATGTTAATCCTACTCCATTCTAGTCATCCGTTTATTAGTGCAATGATCTAACTGTAAGACACTGGTGACATCAGGATATGTGGGAGTATCTTCTTGGTATAGACAATACTACCACACTCCTATCTAACCAAGACTAACCACTTGGTCCATGCATCTAGCCACTATACGTGTAATCTTCTAGTCCATTTGGTCCATGCACCGATCGGACTACCAACATGCATAAAGTTTTATCAACTAATCGATGTGATTTATCTATGGTACCCACTTGGTCCAAGCGATACCTACCCTTTCTCACTTGGTCTATGCAAGAAGAGCAGTATGCTAACTTAAGTGTTTTCATAATATACATCTAATACCCACTTGGTTCATGCGATACTAGACTTAAACTACTCAAACATATAAACGAGCACGTATTGAACAATAAACGCATAAACTAAGCAATAACAAACATTAAATCTAAACAAAAGGAAATAACTATCATAGAATTCATAAACATGGCTAACACCCAAGGGTGTTAGCCCATAATGTATACAAAAGCACAAAGAGATAATTCAAACGATACATAAATGGAAATCATAATGAAATTGATATGCAAATCAAATGATTAAACCTAATGTGATGATATGATACCTTCTTTCCTTGGTATCCTAACTCTTGGAACTGATCTTGGGGCCTTCGGGTGGTGAAATTCGGCTGTGGTTGAGAGTGGTGAATGAAAGATGTTGAAAACTCCCGTTTAGGGATTGTATTTATAGCCTTCTATCAGGGCATGATTGTGGCGTAATCCGTAAATAATACGGCATAATCTAGATATCTTGATTACTGACGAAAAAATCATATTCCAAGAATATTATGCGTATCTTCTAAAATACGGCGTAATCTTGAGATGAGTTTTGCCGTAACCTTTAAATCTTCGATATACATGGATGGGGGATAAGATCTTCATTACGGCATATGGCCAAAGTTTCAATGTCGTAATCCTTCAATGGCTGACTTGGGCTTTGACTGTAGAGCTTCCAATTACGGCGCATTGGCGGAGTAAAATGCACCGTATTCTTCAATATTCACCAAGACTTAGTGAATTCTTCCAGGTTTCAATACGACGTATGGCCAGAGTTACATACGCCATATGTTTTTTTACATCTTGCATACAAAATCATCAAAAACAGCTCCAAATCATGTCTTCTTCCGTATCTTTTGTAATATTGCTCAATAATCACTGAAATTGGAAAACTTAGGCAATTAAGTAACAATTAAGATATAAACATGCAATATATGAGTAATAATCATGTGATAAATATTCAACAATTTAGGACTTATCATATATGCTCATCATCATCAAACACTTCATCATTCTTTAGATTATAATCCAAATCCTCTAAATCACTACCACGTGTGTCACTCTCAGCACTCTCTTCTTCTATTTCATTATCCACCTCTACTTCTTTGAAATTTCCCATAAGACCACCTAAAATTATAAAACCATAACATTAACAACAAATGTACTTTCTTTAAAAACCAAGAACAAAATTGTTAGGATTTAGTAAATCCATTTATTAAAGAGTCGGTCACCTCAAGTATATGTAATCGTTAGAAAGCTCGTAGTCGTAGATTAGTTAATGTTTAGTAGTATTTAGTTAAGTAACACCGTGGAGGACGGACGGGTCTTTACCCACTGTATGCCTGATCCACAGCCCGTAGGTGGCGATTTATGTAAGAACTATAAATACTCTCTACCTCCCAAGGTAGAGAGTTGGAGCTCATAATAAGATTTTTCTTTCTCTCACTAAAGTTCCCAACCTCTAACTTTCTCTCTCTAAAACATCATTTATACGCCTCTTGTGTTTATGGTTTGATGTGTATGTGAAATCCAATATGTTACAAATGGTATCAAAAGCCATGGTTTGATCATCTCTCTTACATATCCTTGGATTTCTCGTGATTTTAGATGGTTTTTGAGTTTGAAAAGGTTTAGTGGTTTTTGCATCATTTGGATCATCTCTAGTGTTAAAGTTTGAATTTTGGGTGTACTTTTGTGTTTAGAATCATTGTAAGTGCTTGGGTGTTGATTTGGTAAGCTTGAATCACTGTGGTTGAGCTTGTTTTGGATTGAAAAGTGTGTTTTTGAAGTTTTTCTTGCTAGCGACTTGGTTCTCGTTGTATTTTTCATCATAGCGACTTGCTTCAGTAAAAGGTAGCGAGTTACAGTGTGAATTGTTAGCGATTTGGTCCTAGCGACTTGTCTATTGAGACAAGCCGACAAACAGTACAACTTAGTGGATTCTCCACTACGGCTAGTGACTTGGTGAAGTTAGCGACTTGCTTTCAATTTCGTTAGCGACTTGTACTCAGTATTCTTAGCGACTTGATGTTAGCAACTTGGACCTTAGCGAGTTGTTCTTTAGCAACTTGACTGTGTAGCGATTTGGTACTCTTAGCGACTTGGTGTTAGCAACTTGGATCTTAGCGAGTTGCTCTTTAGCGACTTGACTGTGTAGCGACTTGGTGCATTAGCGACTTGTGTCTTAGCGACTTGGTCTTAGTGACTTAGTTCAAGTATTCTTAGCGACTTGGTTGATTATTTTTTGTAATACGGTTTTCTCTTGATTTAGTAAAATCCCGTGAAAAAATCTATTTCCCGGTTTAATCATAGAGTTATAAAATCCCGTGTAATCCGTTAACATGTCTACCAACGTACCTACAATCATCTCCATTGTTGCTGAAGATGTTCAAGCAGCTGGTTCAGATACTCGTCCACCCATGCTTGACAGAACTGACTACGACTCTGTTGAGTTTAAGATACATATGAATAACAATAAAACATGTAGACACCACAGAGTACACAGCGGAAGACTTAAGATCATAACAAATAAATAATTAACTGAAAGATGCGTAACGTACCTCTTGCAATTGGCTAGATCTCTTCAATTCAAGAACCCTAATTAGGGTTTATGTGGTTTAACGAATTGACCCTTACCGTTTTTCAATTCAAACCAATTGATGTAACAATAGTGTGTTACACCACGTTTTTGTACACACGTACTATTAGCGATTCGATGCGAATGCTAGTTCTTGATCACAATAGAATAACCAAACATCTTAGTTATGCTCAAGGTCACTCTTAAATCCCTTACAATGGGGATTCACTCGTCGACCAAGACAAAAGGGAAGAAAAGAAGAAGTTTGGCCCTCTATTGAAATCTAGTGTACCAAAGGATGAATACAAGGGAATGTATTTATAGCCTTATGGTAGATGTCAAGTTTACTATGGTTTCCGATGTGGGATTCCATAGTTTCGGCCACAAACAAGCCCAAAAGAGGGTTCCTAAAACCGTCTCTTGGCTTGTTTACTTTTCTTCATATCCCGTTGACATTTAACGACCGATAGTCACTTTCGATAAGAACTTATCGCTCGTTAAGTCGTTTATTGTGAATTTAATAATTAAACATAATATTTTATATTAATTATTTAAACATCGAGTCTCATACGTAAAGTGTGCAATCCCGTGGTCTCAAGTTCGAATCCGGTCATACACATATTAAATATATCCATAAACCAACAGCTCCCACTTGGAGATATCTTAGTATGCGTAATGACATTGGTTAGCATCTAGCAACACGCCAATGACCCCAGAACAACTCGAGTATGGTTTCCTGGAAAAACCTTTTGATGATTCATCATCATACTTATCCTTTTGTTTCTAATACCATGTTAATAAGAATATGGATCTCACTCATTTCTTAATTAACTATTATGTTTCTCGCTTTATGTGATTGATCAAGATTACCAAATCTTCTGAACATACTCCAGAAGACCTTGGGCATAGCCATGCAAACATCTTGACAACCCTACGAGGGGCCCAACAGTATTATACTTCAAAACAAATTTGAAGGAAACAAATCCCGTTTTGACTACGAGCAGAATTCATAAATTTCGCAACACTTCTGAAAACAACCCTTATAACTACCAGTTACGTATAGCGTTAGATTGCTTCACAGAAATGCACTACATCCATGACATTTCTCTGGTATCTCAAGTCAGAGGATAAATATTCATGATGTACTTAATGACAAAGATCCATAAAGTACCATCATGCGGTTGGGATAAGTCCTATATTCAATCCATTGAATATCATCTGAAATTAGTCATGCTACGCATCAATATACTTTCAAGTATATTCTAACTAATACTCCAATTTGTCTTAATTCAATATCATTCCCATGTTATTCATCGACAACGGACTATTTAGAATAACTTAAGTTATTCAAGGATTTAAACATGCAAATACAGGATAACATCATAATAAATGAATAATAAACATAACAAAATACTTTATTTCATTTGAATAATAATGTTTATAATATCCTTTATCCAAATACTAAATAGATCAATGCATGATAATTCTTAGTTAATGAATTTTGCCTCAAGTCATGATAATCATACTTGTTGACAGGGCATAATTTCAACTAACTTTGATCTATAGGAATTTTGAGAATACTTATTTCAAGAATTCAATAAGTGAATTTCTTGTATGTGTTTCCACATATTTTGATATTGTCATATCATTCCATAAGGTGCGTGACAACCTGAACCACCTTTTATGACAATCATCTTTCAAAACTTTAAAGTTTAAAGTATTCTTTATTCTATAATGTATAATGCAACTATGCTCTTAGTTGAGCATAACTAGTCAACATGGTCATCATCAACGATACCATGACTAGAATTGAGTGTCATCTCAATTATACTAGCATCATTGTGTACAACAATATGATCTTTAAACGTCCGTAAACTTTGAACAGTTATAGTGTAATGTTGGTGCCTACCAAAACTCAAGTTTGTTGGCAATGACAATTATGAAACAATTGCCATATTTTCATCCATAGAATCTAGAGCATATCCAGACTGTGGAATGTGATTCTAAATCCAAACATATTCCCTTAAAATATTTATTACACTAACAACTTTCAATGTTGTCTAATCATCTTGTAATCAAGCATGACACAACAATCTTACAACATGATGTACATGATGAATCTTCAAGTTAGACTTTAAGATCTCATTACATATCCATCATGTTCTATTAGACTCATTTATTTACCGCATATATTTATAATAATAAACATATATTCCAAGGTTGTATGTCTTATTTCCAAATCTTACAAACGGAGTTTCATTCCCAACTAAAACTTAATTTAGGTGGAATGTAGTTGCCCATACAACATATAAGATTTAAGAAAATAATACTCCCACTAGCTTTCAGGAATACTTATGAGCAATCTTATTTTAATTATTAAATCAAACATGGATTTAATACTAAACATAAGAATCATCTCCTAGATGCATGCATATATCCATTTATGGATTCTTGCAGTCTGTACATATTCAAAGATGATTTGAATTCATAAAACTCCATTGCATTACTTATCGTCCTCGCAAAAGTAATTCCAAAACAAAAGTTTTGATATTCATTGTCAAACTTTCATATCAATGAAACTAAGTATGACAATTATAATCTTTATACTTCTATTTAATGTATCTAGGAAAGAATATTCAATCATAGTTAATTGCTTAAGTATGATTAATATTATTATCACTAGACATACATTAAATACGTGTACAATATTGTCTATATGATTTCTACACAAAGATTTAAACCACTAGGGTTTTCATCATTTGAAGAAAATCATCTTCATTTAGATAAACCAAATATCTAAAATTGATTATCTTTATGGACATCATCTCTACATTCATAGTATGATTGATTTACCACAATTCAACATTTGGTAAATTCATCATTATGATTAACAGGCTTACCATGATCATGTATCTCATATCCCTCGGCATATTAAATATCTAAGATATCCTTACGGATCTATGAATGAAAATTCCATCATATTGAGGTATATCAATTACATGTTTAGCCTCATCATGATATTTGCTAGTGCATTTTAGAAGATTATGTATTTTGTAATTAATCTTTCAAGATCTAAACAAAACTCCCACTTGCCTTTAATAATTTAAAGATTACCTTTAAATAGTTTAGCAAGTAGAGCAACAATAAATTGTTCTCTTTTGGGATATTACAAAAAAACAATGACAGTTCCTGACATTACTTTGTTACAACTCACTCTACAAGTAGTTTAACAAATTCAGAACTTCATTTATAAGACTTAATGTGATTCATCACATTCCATAAACAAATGGCGTCTTATCAATCTTCTAGGTTGGAGTCTTATTGAGTATATTCAATCTATACTCAATCTACTAACCTTGATAATATGTGGAAGAAACTATAGTTATCTTGAATCAAACATGTCAATAGATTTTGATTCTTCTAACTGAACATACCATAAGTCTATGGTATTTCATTAGAATTAATATTGTAAGATAATCTAACAATATTTAAGATAACCATCTACTATTTGGCTTACCTATTTACCAACAAAGTAAAACTTAATGGTACAATAGAATTACCAAGTCAATTGCATGCATTATAACACAAGTATTTTTTACCAAGTCAAAAGACATAAGAGTTATAATCCCACTATACGTTGTAAGTCATTGATCAACTCATTGACTTCATGCATATGTCTTAAAACATAGCAAGTTAACGTCTTACTTTATATTATAAGTCTTGTATTAAAAGACTTCATGTTTGTGACTTTACAAAATCATAAACATTTATAATTAAAGTAATTATGAACACCACCTCAGGTTTCAATTAATATTTCAAGTTAATATTTACTACATATATTTAAGTTATTCAACGAATACTTAAAATCAAAGTAGTATTAGATTACTTCATTTAATTATGTCATTCCATGAAATATTCAACTTAAGAAACTGCAAAATCATCCATGCTCGTTCTCACGACACGTGGATATTTTACCTTGGTCTATAATCTAGTTCACGTTCTCACGTAACGTAAATTGTAACTACAAGTGTTTCTTAAATATTGAATGACATAAATATTTAAAGTAGTCTTTGTTATCATCTTGACACATGTTCTTAATAGCGCAATCATACATATTTAAATGTATAATTCATATTAAAACGTAACTCTCTTACCTTGCGGTCAAGAGAATCCATTTAAATCATATTTATATGTGTTGTACCTTGCACACAATAAAGATTTCTCCCACTTGTGCATGGAACAACATCATGTAACAGATAAACAACACGATACACGTTCGTTTATTTGATTAATATGATTTGTGTCATAGATATAACAAGTAGATGTAGGACTGTATTGATTAGTAAGGAAACGCACATGACAATCCTTAAAAAACATAAGTGCCTACAGATGGAAAGTAATTATCTACATGATATTCAAGAGATAATTTGTGTTACTACGTAGCAAATAAGGCTTGTAGCTCCCACTGAATTAGAAATCATTATAACAACTTCTTATTCAGTAATGCAACAGAAATGCTCCCACTGAATTTGACAACATTGTAAGTGTTTCATAACCAGTGAAAACAACTTGCTTGCTTTTTACTTTCCTACACCTTTAAAGAACCATACGTAATCATTACTAAGGTACTAAAAGGTGTATTCTACTCTATGAATGATGGGTTATCCATCAATGTTATTAACTCGAAAAATTTGGTATGCAATTTCTTCCTTAACAGACCTACCATGCCCATACTGGTATGTAGCACCTTTAAAGGTTAAAGCAAAACAACTAGATAAATAATGCTAGTTTGCTTTTTGCCAATTTTCGCTGTAAATAGTCTAACTTCTAATTTAGTAACTCATATACATGTTTTCCAGTTAACCAACATTCATGTTTGTTACAAAAGGATTCATTCACCAAATGAAGGTAATGAAATCTTTATGGAAAATAAGATGTGCAATTCATTGCTATGAGTTACATTAGAATTTAGACAATTCAAATGTTCCTATTATACCTTTCTCATTCATGAAAAGGAATAGGATTGAGTCTCATGCTTCTCCCATGGAAAAGAGACTTCGTTTGTCTTTTCGGTAAATTATTCTCGATCAAACATTTGTTTGAAAGCAGAATGGATCAATTTACTAATCAAAGACTAAACCACGTTTACGGTTAAATGTTGCATTTATACATTCAAAAGAATTACAAAATTCAATTTTAGTATTTTCGATAATTAACCTTTTCAAGAAAATTAAATACCCATGGTTCATAAACATATAACCATTTAATTTTCACTTGAAAACTAGGATCCAAATTGACATAGTTTCATCACATCAGTTGATCTGCTAGTAATGAAATTATTCAAAATGGTACGAGTCGAACCTCAATTGCCAATTTTCAAATTGCAATTCCTAGATTTATGGGATTTACATTTAGCCAATTTCAATTGCCATGTAAACATGTTTTATCCCCATCTTATGCCTTGAGTTGTCAGTTCTCACTACAAAGCTCAATTAAGTTGTCCAACTTAAGAAACTGCAAAATCATCCATGCCCATTCTCACGTCACGTGGATATTTTACCCGTTGATTACGATCTAAATCACGTTCTCACGCAAATAAAAGGTAATCTCAGGTGTTTCCGTTTCGTTGGATGGCATATAACTTAAATTAAGGGTAATAATTTTGATGTCAAATCAAATATGTACAAAGATGTCATGCATTCATCTTCGTAGCATAGTTTTTATTAAAACATTTATATCTTGTTTTAATTTATAAGCTTTTCATCATCAAACTTTAATTGAGGTATTGAATTCACCAATCAAGGAATTTAGTGTTAATTATCATCCATTATACCGTACTTTTGCATAAGTGTAAACACTTAGTGTTTCGGGTAATTACCACCGAAGTGGCGCATGGAATTAAAACTAATTCGCCCTTAAGATGAGCTTGCACATTTAATGGCTTACTAAGTAGCTCCATTCGAACTTACAAGGGGCAGAGGACCAGGTAAACGCTAAAGCATAACCTTAGACATCATTTCAGTGTGACTGTGCGCACTTCTTTATTAACCCCTTTATAGTTCATTCTAGTGGGTGAGCCGTTCAGACCATTTGTACCAAAGTCACCAATCAATTAAACGATTATGATTACTATGCTTAAAAATACATGTTTCATCATTGTTTAGGTCAGTTTATTTTTCTTGTAAAAATACCCTTGTTACACATAACAAAACAAGCAAGTATTTAAAGATAAACATATAAACAATGAATGCATAACAAAAAAAAAGTCATGCATATCAAATAGCCACATGCAAACCTTTTGATAAATCCTATTAATAATCAATTCTAGATCTGTCAATATGTCAAAATTAAACATATACCACATAGCACATAATTGATTAAATAATAATTATTGAGGTCTTCCCCAATTTTAGATCTATCAAAAATTTTAGTGTATATCACTTAAGCAAGAAAGACATACAATAAAAGCAGATCCATGATAAAACATGCATGTAATTATCATAGACATAAATTACACTTAACAATTAATGCAATTAAACAGAGTTACGTAATACACATAAAATTGCATGCATCATAGGGTTTCTAATCCAATTAAAACTTAAGTTTACAAAACCCTAATTAGGGCACCAAAAAAAGCCCCCCCCCCTCCCCCAAAAAAAATTAGGGTTTAGGTTTTGCAAACCCTAGATCTATGCAAACAAATAATAACACACTCATGTTTATTTTAATTATGTGTTTCAGTAATTAATTACTTGTTATACAAGGCTCGTGATGCCACTGTTGAGTTTAAGATACATATGAATAACAATAAACCATGTAGACACCACAGAGTACACAGCGGAAGACTTAAGATCATAACAAATAAATAATTAACTGAAAGATGCGTAACGTACCTCTTGCAATTGGCTAGATCTCTTCAATTCAAGAACCCTAATTAGGGTTTATGTGGTTTAACGAATTGACCCTTACCGTTTTTCAATTCAAACCAATTGATGTAACAATAGTGTGTTACACCACGTTTTTGTACACACGTACTATTAGCGATTCGATGCGAATGCTAGTTCTTGATCACAATAGAATAACCAAACATCTTAGTTATGCTCAAGGTCACTCGTAAATCCCTTACAATGGGGATTCACTCGTCGACCAAGACAAAAGGGAAGAAAAGAAGAAGTTTGGCCCTCTATTGAAATCTAGTGTACCAAAGGATGAATACAAGGGAATGTATTTATAGCCTTATGGTAGATGTCAAGTTTACTATGGTTTCCGATGTGGGATTCCATAGTTTCGGCCAAAAACAAGCCCAAAAGAGGGTTCCTAAAACCGTCTCTTGGCTTGTTTACTTTTCTTCATATCCCATTGACATTTAACGACCGATAGTCACTTTCGATAAGAACTTATCGCTCGTTAAGTCGTTTATTGTGAATTTAATAATTAAACATAATATTTTATATTAATTATTTAAACATCGAGTCTCATACGCAAAGTGTGCAATCCCGTGGTCTCAAGTTCGAATCCGGTCATACACATATTAAATATATCCATAAACCAACAGACTCTTGGGCACAACGAATCAGATTGTACTGTCTTGGAAAAGAAAACGGAGTCAACATTCTCAAGTCTATTGATGAAGGACCTTATCAGATTGAGACTACAAGAGACTTAATTGATACAGCTGCAGATGGAACAATGATCTATGGAATAGACAGACCAAAGACGTATGATGAGCTCAATGATAAGGAGAAAAAGAGATTCGATGCTGACATCAGGGCCTCTAACATTATACTTCAGGGTCTTCCAAAAGACATCAACAAGCTTATCAATCACAACACTGAAGCCAAGGCTGTTTGGGATAATTTCAAGATGCTTCTCTCAGGTTCTGAATTGACAAAGGAAGACAGAGAATCACAGCTGTATGATGAATTTGAGCACTTTAAGATGAAGCCAAAAGAAAGTGTCTATGAGTATTACGTGGATTCCACAAGCTTGTGAATTATATGAGGAATATCAAAATGACCATGCCAAATATTCAGCTGAATTATAAGTTTGTGAACAACATGAATCCCGAATGGCATAAGTTTGTCACCTCTGTGAAGCTAACCAAAGGATTGAAGAATACCAACTATGAGCAACTTTATGCATTCCTTTTTCAAAATGAGAGACATGCTATGTTTGAAAAAAGGATTCTTGAACAATTCAAAACCAACCAGGGAGAAACAAGTTCTTCAAATGATTCAACAGCCTTTTACACAAATGTTGGAATTACCACCAAAGCTTCTCAAGTCATACCAATGGGTAATGGTAATTACAAGCTCATCCCTGATCCAACATATAAGCCTCCTGACCCAAACACATTCATGGAAAACTTCATCAATCAACTGTCTCTCATGGTTAGTCAAAACATGAACTCTCTCCCACACACCAACAATAACCTCAGAACAGCATCCAACCCACACAATCAAGATACTGTCAGAGATGGGAAGGTTATGGTGCAACCAGTTCAAGAAAGGCAGTATGAACAGGGAAGAGGAGGAGTTGGTAGAGGATATGTGGCAAATCAGAATCGTGGAAGGAATCCAAATCAGGGTCAAGCTAAGCCAATTAAGTGCTACAACTGTGGTGGTGATGGACACATAGCAAGGAACTGCACTTCTCCAAAACACCCTCAAAATGCAGAGTACTTCAGAGACAAGATGTTACTTGTGAAAGCTCAGGATAATGGAGCTGTGTTGGATAAAGAGGAGCTGTTATTTCTTGCTGAGGGGAATGCTAAGACATATGATGCAGATGTGGATGAGCAGCCAATTCAGGAGATAGGTCATAATCATCAGAATGCCTTTCAAGTTGCAGACTGTGATGCATACGACTCTGACGTCGATGATGAACCTACTGCACAGACAATTTTCATGGCTAGCATTTCTCCAATGGTCTCACCAAAGGTCCCCTCACCACAGCCAGCTGGTCCATCCAAAGAATCAATCATCTCAGAGGTATTAAAACTATACGATGATGTTGATGAGCAAAAGATACATGACAAAGTACAATCAACTGAAACTTTTGAGTCAGATATTGAAAATATGAGTAATATCAATGTTGTCCCATATGATCAATATGTGAAACAAAGTGAAAGTGAGACTGTACCAAGTGATGCATCTTCTGCAGTCAATGATGACTATGTTTTTTATGAATACACTGCATGTGCCCCCTGATGATTCTGTTATCTCTGAACTGAATGCCTATAAAGAACAAGTAGCTATTTATGAACAACGTGCTAAGTTTGAGTTAACCACCCGTGAGCAGGAAATGGATGACCAAATGCGCACAACTATTAGAAAAAGTAAGTTTAGAGAAGAAGTATTAAAACAAGAGTTAAACTCCTTACAAGAAAAGCTTTCTAAAACTGCTAAGCAAAAACAAGAACTTCAAGAAAATGTTAAAATGCTTAAGCAAGAATTCAGTGCTAAGGAATCAAAACTTTTGAATGATTTTTCTAATCTAAAAACCTTGAAAAACAAGCTTGAAAATAAGTTGTACGTACAAGGGAACACCATTCAGACTGCTCACATGATCACTAAGCATAGAGTCTTAAGCGATAAGCACAGTACCCCCATTATAAAGGAATCTAATCCTGAGTATGGTAAAATAGCAAAAGTTGCTCAAAATGTAATCTATGATGGCAATGAGATTCTTAAACCTAGACAGAAACCTAGTTGCATTGAGTGCACTGAGGAAGATAGAAAACTAGATGATGCATCTAGGGAGAAAATGAATAAGAAGCTTAACGATCCTGCGTGTAAAGAGAATAACATAACGATCAAACCTCATGATTACACTAAGGAAAATTGGATATCCTTGAACATGTTTAAGCCTCAAACTCAATTAACCCCAGAACAGATCTTTTGGAAGAAAGATATGGATAAGCTAAAAGTTAATGTACTTGTTGAAACAAACACTCCCCTTAGGAAAATGCATGCAGCTACTGTGTATCCTCCAAATACACCAATGCATCTAGTCCCTAGATCTATTGCCACTAATAGCAAGACCTTAATTAGCCTATATGTTGTTTATCAGCTGTTTGTTGATTTTGAGAAAACGTGTAAGAAGAGAATCACACCTACAGGGATAACTGAGGGGGAAAGGAGTTTTGAACAAACTAAAGAATGTTATTTAAATGAGGTCATGCCTTTCTTCAAACAATTAAAAGGTCAATTTGAGAGTCTTCAAAAAGGGATAAATTCAGATATTAAAGAAATGGAAAAGGAATTTGATGCAATGATAGTTGAAGTGAATGACTATGAACAGGAACTCAAATATAATGAAGTTGAAAGGAAGAACTTGCACATCTTAAATGAGAATTTGATTTCGAGTTGTGTTGCTCAAGATGTGTTTTATACTGTTACTAAGCACTCTATTACTGCTTCTCGATTTCATGAATTATCTATTGCATTGAAAGTTTCCCATGATCGTGTCATTGAGCTTGAAAACAAAAACTCAGAACTAAGTGAGAAAATTGATCAGGATGATCACGATAATTTGGTAAAACATCTTTCTAAACTAGAAGTTGAACATTTTGATTTACAACTAAAATATCAACATCTTAAAGAAAATGTCAAAACCTTGAATATCAAGACATCCTCAGATGTTCCAGAGTTTGATGCAGTTTTTCAGATAAACAAACGTGACGAACAGATTCAAGCTCATTGTAACACGATCAGAAAGTTGAAAGCCCAAATCTCTCAATTAAAGGGTGAAAAGAACAATGTGACTGGCTCCCAAATGCCTCCTCCTTTAGATTCTCAGCATTCTCAAACTTTTCATCTTCAAAACTTAGTTAATGCTTTACAAAAAGAAAACGAGAGTTTTCTAGAAGAAAATGAAAAAGTTAAACGACACTTTAAAGAGTTATATGATTCAATGAAAGTCACTCGTGACAAAAACAACGAAAAAATAACATCTTTACAAAAGGAAATTGGGAACTGAGGAGTCAGGAAACAGGGAAACTGCCACTTGTTTTTAATGAGAATGTTGCATCAAAGTCATCCTCAGACTGCAAATATACTGTGACTGTTAAATACATTCCTCCTCATCTTAGGAATAATGAACCTGTGTTTCACAACTATTGTGCTCATCTTAAGGATAGTCTAGAATGTCTCCGTGAGATTGTGGAAGAGGATTTTATAAATAAGCCTCTTGACAGTGAAATTAGGTTTGCGTGCATTCAAGACAAACAATCTCAAGAACTGCTAGAATGTTTAATAGCAACATGTCCTAAATCCTTAGGTGCAAAAGGAAAAGCTGTGATGCCTTGTTCTATGCCTAGTGCCAAGCATACAAACCATTCTATGCCCTGTCTTAATAAAGTGAACAATAAAGTGCCTTCAAGTAGTTCAGATCCCTGCACTTCTAGTTCAGGAATGCAAAAAGTAGCAAAACCAACTAATGTTCAAATTCCCTCTACAAGAGTAAGAAGTGACACCAAAGCAAGCGGGTCAAAGCCTCAAGGCAACACAAAGAATGATAGGACCTTGCATGCTAGGAATGTTCAGTGGAATAGAGTAGAAGATCACCTTAGGGAGAATTTGAATAAGATGAATCGTGTTGATTCTAGTGTTAGCTCTAAGCGTACTGTAATTAATGTGAATTCTGCTACTTTTGACAAAACATGTAATGATGATTGCGTGGTTTCTGTTACTAATCCTGAATGTGGTGTGAATGATTTGTCTAATGTTGTTAAATGCCCAGTTAAAACTGTTAATGCTAAAAATTAAGCTAAGAAGGCTAAAAGGCAAAGGCGAAAGAAAGTTAGAAAACAGTGGAAACCCACAGGAAGGAAATTTAGTAATATAGGTTATCAATGGATACCTACTGGGCATAAGGTTAATGTGTTTTGCCCTAAATTTGCTAAGTCAATGCCCACTAGAAAATGGATGCCTACTGGTAGAACTATTCCCTTAAGAAGTGAACATACTTTGAATAGGTCAAATATGGACACTAGCACTGCATCTATTTCTAATGAGTCCATTGTTTCTACTTCTGATGTGGGTGTTCCAATCACTGTTACTAACCAAATGGAACCCATTCTTGCATGGGGATCCCAATTATGCAGTTATCCATTCTTGTCTGTGTTCAACTGCAGATCGTTCAAATCGTTCTGTGGTACCTGGACTCAGGCTGTTCCAAGCATATGACTGGAGACCGGTCACGGCTCATGAACTTCGTGAGTAAATTCATCGGAATTGTGAGATTCGGAAACGATCATTTTGGTGCTATTATGGGTTATGGAGATTACGTGGTTGGAAATAGTGTGATTTCCAGGGTATATTATGTTGAAGGTCTTGGACATAATCTATTTTCTGTCGAACAATTCTGTGACTCGGATTTAGAAGTGGCCTTCAGAAAACATACTTGCTTTGTTAGAGAACTTGATGGTGTGGAACTTCTCAGAGGAACTCGTGGTTCAAACCTATACACCATCTCTATCGGAGATATGATGAAATCTTCACCCATCTGCTTGCTGTCAAAGGCTTCCAAAACTAAGTCATGGCTATGGCACCGTCGTCTCAACCACTTGAACTTTGGTACCATAAACAATCTTTCCAGAAAGGACTTAGTAAGAGGATTACCCAGATTAAAGTATGAAAAAGATCATCTTTGTTCAGCTTGCCAATTGGGAAAAAGCACAAAATATGCCCACAAACCAAAACCCACAAACTCAGTAATGGAAGTTCTTCATACACTTCATATGGATCTGTGCGGACCAATGAGAGTGCAAACAATAAATGGGAAGAAATACATTCTAGTAGTTGTTGATGACTACTCTCGATTTACTTGGGTAAAGTTTTTGAGGACAAAGGATGAAACTCCAGATGTCATCATCAAACTTATCAAACAGCTTCAGGTTCGACTCAACAATACTGTTAGAATTGTTCGAACAGACAATGGCACAGAGTTTGTTAACAAAGACTTAATTCAGTTTTATGAAAGTGTTGGAATCAGTCATCAAAGAAGTGTTCCACGAACTCCTCAACAGAACGGTGTAGTTGAAAGACGAAATCGAACTCTTGTGGAAGCCGCAAGAACAATGCTAACTTATTCAAAGGTTCCAATGTTTCTATGGGCTGAAGCCATTGCCACTGCTTGCTACACCCAAAATCGTTCCTTTATTCACACCTCTCATGGAAAAACTCCATATGAACTTGTCCATAAACGAAAACCTGATCTATCCTACCTTCGTGTGTTTGGTGCTTTATGTTACCCAACTAATGACGGTCAAGATTTAGGTAAACTAAAAGCTAAAGCAGACATTGGAGTATTTGTAGGTTATGCACCAAACAGAAAAGGATACCGAATCTACAACAAGAGAACCCGAAATATCATGGAAACAATTCACGTTACGTTCGATGAGCTGACCGGTCAAATGGCTCCAGGACAATCCAGTTCTGGACCCGCATTTAAACCTTTATCCAGTAGTCCTATCAGTTCTACTCTTGTTTCTAATCCCTCACCAGCAACTCCTTATGTACCTCCTTCAGAAGATGATTTGAAGAAATTATTTGATCCAATGTTTGATGAACACTATAAACCAGGTGCTAATGATATGTCGGTTCCATCAACAGAGGCTGCCTCTATCCCTGTCAATGAAGATAACCCTTCAGTTTCAATGTCATTAAGTCAAGAAGCGCATGCTGCTGATCACTCTGTCTCATCAACAAATCATCAATCATCGAGTGTACACAACGGAAATGTTGCAGCTGTTACAGATGATGAAAACCTTTTTGCTCCTCCTGAAGATGAACCCTTTGAAAACATATTTGCTCCTGAGTCATCATCAGAACCATCTTCTTCAGGAGATATCAACTCTGCTACTTCAGTTCCTCAACAACAACCACATGAACATCCTAGAAAATGGACACATGATCATCCACTGGACAACATCATTGGAAACCTTTCCCGTTCGGTATCCACACGAAAACAACTTGCAACTGATGCCTTATGGTGCTTCTTCAACTCCGTACTCTCTAAGATCGAACCAAAAGACGTGAAAACTGCCATGAATGAAGACAGCTGGTTCAATGCCATGCAAGAAGAAATTCATGAGTTTGATCGACTAGATGTATGGGAATTAGTACCTGCTCCAGATTGTGCTATGATTATTGCTCTAAAGTGGATCTTCAAAGTGAAACTTGATGAGCATGGTGATGTTTTAAAGAACAAGGCTTGATTGGTTGCAAAAGGATACCGTCAAGAGGAGGGTATTGACTTTGAAGAATCATTTGCTCTAGTTGCTCGTATCGAGGCAATCAGAATCTTCTTGGCTAATGCTGCAAGTAAGAACATGGTAGTCTATCAGATGGATGTAAAGACGGCGTTTCTTAATGGAGATCTTAAAGAAGTCGTTTACGTCAGCCAGCCTGAAGGCTTTGTGAATCCAGAGCATCCTACTCACGTCTATCGTTTGAAGAAGACTCTTTACGGTTTGAAGCAAGCTCCAAGGGCATGGTATGATACGCTATCAAAGTTTCTTCTATCTACTGGATTCAGCAAAGGATCAGTTGATCCGACATTGTTCACCAGAAAGTCAGGAAAACATTTAATTCACGTTCAAATATATGTTGATGATATCATTTTTGCCTCGACTGGCCCCAATGAATGTGACCATTTTTCAAGTGAAATGGGCTCTAAATTTCAAATGTCAATGATGGGACAAATGTCATTTTTCTTGGGATTACAAATTTCACAAAGTCCCGGAGGCATTTTTATAAATCAATCTAAATATGCAAATGAGATTTTAAAGAAATTTGGATTTGATTCTAGTGACCCTGTTGACACTCCCATGATAGAGCGTACTAAACTGGATGAGGACCACTCAGGGATCATGGTAGACCAAACGAAATATCGTAGTATGATTGGATCCCTGATGTACCTCACAGCCAGTAGACCAGACATTATGTTCGCTGTTTGCATGTGTGCTAGATATCAGGCTAAGCCTACCAAAAAGCACCTTGAAGCGGTTAAACGGGTCTTTCGGTATCTCCAAGGACCCATCAATATGGGACTTTGGTACCCGAAGGACACCGGTATGTCACTAACAGCCTATGCAGATGCTGATCATGCAGGATGTCAAGATACACGACGAAGTACGTCTGGAGGTGCTCAGTTTTTGGGTGATAAGCTTGTGAGCTGGTCTTCAAAGAAGCAAATGAGTACTTCTATTTCCTCTACAGAGGCTGAATACATAGCCATGTCATCTTGTTGTGCTCAAATCCTATGGATGAGATCTCAATTATCTGACTATGGCTTTGAATTCAACAAAATTCCTCTGTACTGTGATAATAAAAGTGCTATTGTTCTCTCATGCAACAACGTACAACACTCAAGAGCTAAGCACATCGACATTCGACATCATTTCATCAGGGAGCAAGTAGAAAACGGTGTAGTGGAACTCTATTTTGTGAGGATTGAATATCAGTTAGCAGACATCTTCACCAAAGCTCTTCCTAGAGAACGTTTTGAGTTTATCCTCCCACGACTTGGTCTAAAGAGTTTACAACCAGAAACACTCAAACGTCTTCAAGAGGAAAACAAGAAGTAAAGGTCTTTCTTCATCCAACTCTTGTAAATAGTTATTCGAAAAACAAAATACAAAATTTCAAAACTTCAAAAAGCAAATAGAAAAATATAAAACTTTTAAAAATCCATAAAAATTGAAAAATCTTGAAAATTTTCAAAAATATTGTCTCTTTGTCAAATTCGATAATATCTAATGTCTTTGTGATGTCATTCAAAGAATGACACGGGACTTTAGATGTTGTTCGAATGTTAAAAAAAAAAAAAAAAAAAAAAAAAAAAAAAAAAAAAAAAAAAAAATTGGGAGAAAGTTAAAAAAATGGTTTATTGTAATTTCAGGCAATAACCCGCTTTTCAAATAAAGAACAGAGCCATGATTTATCGTGTTTCTCAAAACTCATGCTCTGATTCTATAAACAATTACTTACTATCTAATGAAAACTAATTGCTTTAAAAAATAACTCGGACTCTATTTTTGAAAATCATCTGGACTCAACGTTTGTCAAAATTATCTATCTCTCAATCAACAACTTATGTCATTGATTGAGGGGGAGAATGATTTCAATTAAATCAAAAAGTTATTTGTCATACAATTGTTTTCAAAAGATAATCATGCATGTTTAATCAATGGAGTTTAAAGTCTCAAAATCTGATCCTTATCAGTTAAAACGTTTTCATAATCAAGTCACAATTCTCCTTAAAAGCTTTCAAAATTAATTTAAATATACAGAGATCACAAATCTCAAATGATTTGGTAATTGTGATCGGGGGAGAATTTGTGATTTAAATTGGATTTAAACTGATAATTCGGTAAATGGTTTTATAAGGATGTACAAGCTCTCCTTCCCACATGTGCCAAACGATTTCAAATTTTCCATACACATGTTGAGGGGGAGCATCTATCTTAAACCACAAAGATTTGAAATGTGATCAATTTATTTCAATGTGCAGTCTTTTCCTAATATGTGCAAAACATCTTCAAATATCTATGCACATATTGAGGGGGAGCAACTATTTTAAAAACCACATTCTTTATATAACTATTCTTAGATGCAAGCCAACCCCTCAAAGATGAAAATTATTACTATTACAAAATGATGCTTGATGCACATGTTGAGGGGGAGCTCTTGTTCTAAAAATATCAAAAACAATTCAGGTACAAAATGCTTTGATAATATATCACAAGTATCTGGATTGATTTTCAAATGGTTTTCAATTGGTTCCAATGGCAAATGAACAATACCAAATAGACCAACCAATTTTACTTTATGTATGGTGATATAAGGACGATAAGGTTAGGTATTTGTTCCCATGATCCGCCATAACCGAAGGGATCTACCCAGGGACAATCCACTAGATAGTGTAGAAGTCCTTAGGTATATTAAAAAAAGGAGAAAAATGAGATATGGGAAGAGTGCAGACTAAGACTGAGCTAGTACTGGAATAAACCCAACAAGGTTCTAGTTATGAAGTCTCGGTAAGCACTGAAGGGGTTGAAGAATGAAAAAGAATTGAATGAGAAAATGGTGAAAATAAATAGCCCTCCAATTATTCAACCTTAGGGCAGATACCGAGTTCAATTCATATGCTACTGGTGGTTACCAAGGTAACATCGGTACTGAAGACAATACGTCATGGACCCAGTGACGCACTGCACTTAAACTTCCCAAACCACTCAAGTTCCTCTTAAAAGGACTTGTTTCATTCTCACGGGGAACCGACATAATCTATCGACTTTCTCTTAGAGATTGTTGATATTGAAGAAGGAGACCCTCTCCCTAGTCTCCGAAATAGGATCCAAATATGCACAATTGAGTCTAGAGCCACGAGATCATCTATAAATCTCATTAGGACACTGTCTATGAAGACTCTCTGTTTCACACAATGTGGAAAGAGAGATTATATCTTATGAGTCCTACGCATTATCCTTGTGATATTGCCAGAACATCTGAGTGATATGCAAACATATTCACAATGAAGATGGAAAGCCTTCTGGAGCCAACATCAAACAAACTCCTGGTGGGTGGCATGTGAGATCTATCCAATAGATCAACCATGTGACAACTGAACAGAAACAATAGGGCAATTCAATCTTTTGAATCAATCCTGGTTCAGGTTATGGATTGACGGATACCTTTGAAAAAAAACCGGTCGTTGTGCTTAAAAATTCTTTTCCATAGCACATCGACTGTGTACTCATATTTCAAATTAAAAGGTGTTTATGATTGATAATTGATTTTCATTAAAACCTTCGTTGTATTACAAAAACAATTTCTATTGAGCAGTACACGATGGTTTTTCAAATCTCTTCTTATCAATCAGTGAATCTCAATTCGCTGGTTCACTCACTCCGTGTTGTCTTCTTTGAGACGTTCCGGTTTGAGAACAGCTGCGAAACCCTGTCAAGGAAATTCTTCAGAATTATACCTGATCACAGGCAGTACTTGTACTGATCAACAGGGAACCGTGGGCCGTGTACCTCAATTCAACAAAAGTGATCAAAGACACTTTCGTGCACTTTATTGCTAACTGTTGTATGCAGGTACACCCGACGTTTGCAGCTGATCAGAATGAAGCAGTCAATCCATAGCCACATGCTCACACAACACATTCATTTCTAAAGAAATCATGATTAGTGCATCAATGACTATGATATTTTCACTCCATGCTTCTGCTACGCTGCTGCCAATATCATGAATCAACGAAAGCTTCCGCTACTCTGATGAGAATATATCATGATCCAGAATGTGAGCATGTCGGTCCATAAGTCACAACATCACATAATACCAACATCGCAATGGATGAGTCAGAGATTTATGTTTGCTGATGATCTCAAAGCTGGCTCAAAACTCATTATCACGTGGATCAGTTAAAGACCTCCACATTGATTATCCAAACATGCAATAATGAAGAATCAATGACTACGAGCTACAGAGCAAAGAACATTAACAAGAAACCAAGAACAATCTAATTGTAATATCTGTTTGTATTCTATATATTTTTTAGGTGACCTCCCTTAGGGGGAGATTGTTAGGATTTAGTAAATCCAGTTATTAAAGAGTCGGTCACCTCAAGTATATGTAATCGTTAGAAAGCTCGTAGTCGTAGATTAGTTAATGTTTAGTAGTATTTAGTTAAGTAACACCGTGGAGGACGGACGGGTCTTTACCCACTGTATGCCTGATCCACAGCCCGTAGGTGGCGATTTATGTAAGAACTATAAATACTCTCTACCTCCCAAGGTAGAGAGTTGGAGCTCATAATAAGATTTTTCTTTCTCTCACTAAAGTTCCCAACCTCTAACTTTCTCTCTCTAAAACATCATTTATACACCTCTTGTGTTTATGGTTTGACGTGTATGTGAAATCCAATATGTTACAAAAATTTAAGTAAACAAGAAAATGCACTATGTTCTTACCGTATTATGCAGACGCAAGGACAATCGATGTAATATAACCGGTGCTATAAGTCAAAGAGTAAAGGGAATGAGATTGTGAGTAATTTGGTTGCCTGCCAACTTGGGGTTTGTGAATAGGTGGTCGGGATAATGTGGTAACGAGTTAGGGCGGGAGCCAATGAGGATTGTGTCTGAAGATGAAGGGGTATATTAGTCATTTCATATGTATTTGACCTTGATTAACGAGATAACTAACGACCGTTAGCAAACAATGTCTCTCGTTGGTTGTTATGCAAAAAACGTAAATATTAGTGGTTGTTTTGCAACAAATTTCGTCTCGGTGTAATCATTGCGTTTTCGGAAAACATTAGGGACGAAATTTGCAATTTACCCTAAAAAATGATAAGTTTTGTTGGATCTCCATCTATATTTTATATTTGTACAATTTTATTTTTCTTGAACTTATATTGGTACGATTAGATACTTGATATAATCTTCATTTAAAACAGTTAACTAACGGATATAAACCGGGTTCAGCATGTCAATCTTTCTTTTTTTTCGAAAACCTCTTTTCATTTTTCTATTGTTCACTCAAGAAAAAAAATGGTGAAAACTAACGGGTCAACCCAACATGAGACCCGTTTAGACCCGTGCTCCTAAATGACCCATCTAAAACCGAACCCGTCTAAACCCGTAATCGGACCAAACTCGCTCATTTTGCAAGTTCACAAAAACTAAAAGGACCATTTTATAACTTATCCCAAAAACTGATGAAACTATGTCGTATTAGGTATCCATCAATCAAACACCAAAACCTGAAGAAAGAAATAACATTTATCTCCGGTCTTGGTCTTTCACCGGCAGTCACCCTTTCCGGCTACAATCCCACCGGAATTTCCCTTTTCTCTGGCCAACCAAAACCCAACAACCCCCAAATTTCCATAAGTTATAAATTCTGGTCCCTTTATTAATGTCAATGTAGCAGCTAGTTAATTCACAGTGAGTGTATTCATTTTTATGTTTAAAGATTGTATTTTGATGATTGGTTTGTGTTTATATTGAGTAATTTGTAGTTGGTTTTATGGTGGCTGTGTTTTGCTGCTCAATTTATGGTTATGTGTGATTAGGAGTTTCAAGTTTGCTATTTTCAGATACTTGTTATTTATCGTTAATATAGGATATCGAAAACGAAAACTTATTGCGGTCTTTCTAGTTCGTCGAATTAGTATTTTTGGTACAACCAACAGGTAGTTACAAGAATTATGTGAAATGAAGTAGTTGTGTGTGGAGTGAAGGTTCGAGACCTTGGGATTTTTTAGGCTTTACGTCTAAGATGTCTGACATGCCAAGAGAGAAGATTGCGCTTTCTTTTCTGCAAATTTATGAGTTTGTTATATGAAACAGAATTGCCCTGCCTGTATTTGGATCGCAAAAGTGTTTTTAATCACTATTTTTTTGAACAAACACTATTAACTAAACACTGAAATCGGAAGCTAAAGAATGAAAGTTTATGACATTCTTGTCATTGCGATGCATGCTTGTAAGTCGCTCTAGTGGAAATTAAGGTATGGTGGCGTGCTTTAAGCTTCAAACGTCTTCTCCCTATTCCAAGTACCAAGTAGATAGAGACGAGTGTGGTAGTAGGGTGACTAAGTTTAGTATAAAGGGTATGTTATAGAAAGTTAATCAAGCAGTTACTTCTCCTAAGAATAGACGACAGTATACCCCTGATATTGACCCTTGGCATCAAATTAATCTTTAGCTCTAAAAAGATCAAGGACAAGAAACTATAGGTATAGGGGCTAGAATTGAATCACGATGATTTGAAAGATTGTTCGCACCCAACCAAAGGCACCAATGACCTTGCTTTTGATGCTAATTGGAGTATAATGCAAATTCTTTGGGCAGCAGTTAATGATGCTAATACCTATATGGCTTGTTTATAGCTTAGTACTCTTAATCACAAGTCTATGTATTTTTTTGTCACGCGATGGAAAGCAACTGAATGTGCTTCTTGACAATGAGCCTCGTCGATACCTAATTTGGATCCATCACATGCTACCTTAGGCTGATTGTGGAAGTGTGTATTCGTTGGTATATTTCACAATCTCTGTTAGTTTTACTAAGAGTCTAAGACTCGATCATATGAAAAGACACACCCTAAAAGTATGGTAGAATTTTGTGCTCACGAAGCGGTTTAAGTTTGCATTAAGTTCTTCAAAACACATGATCTTTATTACTTAACATAGAGAGCCTAACTTTGCGCAAGTGTTCTTTTAAAGTCTTACCATAGATTAAAGTAGGCTACTCCAAATTAGACAGAATAGAGCTTAACATTTGGTTCACAAATCTCGTAACTGTTCTCTGATATAGGTTCTTGGTGCATTGGTTGGTCAAAGAGCATGGCTAACCACTTACATAACCCTATGCTCATTAAGGCCATTTTTTTTACTCATTGGCTGAAAAGCATGACATTATTGTCGAGCATTCAGAATCCAAACATACCCAGGAGGTGCATAAATTGAGTGTAAGCCAAGGTGGGCTGTATCATAACATTAGGTCAAAATTTTCATCCTGGATTATGCACATTTTATGATATCTTTTTGCCTAATGATGTTGAGAAGATCAAGCATTTTTACATATGCTGTTTTCTTCTGAACTTGCTGAATAAAATCGTGTATATTTCACTTGATAAGCTCTTGAGCTTGACGTCTTGTGCCGCACCATTCCTCTCAATAATTTCCCACTCTTTTCGTGTATGTTCTTGCAGTTATACTATTATCGACCATGGACTTTTATGCAACCAATCCTGGGCCTATTGATGATTCTGTATTATATGATCAAGAAAAGCATGTTTCATCAGCAATTTGGGAGGGTCAGGTGAAATTTCATACTTGCACAGACTCTTTGCTTTGTTTTATAGGAGGTGGCAAGATGGGTGGGCCCGGGTTAGGTAATTGTTCAAAATGGGTCAGTTTTTGGAAATGGTTGCAACTGACTGGTTCAGGTCAAGTCGAGTTTATCTGCAAACACTTTTTGTCAATATATAACTGTCTAAAAATATAATTTTATAAGTGTAACTAATGTGCTATACATGATTACAAAGCAATAATATTACAATAAGGATGTACTAGATCTTTGAGCAAACAAATCGTGGAGATTCTTTAGTGTGAACTTAAATCTTATATAGAACGTCCACAATCACAGGAACGAGGTGCACTTAGATGTCATGAACACACCTCAAAGCTCAACCAATGGACACTCACAGCCAAACAAATCGAACTTGTAAAAAGATCTGGATTCGGTCACTTACGCTCAATACCTGCAATCAGTCTCGACAACCCTCTCATCTCCGCTCTTGTCGAAAGATGGCGAAGAGAAACAAACACATTCCATTTTACCGTAGGAGAAATGTCAATAACCCTAGAAGATGTCGGGTACCTTCTTGGGCTTGCAATAGACGGAGATCCAGTTATCGGTGTTACATACACATCATGTGAAGCTGTTTGTATGAAGTATTTAGGTCGAACACCCGATTCTGTTTCAACTAGTGGTGGGATGGTGAAACTTAGTTGGTTAAAAGAGACGTTTTCCGGTTGTCCTGAAAATTGTTCGCTTGATATAATTGAAAGACATACACGGGCTTATCTTTTGTATCTTGTTGGTAGTACGATATTTTCTACTACTACTGGTAATAAGGTTCCTGTTATGTATCTTCCGTTGTTTGAGAATTTTGATCAGGCGGGAAGGTATGCGTGGGGTGCAGCTGCATTAGCATTTTTATATAGAGCTCTTGGTAATGCTTCTTTGAGATCGCAATGTACTATTAGTGGTTGCTTGACCATGCTACAGGTAACCTTTGACTACACTGCTTTTTTGGTTATTTTTAATAATTAAGGTGGTGGATGGATTTGCTTTATGGAACTTGTTATCTGTCAGTAGTGTTTTGATAAAGTGTGTATTTAGGAGTTAATTTCTACAACCTGCAAGGCAGTAACAAAAATGATTAAAACGGAATATGAAAGACATTTGCCGTCCCTTCTTTCAAACTATTTTAAAGGCTGCCCGCCCATCTTTATCATTGCAATTGCTGTAATTTTAGACAGATGCTTCTTTGTTTAATAAAAAGCTGTAAATAATTTTGTTGTAGCATATAAAAAGGAAACTGTCATATCAAAGCTTAATATTGTAACATTATATAATGTTGTATTTTTTAGTCATTTTAATAGTATATCTGATTATTTGGTTATCACAACTTTAAGCAAACTAAAAGCACATCCAAACGGTTCTCCTGCAGCTGATTCTCATTAATTCGTATCACATGACACACTAGTCTCAAAACGCACATCCAAACACCACCTAACCGAATTTATAGAATGTTTCTTAGCTTAGTTAAATCTTTTTTGAAAGCTGTTCAATATTGTAGTGCTGGAGTTACTTTCGCCTTAATGTTGGAAGACCGAGGCTAAGTCATGATCCAATCCATGATAGGTTTCCATTTGTATGTAGATGGAAAGGGAAACATACTGGTCCCACAGCCAACCGGGATGTAACATTCTATCGTAAATCATTGGACTCCTTGAAGCCCTCTGAAGTAAGTAATTTAGAGGTGGTGGAAAATAGCGGGTTAAACGGGTTGGTCAAAGGGTCCAGTAACTAGAAACCTTTTTCCTCTGAAACTTTTTAATGGTTTATGGATTTTTTGTTTGTTTGCATAAAAAACATTTTAGTTTTTCTTTGTCTCGTTTGTCACTGAGTTATAATTTTTCTACATTTGAGCCATTAAAAGATGACTTTGTGTCCGGTTCGAGTGATTTTGTTACTTTTGAAGCGAAAACGCCTTTAAAACCAGCTTTCAAATTGATAACTTTTATACGAAAATCTTATATTTGTGCACAAAAGTGCTGTATTTATCTATAATGATAAGTTTCTAGAAAAATGTTCAGAATACGTTTACAAATTGACCCAAAAGGGACACAAAGCCATCTTTTTAATGACTCGGGTGTAAAAAAAAGTGCAATGACTAAAATGGGATAGATTGACAAAAACCCTATTTTATAACAGTTTTTGTGAAAAATATGATTACACAGTTATTTTAGTTCAATAGCAATCTAACTTTTTACACATATAGAGACTCTAGACTCTAGACTCATTTCCTTTTTAGCTATTAATTTTTTTGTTTCAGCGAGATCATACTTTGTTTTTGAAAAATGTTGACTAACGCATTTGAGTACTTTAATAGGTTGATTGGTGTCCGTACATACATATCAATGACGCACTTTTACCAAACCATATAAGGGGAACTCTTATTCTTGGAAGATCAAATACAATGCTGATATGCTTTGACAAGGCTGAAAGGCACCTGCCAGATCGTTGCTTAAGACAATTTGGAATCAGGCAGCCTATCCCTCTTGATGTGCAACAATGGGAAAGAAAAACCCGTGGAGTGGATGGTGGAGTTGACTTATCTGCGAAAATGGTATCAGAGTTAAGTGAATGGTCGGAGCGTCATCTTCGTATTGTTGATCATGAGGATGATGTTGAAGAAAGTGAATATTTGCATTGGTACTTGAAAATCACTCGCAAGCTGGTTGGAAGACCGATTCCTATTTCCTCCGAGTTTCAAAGAATGGTATAAACTGTAAATACGTATATTATGTTTGCTATTTTTGGTTGCTTTAGATATCTGTCATCTTTATTAATAATCTAGGTTATTGCATTAAATATAATCTATTTAGGGCGTATGCATACTCAAACACATGGCTCACTACCCTGAATCGTCTTTTCATCATGCATTACATCTCTTACCTTTTCTTCAGTCGCGTTCATCTTTGACTTTATCTCAAAATTTAGAAGTTGCTTTTTTGATCAATTAATGAAGCCTATACTCTGGTACAGGTTGGGTAAGAGGTCAAAATGGTTTTTCTTAAATAAGGGTAACAAATGGTCGGGTCGGTTTGACCAGCAAATATTTTTGTCCTTTACAAGTAGACTTTCAATGTGTTCTACCCATTCCCACTTGCCAACTGTTTTTCTTACAAATTATAATGATAATTATGATTGCTTTATGTTTTGACAGAATAATGCATTGAGGGAAATCGCGAATGTAGCAGACATGCTGTCAACACACGGGATGGATGATCAACAAATGCATGCCGTAACTAGAATCAGGTATCTGGCTCATGAATGCTTAAGAGACCAAATCGGAACCACACTGATTGCAGATGGAACTGACTCTGATCAAAACGAGAAAAAAGTTAGAGGCAAAGAACGAATAAGAAAAAGAGGAATGGGCATTAAACGCAGACGAAAAGATGAATTAGGACAGTTTCAGTCAGCATCTAGTCAGCAACAGTTTTGTATGTCTGAACATGACCTGGTGGACCCCCCTGGACCCATGTGTCACGCTGAAAATAATGACGTGGAGATATGCCTTCCTGCAGCTAGTGTGGCGGATGACTCTCGGTTATGTTATATGTCAAGTAAAGTGGACGTGTCAAGGCAGCTTTCTGATGCTGCTAATGAAATTAATGACTCTGGTTTCTGTAGAACAGCTGAAGAAGTTGATAATAACTTAATTTCGGGTGCTGCTGAAAATGGTGATACTGTGCAGCAGAATGATTATAGTGTTCTGGTTTAGAGGATAGATGTGAAAGATATGTCTGCTAATTTAAAGTACACATTTTTGTAACAAACATTTGACGCGTGTTGCATCATATTAAAGAGGTACGCAACAACATTCCAAAATCAGAATTGATATGAATTTTGTTTAAAACCGTGTACCATCAATGTCCATATTGGTAGTGTTTGTATTAAGTTGTTAACAAGTTTCTATTTAGTTTTTGGTGAATCCATATTATATAGATGGAGTACGGTTTCATGATTAGATTTCTATGCCATTTAAAGGCTCTTGCTCGGTTTTTCTTTTGTAATGCAGTTCATTTCTAAGTGTTTGCTGTGATAACACTTTTTTTTTACAGGATTGAATCCGCTCATGTTAAAATGAATATGATAAAATGATACATAGCTGTTGAGATAAAATGTCACAACAATACCTAATTCCGTCAAAGCGATTAGATAAAATGCTTGTTTCCAGAAAGATTTATTGTCCAAATCTGCTTATTCCTTTGGGCCGAACCCATCAAGACAAAGATTTTGGGCCTGTCTTCTATGCAAATGAGACTTTCAAAAACTTGTAACTTCATCTAGGGGGTGTGCAGAATTTGGGTTTACCATAACCGAACTTAACCGGAAAAAACCGAACCGAATTTGTAACCTAATCGAACCGAAATAAATCTCAATCCTCGGCTGGATATGGTTATGGCATAATGAACTAAAAACCGAATTCACATAAATATATATAATTGTTAAATATTTATATAAAAGAAAAAAGACATTAAAACTCTTTCATAATATAAATATAATATTTTTTAAGCTTGAAATTTTTTTGGGGCAAAAAATCTATATAAATAAATAATTAAAATTATGTAATTTGATTTTCGGTTATTCGGTTCGGTTTTTAGTTATTCGATTCGGTTTAATCAAATTTGAATTCGGTTTGGTGCAGTTTTCGGTTCTAACAACAAAAAATTTTAACTGAACTGATTGAACCAAATAAACCGAACAATCTAATAACCGAATTGATTAACAACCTTCTTAATCAGTTCATCTAGTTTAAAGTTAGCCAGTTAGACATATTTTAGGGGTCAGGGTTCAACCTATTTTCTAAATGAGATATGCTATGTTTACATAATTTATTCAAGGGACGTACTATTCCCACCCTCCCTACTAGGGAGGGTTTGTACTTTTATTCCATGTGTCCCCTATTTGTTTCAGTATAACATAGTTTTCTGTCAGTTTCTGTTCCGTAGGAATATCTTGTCCCTTTATTCAATGATGCGACTAGTTTGTTTTTTTTCATTCAAGGCAATTACAAACGAGAAAGAAACTATTTGAATGGACAATTAACACATCATTATGTATTTATGTGAATCTCTTTTTGTAAATGTTTTGTGAACATAACATTGTGAAATTTTTCTTTCTAAATACTTAGGCGTTCACAATGCTTTATGTACTAATCAAGAATTTGCATAATTTGCATTATCTATTAATCATATAAAAAGTGTTGAGAATCTTATGGTATATCTTTTTTTGTAGATAGTGTTAGATGGAGTTTATAATGAAATTAGACTTCCACGAAAGTGGCTTAAACTTGTCTTTGATCTACGGTAAAATATGTTAATTAAGCATATTATGACCGGTAGCATTTCACGAGGCTCATGCCTACTTCCTAAATGAGATTTCCCACCCTTTTTAGAAAAACTATATCTATACTACTATATAATGCATTTAAAAGCCAACCCTCATTCCAAGCCTAACTCCTAACCAAAAATTAAGATAAGGAGCTCCAATCATGAGATGACATGTGTCAATTCTTAACAAACTACAAACCTAACTCCTAACCACTAAAAAGTAAGATGAGGAGCTCCAATTATAATGTGACATGTGTCACTTCTCAATTAAAAATTCATCTTTATTTTCAAATTGAAATATCTTTTTATCTATTTATTTTTTTTATAATCTAATTTCACCATATTTTCTAAAATTTTATGCTCTTTAATTCAACATCCATATTGATATATTTTTATAAGTTTTTAGTTTTTATATCTTTAGTGGGTTTATTTATTTTTAATTCAAATTTTTACATATATATTCGAAGTGTTGTGAAACGAATTCACTAAACGGGTAACCAAACACATATAACTATACTTATCGTCGCCGCTGTGCGCGGGTATCCGACTAGTACAAAATAATTTTATATTATCAAAATAATATAAAATAATTGCATATTATCAAAATAATATTATATTTTATATATCAAAATAATTGCATGTTATCAACTTTTAGTGTGTATCCAACTCTATTTATTTTTCCGTTGAATTTATTAACTTTTAAACTATCTTATTATATACTTATACTAAAGACCACTATCGGTGGTACTTTAATATAATTTCTAACAAGTGGCCGGTGATTAAAATATAAAGACGTCCCCAACGATGGTCGGTGGCATTCTTTGCCTTTGTAACGTTTTTTTTTATGGGTTTTGGGCCGGTTGGGCTGGAAGTGGTGTTTGGACGCCTTGGGCTTTTTCAGTATACGGTTGATATATGTGGCCCTTATCTTTGAACTCGAAGATATTAGTGGGACGTTTCACTTTCCTTCCAGAATTTTATGTACGTTTCTTCACTGGGCAGCAAACTTGGTAGGTGATTCAGATCTCGAACTTTTTTAGGGTTTTGGTGCATGCATTTGCTGTTGTTACGATTGATGTTGGTGTGGTTTATAGTGCTTTTTTTTGTGGCTTTGTTTGTATGTGTTGTTACTGACTTGGATGTTGTTGTATAGTGTCTAAACGTTCGTTTGGTGTTTATTTACATTGCATGTTAGTTTTTCTCCATCTTGGTTGCTTTGGGTAGTTAAATTGTTGGTTTTGCTTTTGTTTTATTCCTGTTTAGGTCTATGCATGCGCTTTTTTGGTTGTTTATATATCTGGAATGCAACCTTGCGTATTGTGTTTGAGGTTCCAAGAGGTTTATCCGGATTGTAGTTGTCTAGGGGTTAGGCATGGTTGTTACTTAAGGCAGTAGTGGTGTTTTTGGGACTTCTTTTACTTCTTTTGTTTTTTAAACAATGGAGAGTGTGCGTCATGTCTTGTGGCCAATTTTTTTTCGCGTACGGGTGTTCATTAGCCTTGCTCTTTTAACCAGCTGTATAAAGGTGGTTATTATGAGAACTAAAAGTAGGGGGTTGAAGAGGGTAGATGGTGATAATGGGTTTTCTGAGGTTTCGGAATTGAATCATACCGTTAGGGGGTTAGATGGTAATGTAATACAGTCGTCCTATTCTGTTCAACAACAGGTTTCAGTTGCTGATGTTCTTCCATGCCGAAATGTATCTCGAGAGGGTGGTCCGGTGGGGTCTACTTTTGTTGAGTTAGGTGCATCAGGTAATGATGGTTTGGATTATGCGGTTTTGGCTGTTGATCTGCAGTCTCAAGAGCAATCCGCTTTCAAGAGAAAGGTTGGACAAGGTTATAACTATAGCTTGGACTCTTTGGTGCTTACAAAATCGCGCAAAACAGATTTGCAATAGAACCGGCCATTTTCAATAGCGCTCTTTTGAATGTTGATGAGACATGTGGTGATTCAGAGGGTGTGGACGCAACGGATATCCCCTTTGGTGGTTGTGCACTTTCTCTATCTCAACATATGCCACAGCGGTACGAAGGTATGTAAGTGTTTAACTTTGTAATTCAACGTTTTCATTGTCGCACTCTAAATTTTTTTATGTTTTTATTTCATTTTCTCATGTTGCTTTTTTGACGTTGGATAATTTATTGTAGGTTGGACATGCTTCCCAATCAATATGGATTTCCAGTTGGGAATGGATTTTTATCAGGGACGCCTAGATTCTACCAGCCCTGACGGTTGTGCTATTGGGTCGCCAGTCGCTGAGGTTGCTACGCAAAACAACGATTTTAGAGGTATTGATTACCGTGCGGGGTGTACAACTTCCGCTGGTCAACAATCTGGTGACCTTGGGTGTGTAAGCAGTGGTAAAAAGCGTCACAATGAGCATTTGCAGCCTTCAGCTAGAGTTTTCAAAAAACGCCGGCTAATGTTGAATTTTACAGGTGATTCATCATAGCCTTTAGTGTCTTTGCCATGTGTAGAAAACTAGAAGGGGGGTTGAATAGTTTACCGATTAAAAACTTTGTTTTGAAAATTATTGAAAGATCAATTGATATTGATCTTAAGTATGTTAATGAAATATGCAAGCAATATGTAATAAGTAAATAAGGAAAGAAATGATCAAACCACAACAAGTTGTTTATAGTGGTTCGGCCTACAAGGACTCTTTTTCCTTGCCCTACTCCACTCCCCGAGTCTCACACTCGAGAGTTTAACTTCACTAGTCAACAAGCTCCTTTCACCGGCGGAGAAAACCTTTACACTTCGCTTACACTATTTCCGACACTAAGCTAGATGTCGAGTTCTTTCCAAGGGTACAACTACTCCCACACACAATGTATTTTGAGGACTAAAATACTAACCACTCACACTCACAAGATTATGATGGTTTGATACAACAATGAAGTATGGATCAACACTAGATCATACAACACTAAACAAACAAGACTTCCAACTTCTCGTTGAAGCTTGAATATGACTTGATCTTCTTTGCTACAAAAGAGATCACTAATATGATATGAAACTGAGTTAGAAAGGTTAGAGAGAAGATATGTATGAGAGTATGTTAGAAAGGGGTAAGAAACTACTTGGCTTGGCATTGCTATTTATAGCCAAATTGGACAGGAGCGTCCACGGACGGCGGACCCCTTAAAAGGGTTCCGCCCGTGTACCATTTTGGTACCGCCGGTCTGACAGCCAAGATATCAAATCTTGCCTAAAGTCAACTCTATCTAAGTGAGATTGTGCAAGATATGAAGAGTACAAATCTTCACAAAATATCTAATGGAATCTTCCAATGATTTCCATGATGTAATACATGATGTCAAATGTTGTATTACTATTTATAGAAATATGCAAATGCTTAAGTAGTGTTTGGTTTTAAGAACCTAACACATTCTATAAACTACTATCATACATAATGATTAGAGTCATATCAAGATGTTACTAATCATAAATGTAAATGCTTGAATGATGAATATATTGTTTGAGAAAGCTTGTTTTAATATCAAATAAACTTGACAAGCTTTAAGCTTTTATAAATTAAATTTACTTTTGTCGTTAACAAAACTTAGGCAAAGATCAAAAATATAAATAACGTTTAATGACGATATTTGTATTAACAATCTCCCCCTTTTTGTTGAGGACAAAATATAAATTTTATTTTTATAAAAGAAACAAAGTTTGTACAAGAGTTATAAAAATATTAGTTTTAGAACTTGAAAAGGAAATGATAATGCAAGTGTATGAAATTTGACTTTTTATGAAAGTCAAAGAATTCACTAGTTGATGCATGATGTTGACTTTTTCAGAAAGTCAAAGTATGCAGTTTGACTTTTTTAAGAAAAGTCAAGTATTATCAATGAGAGTTCCTGTTTGACTTTTAGAAAGTCAAATGTATGTAGTTTGACTTTTTCAGAAAAGTCAAATATAAATAATTTCAAAGTTCTATATTTTCTCCCCCTTTTTGTCTCAACAAAAAGAAGAGGCTATGCGGAATGTAATGAGCCCGTGCTATTATCTCCCCCTTGTTCAAAGCTCCCCCTAAATTGGGTGCTTTAATGGGAAGATACATGGATTGTGAAAATAAAGCTACAAAAAAATGTTAGTAATAATGATCATTCACAAGCATTTCCAAGCACTATGTAATGACACCAACAATATGATAAACAACATTCATTAGTTAAAATTTTTCATGAATAAAGATCATGAAAAGAGAACACAATGATGTGTTTTTAGTACAAGAAATAAAAATTATCCTAAGAAAGCAAATAAAAGAAAGACTATTCTAAAACCATCCTAAAGTGATGGTAGATGGGAAAGAGCGTTGAGACGCTCAAGAATGTGGTTGAGGATGAACCTCATTTCTTCGTGGAAGTCATGGACCATAACCCGGGTCCGTTCCACGGTTTGGCCCGTTTGCTCACAAGTTGAGCAACCATGCCTTGGAGGGTAGAATGTTTGGGGCGGTTGTGGTGGTGGAATGGTGGATGTGTTGGTGGTGTTGGGAATGTTTGGAGTGGTCATGATGGATGCAAGCAAAGCATTTTGCATTTGCATTGTCTCACTTAAGTGAGAATCCACCATGCCTTTGAATTGGTGGAGGTTGTGGAGTTCGGCTTGAATCTCCTCTCTAGTGGGATTGTCATCCCACATGCACTCCGGAATGTCCTCAATATGAGGGGACATTGATGATGGAAGTGGATGATCCCCGTATAAAGGACCATGGATGTCCTTGTGAATGGGGTGAAAAAGGAGAGGTTTTGGCCCTAATGGGGCGTTTGGGTCAATGGATGACCGAGGTGACTCATGAGCGATTCGCTCAATTGTGCCAAAAGATGGCAATGGTGGTGGATGACTTGGCCTAGGAGGCAAGTCCTCCAAGTCCTCTAGGAAAGGATTTGGTGATGTTGGTGGAGTTGAAAATAACTCCATGGGAGTGAGAGTGGGAGACCTTGGTGAAGGTGGTGAGGGTGTTTTGGATGTTTGGATGGGTGCCGGTGGAGGTGAAGTAGGTGTTTTTGTTGGTGGTGGAGTGGTGATCACAATGTGTGATGAAGTGGGTGTAGCTAGGGTAAGATTTGTATCATCTCTAATGGGAGATGAGATTGTGAGTGGTGAAGATTCGGATGATGAGCTAAGATGAACAAAACAACAAGGCCTTACGCTAATTCTAGCGGTTTTCTTGCAAGGTTTTGGTGATGATTTAGTCATTTTTAACTTGAGTTTTGATTTGCTAGATAGTAGTGAGAATGAAGAAGGTGTGAGGATGATCATGGTAAAGCCTTTCAATTTATAGAGGTAAGAAATTGTTGAGAAATGGTTTGATTTGATGTTGAACCATTGAAGAGATGAGGTTCCTAATGATTTGGAAGTGGGTTGAATGCTAGTCATATCACCCAAGTCAATCCATACAAAGAAGATGGAGTGAAGAAGAAAAGATATGCAATAAATGTGTTCTAGTGAGTGGAATTTCCTAATATTCAGATTACCCATGGATTTGAAGGTACAAAAAATTTGGTTCCTTCCTTTATGCAAAAGGGCTTCTTGGGTGGATTTTTCAAATTTTTGAATTTTGGTGGGAAATGGATTTCTTATATACCTTAGTAAATAATACTAGTTCTAATAATAGTATAAACTAGTTAAGATTGATTTATAAGTGATGGAAGATAATTTGGAATCACGAAAGAGTCGAAATTCAGAAAATTACCTGGAGGATCCACGGCACCAAAATCATACACGGACGGTACCCTAAAAAGGGTGCCGTCTGGTCCGCCTGTACAGGTATGGCGGTACCAAACTACATAAAGGACGGTACCAAAATTATGGTGCCGTCTGATCCGTGCAGTGCTGAAATATGGACAGAGTTCGTTTTTAGGTGTCGGGGAAATTTCCGAAACCTGAAATTTTTCTCAAAAGCTGTTATACTAAACATTTCTAGTTAGGAAAAGTAAATAACACATATGTAAACATAGTGGAGCATAGATTTTGAGCAAGGCTTATTGATTTTCACAATATAGTGAAAATGGGTAAAATTTGATAGCATACTTGTGCTATCCCCCTGCATGAGATTGTTAGCATACACCATTGTTTCAAGTTATATTATCATCCTACATAATAAAAGCAACTAAATAGTATCAAACATTAACGATAATGCATTGTTCCAAACACTCCTTAAAGTACCCTTATTTGTCCAATTTCTTGTAAATCTTGTTCATCATCCTACCAAGGCACTTGAACATTCCCTTAGTTTGTTTGAATTCTGCTGATTCATTCTCAATCTCGGGAAGGGATGCGTAATACTCTTGAGGTGGATGATGAGAGCTTGGAAGACCATCCTCGGAGCTATTTGATGATGATGATGAAGGAGTTGGAGGTTTAGCTCTCTTGCCTTTAGTCTTAGCAACTCGAGCATCACTCAAAGGTACAAAGATGTGAGGGATGAGTTCATAGTGAAGGTGCATCCCTTTTGGGGTTGGTGGAATTGGAGTGAAGTTTCTATAGAGACGGGTGAGAAGCATCCCGTATGGAAGAGCAACGGATCCTTGAGTTGGAATATCAATCATTCTCCTAGCTATGTAGTAGGCTAAGTTGAATGGTTGTCGGGTGGACAAGTTGTAGAGCATGTGGCAAAGACAAGCGTTTATGTCATCCCTATTCCCTATGGTGCTAATGACGTTGGCTCTAAGTAGTTCCTCCCATTTCTTAAATTCGGGCTTAAGTTCATTTAGCTCCATTCCATATGGATCTCGGTTTACCTCTTTTCCCTTTCGGGTAACTCGGGTTATATCACTTTTTGGGTTAAAAAGGTGTTCACGGATGACATCCTTATCGGCCAAACGGGTTATGTAGGGAAGAGAGCGGTCATTGATTGTATCAAGAGCCATGAGTGACCACTTATCTGTGTAGACACAAGTTCCTCGGTTGGGAATTCCTAACACTTGAGCAAAGTTGCTTAAGGTGATGGTGTAGTCATTTTGGTTGATTCTAAACCTAAGACAGAATTCATCATCGTCTTCATCACTAAAGCCGGTCACACTAGCATAGAATTCTAACACAAACCTAGGACAAATTGGTTCATCGATGTCAAGAAGACAATCGAATTGAATGGCGGCTAGTTCTTCACGAAGATTGGTATTTTCAAGGAAGGATGAGTGAATGGTTCTACCCTCATGGAAATACATTGATTCTAGACTCTTAAATATTTCTACTTGTTCCTTGGTAAGTCCTTTGGTTTTGTGGTGTTTGGGAATGTAGTTAAGGGTGTCTTTGTGATCATAGAATCTTGCGGCTACCATGGTTATTCCTAAGGACAAGAATTAATATGTTAAAAAAAATTGAAAATAAATTTTAACGTTTTTTTTTTATTCTAGTGTGTGCCTATATGAAAACAATTTGGAGTTGCGGTTATCTCGACTCATTTTATGCACAAAATGGTTTTAGTGGGGTGTTTGGCAAATACCATGAGATAACCCAAATGCTCCTAATTCAATGTGGCTACATTTGAATATACCCGGGAGTGCATATTAGTTATGCAATACCTTTAGTATTCAAGAGCATGCAAGTGATGAAAATTCTAACGTTTCTATTTGTATTAGCAATGAAAAATGTTTTCCTACAAGTGAGAAGCTTTTCAAAACTTTTGACATGGGATGTTTGATTGTTTGAATAAGGCCTTATATTTATTATCTATTAATTAGTGGGAAACATGATTTGTTTATGCAATATGATAATGTAGTACCTAATTTGAATGACTAGTTATGCAATTTGCCAATTGAATTCATATTTGGTATAAAAGCATACATAAAACCCCATGTAATGATTTGTGATAGTTTTGTGCATAAATAAGAATCCTAGACTCAGAATTAAGAGATGAAATGTAGTTAGGATACTTACAATGATGTTATCTTCAGTGATTAGTGAGTGGGAAGATGACAATAATGAGCTTGGTTTAAGTTATACACGTTTTGGTAAAGTGGGTTGTGAGGAAGAGGATGTTATGTATATAGTAGTTTTGCTTCTGTAGACACCACGGACCAGACGGCACCAAATATTTGGTTCCGTCCGTGTTGTCATTTGGTGCCGTGGCTACAGTAGCAGATACAAGGCAAAATTGTTTTAGTTTGACTATTCTAATGTCTTAGGCTATGTTTATCCTACATGTTTGGTTCCATTAACCCTAAACCAAGTCTAAGAAGATTAAAAGGTTCTCGTTTAAGAGGTTTAGTTAAGATGTCGGCAATGTTGTCTTCGGAGGATACTTTCTCGATTGAAATGTTACCTTTTTGAACATTGTCGCGAAGAAAGTGATGACGAATTTCAATGTGTTTTGTACGAGCATGTTGAACGGGATTCTTGCTGAGATCGATGGCTCCTTTGTTGTCGCAAAGTATCACAATGTCGTTGAGATGAATTCCGTAGTCTACGAGAGCTTGCTTCATCCAAAGAGCTTGTTGACATGCTTTTCCGGCTGAGACGTATTCGGCTTCAGTAGTAGAGATGGCTAAAGCCGTTTGCTTCTTTGCAAACCATGAGGTGAGACAATGTCCAACAAAAGTGCAAATACCACTTGTACTTTTTCTATCGACATAATCACCGGCATGATCCGAGTCGGCATACACTATGGTTTCTATACCTGTTCCTTTGGGATACCATAATCCTAAACACGTTGTTCCCTTAATGTATCTAAAAATCATTTTTAATGCTTCTAAGTGTGATGCCTTTGGGTTTTCTTGAAAGCGAGCACATAGACAAACACTAAACATAATGTCGGGTCTACTAGCCGTAAGGTAGAGTAGGCTACCAATCATTCCTCTATATTTAGTGTTATCTACGGATTCACCTTCTTCGTCCTTGGTGAGTTTAGTGTCCGAGGACATGGGTGTTTTAGTTGGTTTGGAATCTTCAAGACCAAATTTATTAAGCATGTCTTTTATATATTTAGATTTAAAGAAAATACCATCTTCTAGTTGTTTAATTTGAAGTCCTAGAAAGAAGTTTAACTCACCCATCATACTCATTTCAAACTCGTCATGCATGATTTTAGAGAAATCATTACATAGTTCTTGACAAGTTGATCCGAATATAATGTCATCAACATATATTTGAACAATAATAATTTGCGATTCCTTTTTCTTAGTAAAAAGAGTATTATCTACTAATCCCATAGTATATTTGTTATCAATAAGAAAAGTCTTAAGACGGTCGTACCAAGCTTTAGGTGCTTGTTTAAGGCCATATAATGCTTTCTTGAGTTTGAAGACATGATGTGGTTTCTCAAAGTCGGTAAAACCGGGAGGTTGAGCAACATACACTTCTTCGTTAATAAACCCATTAAGAAAAGCACTTTTAACATCCATTTGAAATAATTTAAAGTCATAAGCACATGCATAAGCAAGTAGTATTCTAATGGATTCAAGTCTAGCTACCGGTGCATAAGTTTCATCATAGTCGATTCCTTCTTGTTGATTATAACCTTGTGCAACAAGCCTAGCTTTGTTTCTAGATACTATACCATTTTCGTCCATTTTGTTTCGAAAGACCCATTTTGTTCCAATTATAGTTTGATCTTTGGGTTTTGGAACTAGTTTCCAAACATCATTTCTAACGAATTGGTTTAATTCTTCTTGCATGGCCATTACCCATGATTCATCTTTTATTGCTTCATTTATGGTTTTTGGTTCAATGGTGGATACAAAACAAAAATGATTACTTTGATTTTGAGCTTGTGACCTTAAGGTTCTTTGATTAAGTTGTCCTATGACCTTTTCTAATGGATGACTTTTAGATTCTTTGATGTTGACAATTTCCTTATTTGATGGTTCATCTTCCTTGTTATTATTAACTTGACTTTCTATTATTTGACTTTCAACTAAGTCATCATCTACCAACGGTGATGTCTTAGAGGGAGGTGGACTTTCATCAAATGTTATGTTCAACGATTCCTCGACTATCATTGTTTCTTTATTAAGGACAATGTAAGCTTTACTAGTTTGAGAGTAACCAAGAAATACACCTTCATAAGACTTTGGGTCAAACTTGGTGAGATAATCCTTAGTATTAAGAATAAAACATTTACAACCAAAGACTTTAAAATATCCTAATGTTGGCTTTTTACCTTTATAAAGTTCATATGGTGTTTTGTTTAGGAAAGGACGTATTAGGACTCTATTTAAGATATATGTAGAAGTGTCAACGACGTTACACCAAAACTTTTGAGGAATGTTTTGTTCATTAAGCATTGTTCTACTCATTTCTTGAATTGTTCTATTTTTACGTTCTACTACTCCATTTGATTGAGGTGTTCGTGGAGCGGAAAAGTTATGTGTTATACCATTTGTATCACAAAAGTTTCCAAATTGAGTTTCGTTGTCAAATTCACGACCATGATCCGTTCGGATCGACACAATTTTGACACCTAGAAGATTTTGAATTTTCTTGCTAAGTATTTCAAATTTATCAAAAGATTCATTTTTGGTTTTCAAAAATAACGTCCAAGTAAACCTTGAGTAATCATCTACTATGACCAAAGTGTATAAGTTGCCTCCATAGCTTCTTATAGCGGATGGTCCAAACAAGTCCATATGTAATAATTCTAGACACTTAGATGTGGACACCATATTTTTAGATTTGTGACTACTATGTGTTTGTTTACCAATTTTGCAAGCGTCGCAAAAGTGTTGGTCATATTTTAGTTTTGGTAAATTCCTAACCAACTCTTTTGAAGATAGGTTTTGTATAAGTCTCATATTAGCGTGACCTAAGCGTCTATGCCAAAGAGATGAGCTATCGTCTAATGTTGTTAAGAAAAGTTTGTCATTATATGTTTTATCTATTTTCATGACGTATATGTTATTTTTCCTAACTCCTTTAGCTATGGTGATACCATCTTTTAGTATTTTACTACCATTTTAATCAAATAGTACTTTATACTTTTTATCACATAGTTGGCTAATACTAAGTAGATTAAATCCTAACCTATCCACATGAGCAACATTTTCAATAGTTAGAGAGTTATGAGCAATCGTACCTTTGCCAATGATTTTGCTTTTGAGATTGCTACCGAAAGTGACATTACCTCCGTCATACTCTTGGTATGATGAGAAGAGACTTTTGTTGCCCGTCATGTGTCGTGAGCATCCACTATCTTTTATCCATTCATCAGGTTCCAATCCAACTTTCAAGTATACCTAAGAAGCAAATAACTCAAACATTTGGTCCCCAATATCTCATGGGTCCGTTTGGGTTAAACATACCATTTATTTGATTCATGTATGGAAATGATGGGTAAGGTTTCCATGGCATGTAATCTGGAGTTTGATATGGTCTAGGAAAGTTTTGATTCCAACCGTTGTGTTGGTAGTTAGGTTGAGCGTTGTGGATGCTCTTAGGAAAGGGGCGTTTGGCAAAAGAAGTTTTATATCGTTGTTGAGTAGTTTTTGATCTAAATTCATTTTTAACAAGTCCTACTCCTGATATAATGGCTGGTTTTAGTTTAACATTATCATTGGTTTTCTTTGTTACTTTAACAAATTCAGTACGGTCCGTATTGCGAACATTCTGTTCTGCTGAAGTACCCGCGGTACCATTTTGCACAACGGACGGAACCCTTATTTTGGTTCCTTCTGGTCCGTGCTGTACTGCAGCAATTTTGACAGAATGTTCGTCCTTTTCGGCCATTTTGTTTTGACTCTTTGGAATTAATACTTCATTAAAACCTAGCCCATTCATGTCTCCTGGTGTTTTATGGATTTTAACTATTTCATCGGCAAGAGCGATGTTTTTGTTAAACCTTTTAAACTTAGAATTATTTTCTATTAAGATTTCTTGTGTGAGCTTTAGTTTTTCTATTTCAAGATTAAGCTCTTGACATGATTTACAATCATCGTCATTTGCTTTTCCTTTTTCAAGTCGTTTTTCTTTTTCTTTTAACTCATATACCTCATTTTCCAAAAACTCCTTTTTGGTTTTTAGAAATTTATTTTTAGTTATGATTTTTAGACTTAGCTCACACAATTGATTATATTGTTTTTGCAATGTGTCATCATCTATAGAAGAATAAGAAGAGTCGGAAAGTACCTCATTTGACTCATGTGCCATTAGAGCGATCTCTTCCTTGCTTGATTCTTCATCGTCTTCACTATCACTCCAAGCACCACTTACAAAAGCTCTTTGAGTTTTGCTTTTAGGTGGCTTGGGACATTCTCCTATGAGATGATTTGCATCACCACATCTAAAACACTTTCTTTCACCTTTATTCTTCTTATCATCCCGATCTTTTCGGAATGGCTTCTTTTCTTCTCGAGGTTGTCTTACAAACTTTCCTCTTCTTCTAAAGAACTTCTTGAAATCTCTAACGGCCATGGCATACTCCTCATCTTCACTATCGGAACAAGATTCACCATCATCGCTTGATTCCGCCTTTGCTTTAAGAGCAACGGATTTGATCTTCTCCTTTCTTCCTTTGATGATCTCCGAATCTTTCTCCATTACCATTTCGTGAACTTTGAGGTTGCCAATTAGCTCGTCTAGTGACATTATTGAGAGATCTTTTGATTCTTCAATAGCGGTCACTTTAGCTCTCCATTTGGGATGGAGTGCTCTAAGAAATTTCCTGACAAAGTTCTTACTACGAAAAGATTCATCAAGTGCTTTAAGTGATGTAATGATAGTGTTAAAACGAGCAAAGCCACAATCAATGGTTTCATCTTCAGGGATAACAAATTGTTCATATTGTTGAACAAGAAGATCAATTTTGTTATCCTTGACTTGTGAATTACCTTGATGTGTAACAATTAAAGATTCCCAAATATCTTTGGCGGTTTCACACATAAAAATTCTTTCATATTCTTTTCTAGGTAAAGCATTATAAAGCATCATTTTAGCTTCATTATTTTTAGCAACTAATTTCTTTTGTTCATCAACGGAAATATCCTTTGTTGTAGAACTAAAATCTCATTTAACAATAATAAACCAAAGATCTATATCTTTTGATTTTACATATGTTTCAAAACGGTTTTTCCAATAGATAAATCCATTGGTTTCAAAGAGTGGTGGTCTTTGCATAGATTGCCCTTCTTTAAAGTTTTCAGAATCCATGGATCGTTTCAAGTTTATAAAATACAAGTTATTTTAGAAATTCTTGAGCAACGAGGCTCTGGTACCAATTGTAGAAAACTAGAAGGGGGGTTGAATAGTTTACCGATTAAAAACTTTGTTTTGAAACTTATTGAAAGATCAATTGATATTGATCTTAAGTATGTTAATGAAATATGCAAGCAATATGTAATAAGTAAATAAGGAAATAAATGATCAAACCACAACAAGTTGTTTATAGTGGTTCGGCCTACAAGGACTCTTTTTCCTTGCCCTACTCCACTCCCCGAGTCTCACACTCGAGAGTTTAACTTCACTAGTCAACAAGCTCCTTTCACCGGCGGAGAAAACCTTTACACTTCGCTTACACTATTTCCGACACTAAGCTAGATGTCGAGTTCTTTCCAAGGGTACAACTACTCCCACACACAATGTATTTTGAGGACTAAAATACTAACCACTCACACTCACAAGATTATGATGGTTTGATACAACAATGAAGTATGGATCAACACTAGATCATACAACACTAAACAAACAAGACTTCCAACTTCTCGTTGAAGCTTGAATATGACTTGATCTTCTTTGCTACAAAAGAGATCACTAATATGATATGAAACTGAGTTAGAAAGGTTAGAGAGAAGATATGTATGAGAGTATGTTAGAAAGGGGTAAGAAACTACTTGGCTTGGCATTGCTATTTATAGCCAAATTGGACAGGAGCGTCCACGGACGGCGGACCCCTTAAAAGGGTTCCGCCCGTGTACCATTTTGGTACCGCCGGTCTGACAGCCAAGATATCAAATCTTGCCTAAAGTCAACTCTATCTAAGTGAGATTGTGCAAGATATGAAGAGTACAAATCTTCACAAAATATCTAATGGAATCTTCCAATGATTTCCATGATGTAATACATTATGTCAAATGTTGTATTACTATTTATAGAAATATGCAAATGCTTAAGTAGTGTTTGGTTTTAAGAACCTAACACATTCTACAAACTACTATCATACATAATGATTAGAGTCATATCAAGATGTTACTAATCATAAATGTAAATGCTTGAATGATGAATATATTGTTTGAGAAAGCTTGTTTTAATATCAAATAAACTTGACAAGCTTTAAGCTTTTATAAATTAAATTTACTTTTGTCGTTAACAAAACTTAGGCAAAGATCAAAAATATAAATAACGTTTAATGACGATATTTGTATTAACACCATGTATTGTCATTTTTGGGTTGCGTATACTGAACATATTGTATATTTTAGATGGTATAGCTTGCGATGAGTTTCAGAAGGACACCGTTTCTGGAAACATGGGCGAAGCATTGCCGTCTGTAAATAGTTGTGTTTCTTTTCCGTTTCACTCTTCAGAGGGTAAGCGTTCGTGTAGTGGTACCGCTTACTTTGACAATGTTAAAGTGGTTGCATTGAATGTTAATCTGATAACTCTTTTGTCATGTTGTATTGCGTCGCAGGTATTAATAGGTCACCGTTTGTTCTCGATTTTGCTTCAGGGAACGTGGTTTATCCAACAATGCAGTCTATGGGTTCTTCGCAATGTTTTGTGAAACGTTTGCGTAGACATAGGTTGCGTGGAGAGGATGTTGTAGAGGGTATGCTAACGAGCAACACAGACCCGTGTGATGCTGGTGTTGTGGAGTCTGCGCGTTTTTGTGGTAGTGTTTCTGATGAGAATGACTATGAGGGTATAGAAAGGTCTTTGAACTGAGCACCTAAAAGGCGGAGATTAATGAGACGAGGTGGTTTTGAGTACGTTTGTGTAGCTTCTACTGATCCCGATGCTACTAACCCAAAGGTTATATGTCACGCACCTATCCCTAGAGAATTTCCATCTTCAATGCATACTACCGATTCATCAACATGTCATGGTTCCATGGGTGTAGGTAGACTGTTTTTACTATTATTAGTGTTAGTGTTGCGCTCTATTTATGTGTTCTCTTTAACCTTTTTTTATCGTATATTTTAGTGTAGCCGCGCAACCTCCACCTGTTCGTTTAGGTGTATTACCGGAGACTGAAGGAAACATTCAATTAAATGCCACGAGAACTAATGTAGCCTCTGCTCGACGAACCCGTGGTTCTATTTCCTTTGCTCGAAACTTTGCGCCTATAGGGGATACGCAAGATTCACAACCTAGCACTAGCGGAGGCACCTGCACTAGAACCGGTACAATAATTGGTTTTATTGTTCTGCAACAGTTATTAGACGTCTTTTATTATTTTTTGCTTGCCTTTCGTATGAAGATTCTATTTCTTAACAGGTCCTCTCGTTGGTTATAAACAATTTGGTCCGTGCAATCGCGTGTGTCTCATCAACATTCAAAAGAGGTCCTCATTGTAGAGCAATTTTTTGGGACGAAGAAAAATTATTGTGTTCAACCAATGCAAGCGGTCCCCTCTATAATACTTGCTGCCTAGAAGGAAGAGTGAAACTACACACTGTTAGAGAATATCCATCAGTGATACAAGAACTGTTTTCTAATAACCATTTTTTAGAAAATATACGTGCTTACAACCAAATGTTTGCAATGACCTCTTTGGGCTCAAATATTGATGAATCAGTTAACGTTGTTAGAGGTCCTTATGTCTTTAAGGTTTCTGGTCAAATATATCACCGCATAGGTAACTTGTGTCCGGACTTTCATACGCGCCCAAGATTTCTTCAGTTGTACATATATGATACCGAGCATGAGGTTCAAAATAGGCTTGCTCCTTTTCAGGAAAATCGTGCAAATCTTTTGAGGCCAGAAATTGTGCAATCACTCATTACGTTCCTTGATCAAAATAATGCATTAGTGCAGCTGTTTAGAACCGCAAGAGACAAATTACAAGAACTTGATGTCCCGCCTTTCAAAGTTCAGCTTTTCAGCAAGGGTAGAGCATCACAATATGAGCTTCCAACTTCGGACGCAATAGGTGCTCTGGTATTTGACGATACAGAAGAAACATAAAGTAACTTTGACGTCATATTGGAGACTCATTCAGGAGAAGCGCAAAGGATAAATAAGCTGCATGACACCTACATGGAAACTCAGTTTCCGTTACTTTTTCTCTTCGGAGAGCATGGCTACCTTTTGGACCTTTGGTATAGGAATATTGAACGGCCAACGCGCAGGGGGAAAAAATGTCTATGAAAGATTTTTACTGTTATCAGCTGCACGATAGGTTGGGTTATTACAACTTGCTCACCAGAGGCGGCCGCCTCTTCCAGCAGTATGTGGTGACCGCTTATTGTAGCATAGAACAAGACAGGATGGATTTCGTGCTAAAAAATCAATCAAATATACGAGGTGATTACCTTTCTGGGTTGTACGATGCAGTCAACAGGGGGGATGTTGATGGTTCAGATGTGGGTTCACGAATTATATTGCCATCATCGTTCACTAGAGGTCCTCGCTATATGTATAGCCACTACTTGGATGCTTTAGCTATTTGCAGAGTTCATGGCAACCCGACTTTTTTTGTTACATTTACATGTAATACGCGGTGGCCAGAAATACAGGATTACATGATGACGCATCCGCACCTAACTGCAGCCGATAGGCCAGATGTTGTTGATAGGATTTTCGAGCGCAAGATCCATTCGCTGATAAAATTTCTGCGTGATTCGAGTCCTTTTGGAACTTTAAACGCAGATTCACCACTTTAATAACCTTATTGGATACATACTTCTTCATACTTTTTTACTCTTGTGTTAATTAACTTATGTAATTGCAATACCTTCTTTTCAGTTCTGTATACTGTTGAATTTCAAAAAAGAGGCCTACTACATTGCCACATACTGTTGTGGGCGTTAAGGCGCGCTGAAACCATACAACCTCAAGATGTAGATAGGTATATTAGCATAGAGTTGCCTGATGAATACGATGATCTAGAAGGTTTTCGGGTTATATCTGAGTTTATGATTCACGGTCCATGTGGATCAGCTTTTCCGAACGCTGTGTGTATGCAAAACAGAAGTGAGTGCAAGAAACGTTTTTCGAAGGAATATTGTGAAACAACATTCCTAGATAAAGCTGGATATGTACATTATAGACGAAGATATATACAAATCGATGCAGTGCGGAGCGGTGTCAGACTTGACAATGCATATGTGGTTCCATATAATCGTCAGTTATGTATGGCATTCTATGCACATATAAATGTGGAATATTGTGGTTGGAAAATGTTGATAAAGTATCTATTCAAGTATATCTCAAAGGGAACTGATAGGATTATAGCTCGAGTTAGTAGACAGATAGGTCAGACACCACAAGGGTTCGTTGATGCTTCAATGCTAGCCAACACTGGAAGCGCGCAGATAGACGAGATTAAAAATTTTGTTGATGCGCGTTTTATTGGTCCTCATGAGGCTTGTTGGAGAATTTTTGGCTTTGACATTCACGCTCGACAGCCATCTGTTCAGATTTTAGCCGTTCATTTGGAGAATATGCAGCATGTCTCCTTTCGCGCAAGACAGACGGTGAAATCCGTGCTTGATAAGCCAAGCGCGCGTAAGACGAACATGACCGAGTGGTTAGCATACAACGAGTCGTTCGCGTTAGGCAGACATTTAACGTACCTACAATTTCCATCCGAATTCGTTTGGTGTAAAGGGGACATAACATGGTCTCCTAGACGGGGCCTTAATAAACCGTCGATTGGCCGGTTGACTTATGTACATCCTACTGCAGGAGACCTCTTCTATCAGCGTATGTTGTTGTGACACCAGAAAGGATGCACATCGTTTGCAAGCATCCGAACCTTCGATGGAATTATGTACAACACGAGCAGATAGGCCTGTGAAGCTATGGGTCTATTACAGAACGACCAGGAATGGGTCACGGCTATGCAAGAAAGTTGTGAAACCGCTACTGCCTCACAATTAAGGGCTTTGTTTGCGCATATTCTACTTTTTACAGATATCACTAACCCAATAAATCTTTGGCAGATGTTTTGGAGGCAAATGTCCGATGACGTCCCCCAGATATTGGCAGAACTGTTGCATCTTTGTCCCCTATTTGTTAATGACCCAAAACTAGAAGGCGGTGTTTTGTATGAGCTTCAAGCGCTTTTAGCCATTCATGGAAAGTCCTTTAGAGATTTTGGCCTACCAGATCCACCGCCAGGTTTGCTAGATTTGTTTAGCAACCGAACAGTAATGGAAGAGACGTGTTATAATAGAGATGAAATGTCAGCAGAAAGCAGGAGGCTAATCCCACAGCTCAACCGAGAACAACGACGGGTATTTGACACGATTATAGACGTTGTTCGTAATCGTAGGCAGGAACTAATGTTCGTTTATGGCCATGGAGGTACATGCAAGACATTTTTGTGGAAGGCTGTGATCATGACACTGAGAGTTGAGGGCATAATAGTGTTAGCCGTTGGTTCTTCTGGAGTTGCCTCACTATTATTACCGTCAGGTAGAACTGCGCATTCGTGGTTTAAAATACCGCTCAACCTAACCGATGAATTGGATGTACAATAAAGAAAAAAACACAGCTAAGCGAACTGCTAATACGGACGGAATTGGTTATATGGGATGAGGCACCAATGAATGAGAAAAGGTGTTTCGAAGCAATGAACAGGACTTTGCGCGACGTCCTCGACAAACCACGGTCTTTTTTTGGTGGCAAATCTATAATGCTTGGTGGAGATTTTAGACAGACGCTTCCGGTGAAAAAGGGTGCATCCAGAAATGTTATCATCGCAGTATCAATAGCAGAGTCCAGATTGTGGGAGCATTTGAAAGTTTATTTTTTGCTTGAGAATATGCGGTTGCAAAAACCTAGAATGACAGATGAAGAAAAAGCAGAATGTAGGTCCTTCTCTCAATGGCTCTTAAATATTGGAGATGGAAACGTTGGTACAGTTGATGCCGAAGATCCATAAAATACCTCTTGGATTCGCATACCGGATGTCCATTGTTTTCAACCAGGCAATAATGGAGTGGAACAACTTATCAAGTTTATATACGACAGGGAAACGTTGCGAGCGCCGGCAGTCACTACCTTCCAAGATAAAGCAATAGTTTGCCCAAAGAACGAGACTACTGATAAAATTAACAAAAGGATTTTGCAGCGGATTTCTGCACCTTCTGAGTTTTACATAAGCGTAGATGACGCAATCCATTTAGGGAACGATGGTGGTGCTACAGAACTGTTATATCCGGCGGACTATCTCAATTCTCTAAATTTTCCAGGGTTTCCTCCACATTCGTTGGAGGTAAAAATAGGTGTGCCGATAATGTTAATCAAAAATTTGAAACTCACTGGAGGCTTGTGCAACGACACTCGCATGATTGTGACTCAACTGTTGACTAGAGTAATCGAAGTGAAGATAATTACCGGAACGCGGATCGGCGAAAAAGTGTTTCTTCCGCGCATACTTTTGACTGTCAAAGAAGAGAAGATGCCTTTTGTTTTCAAACGTAAATAGTTCTCGATAAAACTGTGCTACCCAATGAGATAAACAAAAGTCAGGGGCAATCGCTAACCAGGATTGGGGTTTATTTACCGGAACCTATATTTGGACTTGGGCAGCTTTACGTCGCGATGTCACGGGCTACATCACCGCAAGGCTTAAAAATTGTGATAGACTCACAACCGCAACAACCACCAAACACAACCAAAAATATAGTCTATAAAGATTTCCTTAAAAAAAGAAAGAATTCCATAGCTTAGCACGTTCGTACATGATAGTTTTAATGTTGTTAGTGTGTCCAAAGTAGTTCCATAACTTTTGTGTCCCTTTTTTTTACCCTAATGTGATAGTTTTTATCTAGGTATGCCCTTACGTTAAGCTTTTTGTATATGCTTTCCTTAAGTTTTAGGTCTGCAAGCGTAATTGCGTATTAGTTCTAATTGTACTTTTCTTACATGACTGCTGCATCCCCATGCATGTTTTCGATGGTAATTCTCATAATTCTTCTATGGGATCACATGCCACTCTTATCTGTTCATCCATAACTATTGATGTTGATTACAGAACCATGGCTGAAAGAGGCAAAGGCGATTCACTAGAAACCAGTGCAACACAGACTACTACACCAGAAGTTAGCATGGCAACTGATATCACAAGCCAGGAAATCATTATAATGCCGGAACCAGCGACCACAACTCAAACCGCGGGGCAGGAAATGATTACAATGCCAGAATCAGCGATTGTAGATGTTGAACCCCGTTAACCCAAATACAGGCGATGCAGAAGGCATAAGTGCAACAGCTGATACCAAAGGTAAAGGAACACTTATAATACCAAAGATTGCTGAACCCCAACAGGCCGGCTCAGAAAGCAGCACAACAAAGCTTTGACAACCGCTACCGCTGAAGGTAAGGGAAAGCTGACAGTAGCAGAAACATGCGTTGTTGATATTGCAAACGTTCAGCCACAGGATCTGCTGAAAGAACTATGCGTGAAAGTTTATCGTAAATGGACTTCTAGGAATGTCCCGGATCCAAATCCCACTGGCCTATGTTTCATACTATTAGACAAACGCATAAGTGTCACAATAGCAAAACATTACCATTGCCATGAATGTAATTTGTCAAGCTCTGCGTAACATGTGTTTCGTGCAGGGAAATTCAATCCAAGCGAATGTAGACGTTAGAGATATCAACCAATTTGAAATAGCTTTGCAAATCGGCTCATGTTATAAAATTACTAGGTTCGGCTGTAAAAATACGGATTCATGGCAACGCACGCTCAACAATAACACGACACTGTTGTTCGGCAAATACACAGAGGTTTGTCCAATTGAAGAAAAGGGTTTTCCAGACCACCACTTCAACTTTATAGCCTACAACGAGCTGGCTACAAGAGCTAATGTACGCTATGCGATCCTAACAGGTATTACCATCATATGCATAACTACGTATGCATAAACAAAACAACCGTTTTTTTAATCATGTATACAATATTCATGCACGTACACAGACTACATAGGCATTATTCGTGCTGTGGTCAAGATTAAGCCCTTTGGAAGCACAACGACAAACCGAATACTCAGAAAGAATGTTGATATACAAAACCTAAAGTACGTGTTCAAAAGCTGCTATGTGTAACTATAAATTCATATGCGCTTAAAATGACACTAATCTGATTTATATGACAGCGCGAACACCGTAACGCTCAGCATGTGGAATGGCATGGCCACAAAGTTTGAGACAGAAATAAGCATTCCACTTAAACAACCTATCATAATCGCTGTTAGTTCATGCTTAGTCAAGAATTTCCTTGGTAATATGTAGTTGTTAGCAACTCCCGCTACGAGCTACTATTTGAACCCCAATGTGCTCGAAGCGAATGAAATACGAAAAGTGTAAGTTCTCTATATTTAGCAAACACCTATAGCCTACTTCGTGAACACTTAAAAGTTAGTTTTCTAAGACAATGTTTAATCAGTTACGCAGTCCTGATAGGAACTGCTACACCATTGCTATTGCCTCCATTAGAACAGCAACTGCAACAAGAGGGCTTGATAGAGGAACCAGTCAAGATAGCGACGTTGCTGCAAATCAGCCCAGAAACGCTCACGGTAAGGAACACATCACCTATAAAATACGATTATTCAATATATGATAGCTAACTATGCTTTCAAACAGCAAAGACAGTGCTTCGTAACTGAGGCAGTGATAACCAAAATAGATGCGGACACAAACTGGTATACCAATCGCTGCAAGTTGCAACAAAGGAATTGAACCAAATAGACCCCACTGGCATTGTCAACAACTAGGAATTCCCGTGGTTCCAAATTACAGGTACTACCAACTTTGCCACACTTAAAATTTCATACCGACATGCTAAGATAAAAAGCTATACCAACCTGATTACATACCATCTGCAACTACTGTTTCAAGACCATTATTGCGGATGTTACTGGTGAAGCACCGCTCACATGGTATAGCCCTGAAGCACACGCTTTGCTACCGGTTTTTTCTGAAGTACTAAGCTACGTTCCTGAGCCTGATCCGCGCAAGTTGCCACCGATTATCAAGGACCTGCAAAACACAAAACACCATTTTGAAGTCCACTTTGGTAGCGGCAACAAAAAAGGTGCTCCAAGATTGATACTAGATGGTGTAACTGATGCAACTCAACCTTTGCTACCATCGGCAGGCGTAGGTGCTGGCCTAGTTATGATTGGAGAAATATGAAAAGATTTATCATAGTATGCTGACTTTGAAGAAGTTACGGCTTAACTCATCTCTCACATTACGCCGTAACTAAAGCGTGACTCAGGAAACCAACTCATCAGAAGGTTACGGCGTAACTCTCCCCAAAGGCTACGACGTAACTATATTAGGTCAAATGAGGTTCCACGCCGCTGATAACTACGCCGTAACGATTTCATCAACTACGGCGTAACCAAGTATATTGAATACTACGGCGTAACCACTAATAAGGTTACGCCGTAACTAGAAGATCTAGTGCAAAATACGAAGGAATTGATGATTACGGCGTAACTCTTATATTAGTTACGTCGTAACCCAGATCTGGCCTATAAATACCCCACGAATTCCAGCATTTCTAATCATCCCATTCCACACAAAACAACCAGAGAACGTGGGAAAAAGCCAAAGGCAGATCTAGAGGAGCATATGGAGCTGTCTCCAAGGGAGAAATAACTCCCTTACGATAAGCATTAGCATTTTATCTTTTCTTTACTTTCGATTCATGTATTTCGTACCTTTGAATATTGAATTGACTTGTATGGTTAATATGAGCGGCTAAGCACCTCTTGGTGCTGGCCTAGTTATGATTCCTTAATTGTTTTGTTTGCGTTTATGTTACTTCCGTATAATTATTTCTAAGTGTATGCATGCATAGTTTATTGGTAGCTACCCTTGTTTCGGTAGTTTTGAATGGCGGTAGAGGCCAATTGCCTAGGAGATATGACCAACTGACCCTAGGTGAGCGGACTCAGACAGGAAGGGTAAGATATGACCAACTGACGACCCTTTCTACTTGTGCGATTTGACCAACTGATCACCTACCGTTTGGATGAACTTAAGAATTAGAGGGTGAGTGTTTAAGTTGCTAACGCCCGGGCACTCACTATTATAAATCTAGCATGTAGTGGTACTTGATGACTTGGCTTAGGGGACCAGGAACAATAGGACTTATGAGGGGACACCTGACTTCTCCTGTGGGGGCATCTTTGCTGATAGTGTGGAAAACTAGAAGGGGGGGGATTGAATAATTTTGCCAATTAAAACTTGTTTTAAACTATTTAGATCGACTTATGTCAATCTATTTGGATGTTGATAAACAAACATATAGAAGTATAAATATGTAATGAAAAGATAAGAGTAAGAAGCACAAAACCACAACGTGAGTATTTATAGTGGTTCGGCTACAAGGACACCTTCCTTGCCCTACTCCACTCCCCGAGTCACCTACTCGAGAGTTCGTAATCACTACACAACACCGACTCCTTATGGTGGAGAAACCTTCACAACGTTGCCTACGCTTTTTCCGGTACTAGGCTAACCACCGGGTTCTTTCACACCAAGGTGAACCACACCTACCACAACGTCGCCTACCCTTTATCCGGTACTAGGCTAAGTACCGAGTTCCATTACAATGGAGGAACTACTACCCAACACTACACCAATTAACTAACCCCAAAGGAGATCTACTCCTTATAATGTCAACTAGGATAACAATATCCTTTGACCCAATACTAATCTATCTTGTACATCGAATCACATCATATTGAATGTACATCTTAAGCACCTTTCACTAATGCCTTTAACTAGATCTTCAAGACACCCTTCACTAATGTCTTGTGACTTGACTTCTAGGTACCCTTCACTAATGCCTACAATACGGACGATCGACACCTTTCACTAATGTCTTCGTCTTGACACTTGAGACATCTTTCACTAATGTCTTCAACACTACACTTCTTAGAAGAAAGAAAAGAACCATCAACAAGAGGACTTCAGTACTCTTGATGATGAGGAAGCATGGCAACTCATGGACTTGAGCTTGCTTGACTTCAAAGGTGGTGATCTCGCCTTTAAGAGGAACCTAGAGAATCACACAAAAACAAAACTACAAACATAGATCACTTGGATCTGGAGTTAGAGAGTTTTTAACTCAAGGGGAAAGTATGTGAGAAAGGGGTAAGAAACAATGAAGAAATGGCTCACTATTTATAGAGAGAAAATGCCTACTGTTCCCCGGATCCCACGGATCCCTCCCTTAAGGGATCCGTCTAGCGTAAAGCTAGGGATCCGTGGGACTCTCCTCTTTGCCCATGGGTCATGGGTCATGGGTTATGGGTTGATCCATGGGTCTTTTATTAGATACAATGTATCTCATGAGTGCAATGCACCTAGTCAAATGGGTATGGGTCAATACCATGGGTTATGGATATTATCCATATATGACATAAGCATAATGTCATGCACTGGGTTATGGGTCAAGCTCCATGGATATGGGTCATGGACTTTGGGTTGTACCCAACTACATTCAATGTATTTGGTCAATGGGTTATGATACTTAAGTTTCTACCCATTTATATTACCCAATATACTACATACTAGTTATGTGTATATTTTACCCAAATATGTAAACACTAGTTGTTGTACATATGTAATACTAAATCATAAAATCACTTATACTTGTTTTAGTGTTTTATGTGAGAACGTAAGTGTGTTAGAAACTATTACCTCAAACCATTTACGTATTTTATTTGTTTCGTTAAAATGATTTTACGTTTGTTATCGACAAAACATTAGAAGATCGTAAAATATAAATAAACGTTTTTACGGCTTATTTGTATTAACAATCTCCCCCTTTTTGTTGATGACAAAACAATAAAATTATTTTAAGGAAAAGCTAAAATTCGTAAAAGTTTGAATTTGTATTTTTTACTTTCTTCTCCCCCTTTTTGTCGAAACAAAAAGAGCTTCGAAAGGAAACTAACACATTGTTTAAAAAAAATGTGAAAAACAGAAAAGAAAGAAAGAAATAGAGAGCAAGTAACGGGAAAGGATCTCGTCTTAACTCCCTCTTGACGAGTCCATCCCTATGTGAGGACGTCAAGAAAAAAATAATACTAAGCTAGTTCATATGCAACTAAGTTTGCAAAAGATTTCGTCTATGTGACGAATATGCTCCCCCTTGATGATTGCAACCTTGCAAAGGGACGTCATGAAATGTAATCCTAATATTGCAAGTAATTTTGCAATGTATTGCTTTGACTAAAATCTCCGCTAGCTTTAGAGTGTCAAAGTCTTCATGTGTAAATTGAATAACTACAAAACGAAGGTTAGAAAACAAGTATAATGCATAATTTCCTGCAAATATGACTCAAGTTAGTAGAAAATTAGTTTTCTGTCTCACGGATCCCACGGTTCCCTTCTTGTAGGGATCCGTCTAGGAAAATTAAAGGGATCCGTCTGGCTGATGACTGATTTCAGCAATGGTGATATAACAAATAATGTTAACATCAAAGTGAGATATGTATTAAACAACATAATCATATACTCAGAAATATAGCAAGTAGCATGTAATTTCATTTAATAAAACTAGAGGTATAATATACATGACTCTAAAAACTAAGAAAGTGAACGATACATGACTTGGAATTACTAGATTTATCTAAGTAACGCTTGATACTAGGACACCACTAAAAATCCTCTAGCTCAAGTTTGTTTAGGTTTAATCTCGTCGAAACGTTCGAGGAGGTGATAGAACATGAAATGTTGATCTTCTCGTACTTCATGTATCAAACTTTCAACATGTTGAAAATGATAACAATCTTTGTCATGGCTAGGTAGTGATGGTGGAAGAAATGAAATTGCTTGATGCGAAGGATCAAGTGAAGCGGGTTATGGAGCCTCAAACGACGGAGGGATTGGTGGAGGCGCATTTGAAGATGGCTCGACCAAGAATGATGGTGGTGGTAGAGAAGTGTCAACTTCCATATGGTCGGGTGCCTTTGATAATTTCTCATAATCCAAATGGGATTATATGATGGTGACGGCGAAAAGGAAGCCGGAGCTAGTGTTGACTCAACACCTTGATTTTGTACCATTATTCCTTCTAATGAGGAGAATGTTGCCGGTGGAGGAGGATGAGACGGCCTAGGAGGCAAATCCTCTAAATTGTAGAGGTGTGGTGATGATATTGGAGTTGTGAATGAGATAGCTCTAGGAACCAATGGTGATGGTTTAGTGGAGATGGGATTGTTTGGCCTAGGAGGTATGGTGGTGTTTGGCATAGGTAGTTTTGTGGGTACTATCCTTTTAGGGATTGGTTTGATTGGTGGAGGAGAAATCCTTGCATTTGTGGACTTGACCGGAGATGATTCGGTTGAAGAGATTTCGTGTACAACACGAGCAATTTTCTTGGGTGGTTCTTTGGTGGATAAGTTGCTACTTGGAGTTTTCCTAATGATGAGATGATTTCAAGAGGTTTGTAAAGGTTTCTATGTGCTGAAAATGAGGATGAAGATGATGACTTTAGAAGTCCTAACAATGTGGTTTATAAAGCAAGGGATTTGGCAAGTGCATTAAAGACTTAAGCCACTAAAATTCATTGGAATTTGATGATTAACATGCACAAGAGTCAAATTCAGAGTTGTACTAATCTAGAAACTCATTTAAGATGAGATGGAGTGTTTAAGTTAGTAAGATGAGCTTGAATGATTGTTTTAGCTAGAGTTGGCATGAGTCTGTCATATGGATCCCACAGTTCCCTCCAACGAGGGATCCGCCTAGGCTAATCCTAGGGATCAGTCTATCAGCATCTAAGAAAAGATAGCAATGATGTTTGTAAGGTCTAATGCCTATTTCTTCTTGAGTGTTTCAGTTTATCTAAGTGTCTTAAATGAAGAGGTGCTTAAGTACTTGAGGGTAATGAGTGAAGTAGCTAATGATTACCTTTTATGGAAGAAATTGGAACTTTCATGAGTACCGATGAATGAACAAAGATGACACTAAAGCTTTTGAGAGTGTCAAATAGAGCTAAATGATCCTAGAGATCAGATAGTGACTTAGGATAATGTTTTGGAGAATATCCTAAAGGCTTAAGATGAAAAAGCTAGAATTTGATCAATTTTGAGGTAAGGATGATTATGATCAATTTTGCCATAATTGAAAGATTTCCAAGGCTAGATGTGAGGGATCATGTGAGAGATGATGAGTGAGCTTGAGAGCGGAAGAGTAATGGGTTTAAGTGAAACAGTAGATCTACAAGCGTCTTGAGTGTGATCTAGATAAGTTATGTGTGAGTACGAAAAGTTCCACTTAACTTGATAAGGACTCAATTTGCCTTAAGGCACTATGTCTAACTTGGTGTGAAGTGTTCTAAAGACATGTTTGAAATACAATGATTGCAATTGCAATTTCTGTTTGCCGGATCCCACGGTTCCCTAAGAGTAGGGATCCGTCTAGCACAACCTTTGGGATCCGTCTATCTGCTAAGCAGAACCTTTACTAAAGGTATGCAATGATTTTGACAATGCATTATATTTCAAGGTTAGTTAAAGAGGTTCTAACACTAAGATATCAAATGTAAAATGTTTTATTTCATGAAAGAAATTAGATTACATTGATAAAGCATGAATACTAAGGATTGATCCTATTTGAAAGATTACTAAGTTCCTTGAGCGTTTTCGCTAGAAGGGTCATCAAATGGTTGATGAGTATTTTCCGATTCAGGAATGAAAAAAGTCTTCATGAGAGATGTGTTTATAGGTTCCATCATCTTGTTCACAAGTACGTACAACGGACTTTGAAATTGAGGGTGGAAGTACATGATGTTATGATAAAGGCGCGTCAAGAACATTCCGTAAGGGATGAGTTTGTTCTTGGAGCCTTGAAGATTTACAATTCACCTTGCGAAGAAGTAGGCGAGATTGTATGGTTGTTGTGTTAGCAAACAATACATTATGTGAGCACAACAAGCGGGAAGGATTTCTCGATTTCCCCTAAGACTCCAAAATTTTTCCCGTAGGATGAGTGCGAGAGCCTTGTACTCTTCTCGGATATCCTTTGTACAGATAATGTTTGGATCGGAGTAATAGGGTCGAGGTTTGCATATTGTGCGAGTCAAGTCTTGCGGGGAAGGTATGTGTGAACAATATGGACTATTTTCTTCACGAAAGTTGAAGAGAGAATCAAGAGACCAATATTTGGTGAAGGTACATTGTCCATGATTTGGAATTCGGAGAATTTGAGCAAATTGCCCAAGGGTTAAAACAAACTTTTGGTTTTGGATCCAAAACCAAAGAGATAGAGAACGATCCTCGTTACGAACGAGTTCGACTTGACGGAAGAATTCCAATAAAAACCTTGGACATATTTTCTCGTTAATTTCGAGAAGACATTCCAATCCTATGGTTCGAAAGGAGGTATTGATTCCTTCTTCGTATTGTAGAGGAGTGTTGACAATACGTCCTTCGTGGAAGTGACGGGTTTCGAGATTATTGAACCCACGGACATGATTGCCAGGTGTGTTGGGCTCAAGGGAGATGTTAGGAGTGTAGACGCTAGTGAGTGAAAAATCAAACTCATATTCATGCGGCATAGCGAAAACTATAGGAAAGACAAGTTAATAGGATGTGACGTATTACGGGTAAAACAACGATTACCTAATGTTTTTACAAGATGTTTATTAACAATGACATTTAACTAACTTAATGTTTGACATTCTAGTAGAATATTTCTTTTAGGAAGAGAGTGGTTTTTATTTTGCATGGAAAAATCTGTTATCCAGAAGGACTGTTCTCACGGTTCCCTTCTATAAGGGATCCGGCTAGTATACTTGCCTGGATCCGTGGATCTGTAGTAACAGAAGCAGATTTTTGATAAAAACATAAGTTTAATAGTTTTATACCGAGATATGTGTTTTAGCCTACGTTTTCTTTTAGCATGAATTCATGGTTTCTAATGTATCACGAAAGAATACGAAAGATATAAATCAAAAGAAATGACAAACACATTATGAGGGGTGATCGTACAATAATTCATTGGTGATTGTACAATAATTCGTACGACCAGGCCTTCGATGGTGATCGAAGGGTATGAGGGGTGATATGCTTGCGCCAAACTTGTAGTCAATCTGCAATAAGAAATAGTAGACACTTCGTTAAGTGATTGCGCAGGGGTTGGGCACTGCGAACCACCTCCGGCGTGTGAATAAGTATATGATATGAGTTATGGATAATATGATGTATGTGAAATAATGTGTTGAGTGAACATACCATTGAAATGACTCGTCCAATCTATTTATAGGTGATGAAAATAGCTTGGAGAGTGTTAGCACACGTTTAGGAGATCATGGGGGGCGTCCCCTGATTTATGGTAACCGCTAGGGCTTCATCCCCACTATCTCGGACTTGGCGGGAAAGCTAAGGACATAGTGGGAACGTGGGGGAAGACCAAGTCAAGGTTCTTGTTTGTCTTGGCATCTTCAAGAGAAGACACCGAAGGGCATAGGCCTTCGGCTGGCGAATTCCCAACTGGTAACCATGTCAATGATGAATGGTTTTACGCCACCAATGACTTATAAAGAAAGACTTGGGTCTTCGTAATGTAATTTCGACTGAGGCTGAAGGGGGGTCCTTCGACCTGATCGGAGGGTACGTCATCAAGCCCCCCAGTCGAAAGTGATATGTACGAACCAAAAATATTGCTTACGACTCAGAAATAAAAACGAAACCTCTCCTTCGTCACAAAAACGAACGAAGATGAAAAGTCTAGTTAATATTGACCGTAATAAATGCATAGTTAATTATAACTACCCCGTTTTCCTCGGTACTAGTAAACATCCTTTCAAAATTTAAAAGAGGTTTGAAATCCGGTATAAAAGGGATAGCACGGACACGTGTAGGGCTAAGATGCAATACTTGTAGGGTATATAAAATGCAAAAATCAGTAAAACCCTAACAAAGTAACTTTCGCCCAAAGTTTTTCACCTACCAAAATTCCTTTCGATCAAGCCTTCGACCAAACAAGGTAAAGCGCTCCTTCTTCTCCTGTATTTCCAATATTTTTTGTGTTTTGTAGAAGGTGTCATGTCAACCAACAAAAAATTTGTTATAAAACAACAAGGTTGCACATTAACCAGGGAGGAGATTAAAGCGTTCCTCACTGATTATCCCATTCCAAAAGAACACAAAGTAATGCTACCAAGTAAAGATCAAGGGATATTCGATGCCCCTGAAAATTATGTAGGCTTGTATATCCATGCTTTCACCACTTCCAATCTTAGGATACCACTGCATCCTTTAATTTTAGAATTCCTCCGATATTATGAGGTACACATTTCTAGGTTCAACCCTTTTGGCCTAGCCAAGCTGACAACATACATTGTGATGTGTAAAGCCTATGGGTTTGAACCATCCTTGACTGTGCTTAGGGGTTTTTTAAATCTATATCCGGGAGGAGAGTGGTTAACTTTGGCCAAAAGGGGTGAAAGGGATGTGCCCATATTGATAGATAGGCCTTTTACAAACATAAGGAACTGGAAAGGCAAGTTCTTTTATATTCAGACTACCATTATCCCTCCTGGATACTCTGCATTGTTAAACCCAGACTTTCAATATGATGAGAAAAGGTTCACTGATCCATTGCCTTATACTGTGAGAAGAAACCCACTGTATCGGCGTTTGGCTCGTTATCCAGCTGACTGCCAGACCTTCCCTGAGCCAATCCTATTCATGGCTGGCATTGCTAAGAGATGGGAAGGGTCTCCGTTGGTACCTGAGATAATTTGTGATGGAGAAAGTATGTATTTTTTAAATTATCATAAGAAACAAAAACTTATCTTGCTGATATTTATCTTATCCGCTTCTTTTTGCAGAGATGTCATTCAGGAACTTTGTCATGGCTGGAGGTGCAAAGAGGTTAGTTTCCTTCCAAAGAATCCCCAAGAAACAAGCTATGGCGTGGGCTCCCCTTCGGTGTCTATAAACAAAGACGAGGTGGAAGCCCATCCTGCCGAACCTGTATCTTCTGCTCCTCCACCAAAGGAACCCATAGATGTAGAAGATCAGCTAGTGGAGAATATTGCTGACTCAGACGAACCAGTCTCCGATCAACCGTTGGCCATCGCAGGACCCTCCGGCATAGGTGAGAGGGTTCGAAGCAGGAAAGGTGCTAGTGCCAAGGCTACGAAATCTGATTCAAAGAGAAAGCTTCTTCTGCCTACTCCTCCCTCTCGAACCACCCGGCAAAAAAGTGCCCAGGGTAAGGCTGTGGTATTTCCAGCCATCGAGGGGCCCAGCGGTGATGACTTCCATGGTAAACTTCTTACCTGTGAAATAAAATTAAATACCCAAGATCATATATTAATGAAATTTACTTTTGTAATAGGACTTCCTGATACGAAGGAGCTTCTTTCTCCCCAAGCTTGTCACCAACTTATGAGCCATGTGATCCCCTCCAAGTGGAAAGAGGTGATGAATAGTATGTCGATAGAGAGGCTTTGTGATCTGCATGATAAAAGCTATGTACGCCAGGGCATGCTTGACAATCAACTCAATGCTAGGACAAGGGAATTGCTCCGCGCTGTCACCAAAGCTCGAGAAGAAATGGATGCTATGCTGAAGGGGGAGAAGGTTAGAGATCAAAAGTATGCTGATTTGGAGAAGAAGTGTGAGGAGGCATTGGAGGATTTTGATAAGAATCCCTTAGTTCAAGATCTCAGAGCTGAGAATGAAAAGCTCAAAGGTCAATTGGCAACGAGTGAGGCTGAGTGCAACAGGTTAACTGTCGAAAGCTCTATGAGTGTTGGTTACAAAGAGCAGATATATGTTCTTTCATCCAAATGTGGAGGTCTCGAACAGGAGAGGTCGAAGTTGCTGGCCCAAGAGATCAAGCTCCGAGAAAAGGTAGATGGCTTAAACCTCCGTCTGAAGATGCTGAATAAGCATAGAGTGGACCTGGTAACCAAAGTGATCCCCTACATTGCTATGGAACTTTATCATAGCGATGATGTGGGGATTGCGATTGGGAATGTGGTGAATGCTGCCATTTTTCATGGCAAGTGTACCACGTTGGAGGAGGTGGCGAAGACTGGGGAACCAGTAGTGCTGGAGAAAATTCCGTATTACAGGGCAACTCATGAAAAAGAATATGATGATGCAGGTAATCATTTAACTGCTTTAGAGTTCCCTTTCCTTGCAGATGTGACGAAGGACCCATCAGCCTCGATTGAGGATCTGCTAGCCAAGAAGCCAAGGAAAGTCCAGCCTCCTTCTTCCTCCAAGAGGACTCCGTCACCCCAGGTTCCATCTCCAGGCTCAGCTGACCCCACTCATTCCAAGGTTTAAAGAAGGCAACCATGTGGTTGTAATTTGATCCCCAGGGTGGTATGTACCCTGTTTAAAACAATTGTCTGTGCTCCGTTCCAGGCTTCGTGCCTGATGAAACAATTTACTTATTGCATGTTGGTAGTAGGCTACGGCCTAAGACAATAGTTTATAATGTTGGATGTTTTATGGCTATGGCCTATTTTAGACTTGTAAAACTAGTCATAAATCTACAACGAAACCACTATGGCTCGAATTTTGCTATGTGTGATTCTTCTCTTATTACTTTTACTTGCGTAAAAATATTTTTTACAACCTAAGGCGTATGGTAGATGCATAGCCTCATTGTGTGTAGTTACTTCACCAAGAATATTAGCAATCGTATAATTTGACTGCTGACAGAGGGTCGCGACCCACTCCGTCTTGATCCTTTGGGCAGCGAAAGGTTTAAAATACCTTAAGGCCATATAGGAAAGTTAATGTGAAGTTGAGATGGATGTTATGCATATGAGCAAGACATGTTATTTAGTCTTTGTACATCCCTTCGACATTCAAACTTATAAAGCGACTTGGTGGGCAAATCTTTGTTGTATTGAACGAAACAAGAGATTTGAGGGAAATGTGTTATTATCATTAAGTGGGTAGGGAGGATTACATCATTTTAAGAAATGAATACTAGACGCCTACCATTAATGCTTCTTTCCCTAAGTGAGAAGAATGCAAATACATTGATTGAAAGCAAGTAAAATGTGTCCTTAGACATTGTAAGTTTCATACGTAGAACTTACGAAGAGTAGTGCCATTCCAGGTTCTATCAATAACGTCTCCTGCCAAGGTTTCTAGCTTGTAGGCTCCGTTGCCATATGCTTCCTTAATAACGTAGGGTCCTTCCCATGTAGGTCCCAGTTTACCCTGGTACTCAGCTTTGCTTGCGCTATTGAGATGGAGGACATATTCCCCTGGTTTGAAGGTCGAAGGCCTAACTCGCTTATTATAGTACCTCTCAATCTTTTGCTTGTGGATAGCCTCTCTAATGGAGGCTATTTCTCTCCGTTCTTCAAGTAGGTCCAAGTTACTACGGAGTCTTTCTTCGTTGTCTACGACTTCGAAGTTCATGACCCTTTCTGTTTCAACACTTACTTCTGAAGGGATGACAGCTTCCGTGCCATATGTCAAGCTGAAAGGCGTTTCTCCATGACTTGACTTTGTATGCGTTCTATGTGCCCAGAGCACTTGAGGTAGTTCATCTACCCAACCGTGATGACAGTATCCCAGCCTTCGTTCTATTCCTTGTATGATGTCTCTGTTGGTAACCTCTACTTGACCATTACCCTGAGGATGGTAAACGGAGGTGAATGATTGTCTGACATTCAGGCCTCTGCAAAATACTGGGAATACCCCTTCGGCAAACTGCTTTCCATTATCTGAAATGAGGATGCGAGGTACTCTGAACCTACAGATAATGTGTTCCCATACGAATATTTCCATGTGTCTTCCTGTGATGGATGCTAAAGGCTTCGCTTCAACCCATTTAGTGAAGTAATCAATGGCTACGACCAAGAATTTTACTCCTCCAGGAGCAACTGGTAGAGGGCCTACGATATCTATCCCCCATTGACTGAAAGGCCATGCGGATGTTACGGAAGTCATATCTTGCTTTGGTAGCCTTGGGACTCTTGAGTGAATTTGACAAGCTTCGCACTTCTGAATGATGTCGACGGCGTCTCTGTGCATCGAAGGCCAATAATATCCAACCCTCATTACTTTTGAGACAACGGAGCGAGGCCCTGCGTGAAGTCCGCAGGATCCTTCATGCACTTCTTGGATGATATTGGCAGCTTGCCTTGTCCCTACACAACGGAGCCAAGGGGATAGGAAAGATCTTCTGTATAAGTAATTTCCCATGATCCTGTACTGTGGTGCTTTTATGCGCACCTTTCGAGCCAACTTTGCATCTTCCGGCAGTATGCCACTTATCAGATATTCTCTAATTGGAGTCATCCAATTCGAGTCTTCCTCCTGTATAACGTTAGATACCTCCTTTCGGACGATGGACCGATCTGTCAATACTTCGACCAAAACTTCCTTTGTTAAATGGGCAAATGCCATTGATGCCAGTTTGCTAAGTGCATCCGCCTTCTTGTTTTGGTTTCTTCGAACATGCTCTATGTTGTAAGATGTGAACCCTTCGAGCATTTCTTTGGCCTTATCCAGATATTGTTTGATCACAGGTTGTCTCGCCTCGTAGGAGCCTTTTATCTGGTTGGCCACCAGTTGTGAGTCAACGAAAATAGCCAAGTTTTCTACTTCCATATCTGCGGCCAATCGGAGACCTGCTAACAAGGCTTCATATTCCGCTTCGTTGTTCGTAGCATCGAATTCGAAACGAAGTGCATAGGTGTATTCCTTCCCTTTGGGATCAACGAGCATGAGACCTGCACCAGAACCATCAGAGCTGGAGGCTCCGTCAGTATAAAGTTTCCACCCTTCGATTGTCGTAGCAGGTTCCTTTTCAACAACCTTTTTGTCAAGTTTCGTTTCGGAGGGTGTTTCTGCTAAAAAGTCTGCCAATATTTGTCCTTTGACCGAGCTCCTGCCTTTGTATTCAATATCATGTTCTCCTAGCTCGATGGCCCATTTAGCTATCCTTCCAGATTTCTCCGGCTTTGAAAGTATCTGCTTAATTGGCTTGTCGGTAAGTACGGTTATGGGGTGAGCTTGAAAGTACCTTCGAAGGCGTCTCGCAGCATGAACTAAAGCCAAAATTAGCTTCTCCAATGCTGGGTAATTTAGCTCAGCTCCTTGTAGTACTCTACTAACAAAGTATATGGGGATTTGCTTCTTCTCCCTTTCTGCCAATAACACGGCACTAATGCTTTCGAAAGAGGCTGCAATATACATGAACAACACTTCGCCTTTGATTGGGGCTGTAAGTGTTGGTAGAATAGCCATGAATTCCTTGAGCTTTTGAAAGGCTGCTTCTGCATCTATGCTCCATTGGAACGTCTTCTTGTCCGTGCACCCTTTGAGTGTTTTGAAAAACGGCAAAGATCTGTCTGCACCCTTCGACAAGAACCTGCTGAGGGCTGCTAGCTTTCCGTTGAGACTTTGCACCTCCTTGAGGGACTTAGGAGGCTGCAAATCTGTGATGGCCTTGACTTTCGAAGGATTGGCTTTAATACCCTGCTTGGTGATCAAATGTCCCAAGAATTGTCCTTCTTCCACACCAAAGGAACACTTCTTGGGATTTAACTTCATGTTGATGGCGCGAAGCTGATCGAAGGTTTCCTTGATATCGGAGAGCATATCTTCCTCTGACCTACTTTTGATGACCATATCGTCTACGTAGGCTTCTAGATTCCTGCCTATTTGCTTGTTGAAGGCTTTGTCCACCAATCGCTGGTAGGTGGCACCTGCATTTTTCAAACCAAAAGGCATCTTTTTGTAGCAATAAACGCCTTTCTCTGTAAAAAAGGCTGTCTTCTCCTCGTCTTCTTCGGCCATTTGTATCTGATGGTACCCTTTATAAGCGTCTAGGAAACACTTTAGTCGGAACCCTGACAGGGATTCCACCTTCCAATCAATTTCTGGAAGAGGGTAACAGTCCTTCGGACAGGCTTTGTTAATGTCAGTAAAATCTACGCACATTCTCCATCATCCGTCGTGCTTTTTGACCATCACCGGATTGGCCACCCAAGTTTGATACTTCACCTCTCTAAGTATGCCTGCTGCCACGAGTTCGTCCACTTCTTTGCATGCAGCGGCATTTCTTTCAGGAGCTAGACTTCTACGCTTTTGTTTAATGGGTTCAATATGTTTGAACTCGTTGAGCTTGTGTTCGGTGCCGAAGGGCTGTCCATCTATGGTGAGAGTTCTGGGGACCCCCGTCATGTCAGAATAGGTCCATGCGAAGACGCCTGCGTTATCGCGAAGTATCTTTTCCAACTCTGCTTTAAAGGAGGTTGGAAGTTGCTTTCCGATTACTACTGTCTGATCAGGGTAGAGATCATTTACCACGATGCGCTCTTCAGCGTTAGTGCAACTGAGAACATCTTTCGAAAGTTCCTCCGAAACCTGTTTGACCCTCTTGTTTTCCGTCGTAGGCCCCTTCATCTTATAGCTGGAGAAAACCGTTCCAATGCCGAAAGGTGTTTGGAATTTGATTGCGGCATGTATGGTTGAGACAACAATGCCCATCTTCTGCATTGCTGTTCTCCCTATCAATAGGTTGTAGGGAGATTCCGACCTTACGATCGTGAAAACCAGAGTTTCTGTTCTTTTTAGCCTCCCTTCTCCAATCGTAACCTCTAGAGGGACTTCTCCCAAGGGCCATGAGTGTTCCCCTGAGAATCCTACTAAAGGTACCTTCGAATCTACTCTCTTCAACCTTATTGAGGGTTTGAGCTTTAGGAAACACCGTTCGTAGATAACTTCGCAGGAGCTACCGCAGTCAAGGTAGGCTCTGTTTACTTCTCTGTTGGAGATCAAGACTTTGATGACCACGGGGTCATTTGAAAGAATTTTTCCTGTGATTGAAGGGAAAGTGACATCTCCTACTCCGCACAAGGCTTCCTCTGCTTCCTTTCTCTTTGAACTAGAGTCTTCTTTATAAACCATGAGGATGGGAGCTTCGGCAGGTGTGGTATCTTTTCCCAACTGTGTGTCGGAGGCTTTTTCTTTGCCTCTCTTTATACCCTTCACCAAATGTCCCAATTGGCCAGACTTTACTGCCTCTTCTATCTGCTTTTTGAGCTCTCGGCAGTGATTGGTGTCGTGACCGTAATCATCATGGAAATAGCAAAACTTGGAAGTGTCCCTGGGCCTCCCTTTGTTTGCCAAGCGAGGAGGAGGATCAAAGGTCTTCGCAGCCTTTTCGGTAGCGAGTATTTCTCTTGGGGATTTGGACAAATTAGCCAGGAGGCCGTGGTTGATGTTTTTGTGGTATGGGGTAAATCTGTCCCTGCTCTTATGTTTGTTCCTTGACCCTTCCCACGAAGGATGCTTCGGAGCCTTGTTGTGATTTTCCCTGTTTTCGGCCGGAGCCCCGTTGGTGGACACTTCTTTTGCTTCGATCCATGTGTAAGCCTTTTCCACTAATCCCTTATAGGTTGCAGGAAGATCAGTGGAAAGGAATTCAACCAAGCTTCTGTTCCGTAGGCCATGTACGAAACCTGAGATGCGCTGGTCTTCGTGCAAACCCATTATCTGCAAGGTGTCATCAGTGTATCTAGTAATGAAGGCCCTTGTGCTTTCGTTCTCCTTCTGCTTGATGTTGTGCACTGTTAGGTGCGTTCTTGTGAACTTTTTCTGCTGGCTGAAATGTGACCTGAACTTGGCTTTGAGATCATCCAAATTCACAATGCTACCTGGTTTTTGCCCGTTCCACCATATACGAGCAGAGTCTCGTAGGGTGTATGTAAACATGTGACAGGAAACAGGCATTACCCACTTCTGCATTCTAATAGCCCCTTCGAACAAGTGTAAAAAGTTATCCGGATCCCCTTTTCCATCATAAGTACCAATATGTGCGGGCATTTTCAACCCATCAGGCAAAGGGTAGTCTTCTATCCATCTTACGAAGGGTGTTGTGGAGCCCATGGGTTCCGAATAGAGGCAGTTATAAGGTGGCATGTATCTAGGGGCAGCATTGTATGGGTTATGATTAGGAGGTATTCCAACAGTGTTTTGATTAACATATTGGGGATAAGCAGTAGGTATATAAGGTGGGTGACTTCCTACAGGATACGAAGGGTATACCATAGGTTGTCCATAGGGCATGCTTCCGTATGGTTGAGTAAAGTTGGGGTTGTTAGCCTGCCCGTTAGGTGGGGGATAAGCCCCTTGAGGGTAAGATTGAGCCTGAAAAGGTGGGTACATACCATGAGGAGGAAGACTTCCTCCCCTGTTTAATTGAGATGGATCGCCTCCTACGCCAGATGCGTGAGAAGGCTGCAGTGGAACCCCCGTTTCCATTCTTCCCAGATGAGCCGCCAAGAGTGGTGGCAAATTAACCTCCGTAGCCTCCCTTCGGTGACTCCTTCCATTGGAGCCTTCCATCGTTCCTTCCCTTCTTGTCGGAACCCGCTCCGGAGCGTCTTCGAAACCAACCGACCTTCCGCTAGGCCTTCGACTGTTTGGAGACCCTACCCTTAACACCGAGCGAGTAGCCCCCGAAGCCAAGGGCCTAGCCTCCATTTCTAACTCTTCGTCATACTCATCGCTTGAGTATTCTAACTCCCTACGCATTTCCACATTCCGGTCTTGTCTCCTTCGAGCTCTCAGTAAAGATTCTAATGCTTCAATGTTAGCTTCGACAAACGCCGGACTGATCACCGGTTCAAGGTTAGCTGAGGTTGAAGCATGATTGTTGGGAGTTATTTTAGGGTGAGATCGTGTGGTAAAAGTGGATGCGGTTATATTGGGAAGGTTGCCAGGATCATTGACTGGGATTGGTGTCAAGGTCGAGAAACCCGGAGGGGGTGTATCTTCTCTTCCTTGGGTCATGCTGTAAAACTAGTGAGAGCGATTGACTGGGTGTAAGTTTGGAATGACGAGACCAATAGTAGCGGGTCCCACGGATGGCGCCACTGATTGTACAATAATTCGTACGACCAGGCCTTCGATGGTGATCGAAGGGTATGAGGGGTGATATGCTTGCGCCAAACTTGTAGTCAATCTGCAATAAGAAATAGTAGACACTTCGTTAAGTGATTGCGCAGGGGTTGGGCCCTGCGAACCACCTCCGGCGTGTGAATAAGTATATGATATGAGTTATGGATAATATGATGTATGTGAAATAATGTGTTGAGTGAACATACCATTGAAATGACTCGTCCAATCTATTTATAGGTGATGAAAATAGCTTGGAGAGTGTTAGCACAGGTTTAGGAGATCATGGGGGCGTCCCCTGATTTATGGTAACCGCTAGGGCTTCATCCCCACTATCTCGGACTTGGCGGGAAAGCTAAGGACATAGTGGGAACGTGGGGGAAGACCTAGTCAAGGTTCTTGTTTGTCTTGGCATCTTCAAGAGAAGACACCGAAGGGCATAGGCCTTCGGCTGGCGAATTCCCAACTGGTAACCATGTCAATGATGAATGGTTTTACGCCACCAATGACTTATAAAGAAAGACTTGGGTCTTCGTAATGTAATTTCGACTGAGGCCGAAGGGGGGTCCTTTGACCTGATCGGAGGGTACGTCATCACTAATGTATCATGAAAGAATACGAAAGATATAAATCAAAAGAAATGACAAACACATTATGATAATAATAACCTAGATAAACTAGACTATTAATAATATTTCATTTCAATGCTAAGAACGATACAAAGGATTGGGTATATAACCCCAATGTAGATTAACAACACAAAGTATATGTCTCCGTATGTGAACTTCATCATAGGGAACACAAGAGCGATGAGTGTTAAGGCGATGAGCACGAGGGCGATGTAAACCATGTTGATGACGAACCTTCTTGGTTTTGGTTTGAGATGAGAGGAAGATGAAGTTTTGAATGAGAGGTAATTTTTTGAAAATGGAAGATTTAAAAAAGTGGGGATTTGATATAGTGGGCGACAGATGGTTTATTTATGGGGAAGGAGGAATTTTTGAGATTTGTGTTTTGCTTTATTATTAGAAAGATATGATTTTTGGATTAAGTGAAATAAAACACAAGTTTTATATACCACGACTTTAGACGAAAAAATAACACGTATGTGAGAAAAGGCTTCCTAATGAAGCTACATGTAATACATGTATATGTACAAAAGATAATCATATAAATACCTATGTAGGCATACTTAATTATCAAGCTAATGTCATTTAGAGATAAGTGGAAAGCCATACCTCTAATGCACTTAGGAATGTCTTTACAAATGATACAACAAATGTCAGTAGACAATTCTGGCTCCTTTGTGTTTAAGATACCTTCTTAGGGAAGGTGTTCTTGTTACCAAGCGATTCCTATGGCTTGGTAGGTATGAGCTTTGACTAAGCAATATGACAAAGAGGATTATTGCAATTAAATGAAGAATAAATACTAAGAAAAATGTTGTCATCTAATCAACATCCAAACAAAGAGTTTTAAAAGACATGGCGTTTGTTTTTATGAAAAACATTTTTTGTAGTTTTCAATTAACCACGGATCGTATCAAGTTTTTAAAGTACAATATACTTTAAGAAACTTGGTAACGAAGCTCTGATACCAATTGTGGAAAACTAGAAGGGGGGGGGGTTGAATAGTTTTGCCAATTAAAACTTGTTTTAAACTATTTAGATCGACTTATGTCAATCTATTTGGATGTGTGTTGGATGTTGATAAACAAACATATAGAAGTATAAATATGTAATGAAAAGATAAGAGTAAGAAGCACAAAACCACAACGCGAGTATTTATAGTGGTTCGGCTACAAGGACACCTTCCTTACCCTACTCCACTCCCCGAGTCACCTACTCGAGAGTTAGTAATCACTACACAATACCGACTCCTTATGGTGGAGAAACCTTCACAACGTTGCCTACTCTTTTTTCGGTACTAGGCTAACCACCGGGTTCTTTCACACCATGGTGAACCACACCTACCACAACGTCGCCTACCCTTTATCCGGTACTAGGCTAAGTACCGAGCTTCATTACAATGGATGAACTACTACCCAACACTACACTAATTAACTAACCCCAAAGGAGATCTACTCCTTATAATGTCAACAAGGATAACAATATCCTTTGACCCAATACTAATCTATCTTGTACATCGAATCACACCATATCGAATGTACATCTTAAGCACCTTTCACTAATGCCTTTAACTAGATCTTCAAGACACCCTTCACTAATGTCTTGTGACTTGACTTCTAGGCACCCTTCATTAATGCCTACAATACGGACGATCGACACCTTTTACTAATGTCTTTGTCTTGACACTTGAGACATCTTTCACTAATGTCTTCAACACTACACTTCTTAGAAGAAAGAAAAGAACCATCAACAAGAGGACTTCAGTACTCTTGATGATGAGGAAGCATGGCAACTCATGGACTTGAGCTTGCTTGACTTCAAAGGTGGTGATCTCGCCTTTAAGAGGAACCTAGAGAATCACACAAAAACAAAACTACAAACATAGATCACTTGGATATGGAGTTAGAGAGTTTTTAACTCAAGGGGAAAGTATGTGAGAAAGGGGTAAGAAACAATGAAGAAATGGCTCACTATTTATAGAGAGAAAATGCCTACTGTTCCCCGGATCCCACGGATCCCTCCCTTAAGGGATCCGTCTAGCGTAAAGCTAGGGATCCGTGGGACGCTCCTCTTTGCCCATGGGTCATGGGTCATGGGTTGATCCATGTGTCTTTTATTAGATACAATGTATCTCATGAGTGCAATGCACCTAGTCAAATGGGTATGGGTCAATACCATGGGTTATGGATATTATCCATATATGACATAAGCATGATGTCATGCAATGGGTTATGGGTCAAGCTCCATGGATATGGGTCATGGACTTTGGGTTGTACCCAACTACATTCAATGTATTTTCTCAATGGGTTATGATACTTAAGTTTCTACCCATTTATATTACCCAATATACTACATACTAGTTATGTGCATATTTTACCCAAATATGTAAACACTAGTTGTTGTACATATGTAATACTAAATCATAAAATCACTTATACTTGTTTTAGTGTTTTATGTGAGAACGTATGTGTGTTAGAAAATATTACCTCAAACCATTTACGTATTTTATTTGTTTCGTTAAAATTATTTTACGTTTGTTATCGACAAAACATTAGAAGATCGTAAAATATAAATAAACGTTTTTACGGCTTATTTGTATTAACAGATAGGTTAGGGCGAATTGACCAAATGTTGTCCTCTCGACTTTAACCCCACCTGAAGTAATTGGAATTAAGTAGACGTAGACATAACTAGCTAGGAGGAATAACTAGGTTAGCACCACTCTCCTCTATTGATTTACCCTTTGCCTTAATTTGCTTTTATCTGCTTTAGTTGTTAATTAATTAATTCCCTATCGAAACCATTATTAAATACTGTGACACCTACACTTAGTAATAATCCAACACACATAGCTCTTGGGACGACCTCGGTTTTACCGAATACTACACTACACACAACCGGGGTACACTGCCCGTTAGTGCATTAGGGTAGACCATAGGTATAACGAGACTTTATAAATATTAAAACCTGGTCAGTAAAACCTGCATCAAGTTTTTGGCGCCATTTCCGGGGAGTTGTATTAGGATTAATATTAAGTCTTTCATTTTCGTTTTGTTTTAAACTTTTCTCACGATCATTATTCAAGTTGTCAGGTACCATGGAAGTTGTTAACATCGATGACCTCACTCTTGAGGAATATTTGGCATTAACAAGGGAAGAACAAGGACCAGGAATTGTTAGGCCGGCTATCGCAGAAGATGCTCAATTCGAAATCAAACCTCAGTTCATGAGGGAATTACGTGCAAATCCCTTCTCTAGAAGCATCACCAATGATGCCCATGAACATATAGACAACGTCGAGTACATTGTCAGCCTATTCAAAATTACAAGAGTCTCACACGATGCTATCATGTTACGAGTATTCCCTATTTCTCTTACGGGAGCTGCTAAAAGATGGGTTGATCGATTACCTGCAGGGACTGTCAATACCTGGCCTATCCTAAAAAAGTATTTCATTCAGAGATACTGTCCTCCATCAAAGACGGCCAAGCAATTAGAAGAAATCCATAACTTCAAGCAAGAGGGTGATGAAACATTATACCAAGCTTGGGAAAGGTATAACGAATTGTTATACAAATGCCCTACTCATGACCTCAACAGCCAACAAAAGGTGAACGTCTTCTACAAAGGTCTAAACATCTCCTCAAGACAAATGGTCGATTCTCAGGGACCGATTCCTGGTATGACACCCACTTTGGCTTTAGAAACTATTCAAAAGATGGCAGACCACTCTCACAAATGGCACAATGGAGGGAGCAACAGAAGTAAAAATGGAGATATGGAAGGTCTTGCAGCAATAAACAAAAAATTAGAAAGTGTAGGAAAAGACATGAAGAAGCTTAAGGAAAATGTGCATTCCATTCAAGTAGAGCGAAATGGAACTCCACCTACTCAAGAATGTTCCTCCAACGAGGAAGTTAAAAGGATCGGAGAAGTTAAATATAGAAGAGAGAACCCTTTCAACAATTACAATAATAACGGGCCCAGATATCGAGAAAAATCCCCAGGATTCTACACAAGAATCAACAACAATCCTCCTAAACCTAGCCTTGAAGAAATAATGCACAGGAACATCGAAGAATCTACAAAAAAGGGAGATAAACTCAAGGAATGGATGGTCAAAGTGAAGGAGGACACCAATATGAACCTGCGTAACCAAGATGCTGCGATTAAAAACCTCAAAACACAAATTGGGCGATTGGCTAGAAACCTTGAAATGAGTAATGCTAAAGCCATTTCCTGCAAAGCCATATTTGCGCAGGATAAAGCAAAGAAAGATCAGTGCACATCCTCTATCACAAATGATCTTTCCGGGATTAACTACCTAAGAAAGGATGATAAATCAGAAGACGAAGAGGTCCTGCCAAGCCAACTTCCTGAGAAACAGCAATACCAGGAAAGTTTTCTTCTTCCATGCACTATTGGTAATATTAAGATTCCCGTATTAGCTGATTTGGGGGCCGGGGTAAACCTTATCTCTACCACTTTATTTGATAAAATAAAACTTACCAATTTAAAAGAAACAACAATTATGATTGAAATGGCTGATTCCTCTAAAGCTGTACCGAGGGGAATTGTGAATAATGTGCTTTTAAAAATTGGAAAATTCTTTTTCCCGACTGATTTTGTGGTTATTGACATGGGGAAACGGGAGGCTTACAACTTAATTGTTGGAAGACCTTTTCTGGCCACTTGTAGGGCTCAAATTAAGGTTTTTGAAAAACAAATTTCTTTGGGAACTGAAAATGAACGAATAACTTTTAGTATGAAAGAGCATTTAAAACCAAATGTTGAAATTTCAAATAATGTTGATGTTGTTAATGTTCAATCACTAGACCCCCCTCTGCATTTTAATCCTATTACTAATGATAGTAGAGAGAATGTTGGTAATTGCAAGCAGAAACATGGAAAGATTGTCCAAGGCATTGAGGAAACTCCAGTTCCAAACAAACATTTCCGTAACTCGATATTAACCAAGGATAACGAATCAGTAACATCATTGCCCCCGTATAATCGTTTTCATGAATGTGAAAGGAAGGTGAATGAATGGATATACCCTCACAAGGGTGAGCGACATGATATTGAATTAGCATTAGAAGATTGGTACAAAATAAGATTTGGGAACTCAAAAATCCATAAGGGATTGGTTAAGCAATATACGTACAATCATCTCACTGACACAATAAACGGTGAAAGATCTAGCATAAGTATAACTAGTAGTCTTATTGTTGAAGATGATGACCGGGAAAATCATGTGATGAATGGCTTTCATAAAAATTTGGAACAGATGGCATCCGTAATACTGCAAGAAAAAAGGGATTTAACAAATGTATGAATGAGTGCCAACGAGTGGTGGAAGTCGGGCAAGTCCAAAGGCCCACATAGAGCCACGTGGCTCTGAGTCTAACTTAAAGACTCGTAAATAAAGAAAAGTGCTCTTTCGGGAGACAACCCGAATTATCCCTTTCTTTTGTTTTATTTCCATTTCTATAGGGTTTTGTGTTTTCTAACCATTTTTGCAGGGAACGAGGAAGTAATTACTGCTGCAGTTTGCTGATGTGATTATAGTTACGACGTAACTCATCTTTGTGATTACGCTGTAACCAACATTTTGCAGCAGAATCTTAGACGCATTACCGATTACGGCGTAATACCATCTCTGTGGTTACACCGTAACCACTCGCTTTGCAGCTTATGTCAGGTTTTGCCAATTACGGCGTAACTCCCTCAAAGAGTTACGGCGTAACCTTCCTCTACTTTAATTCTTTCATTTTAAAACACAATAACCTTGTATTAGTATTTTAAATGAACTTTGTGGGTGTGTTCCCTGTAAACTCTCAAGAGACTTCACTCGTCCACTTGGGACACCAAGTGGTTTAAAAGGCTTGTTGCATATGCTAAATGCAACCGTGATTCCTACGAAAGTGAGTTATGTTTGTTTTTCATTTTTCATTTTTCATTTTTTTAGAATTATGCTTGTCGGTAGTGTGATTTCAGGGATTGAAGTTTGTTCATGATGCTTATACGAAGGCACGTCTCTTTTTCGTGGGCCTTCTTTCTTTATGGAGCAAATTTCAGGGAAGTTCTCGCTCTAATTCTACTTTTCTCTTCACCTTTATTAATGCTTAGTACAAAAGGGACTTTGTACAATTCAAGTGGGGGGACGGGAGTAGAATTATCTCTTGAACATTATTTTGCCCTCGTTTTTCTAGTTTATTTTGAAAAATTATGCCATTTTTAAAATTTTGACATGTTTTTCTTAACCTAACTAGATTAGACCTTAGCCGAGCACATACAACCCTTGATATTTTATGGTGAGATTAGCCTTATCCGTTTCCAATATTTTACCCCAAATCCACCAAATTATGAGTATGCCGGTAGCTTGTAAACTTTAGAACTTGGCCTTTGCATCATTTCGAGACCATAGACAAGGTATGTTGAGTTAACTCGATGTATTTGGGCTCTTTCAGTTTTAGAAGGCAATATTATAGGATTATCACCCAAATAGCCTACCATTGTGTGTCTATCGATTAGTCATCTCGACTTCTCGACCCCCATGTGAAACCCTTTTGTTGCACTCACCTTTAGTGCAAGATACCCCTAGATACACCCATCTGAGCCATTCCTTTCATTTTGTTAACCCAATATATTGTTTCGATACACCTATACACCTTAGCCTACCCTGTAGTCTTTATTTGTGATTGGGAAGTCATCATTTGCCTAAGGTCAAGGTTCGAGTGGAAAGGTTCAGAAATCACACTTTCGTCGATGACATATTCCTGAAGATCATTGAATACCCCCCAAATTCCCATTGTTCATCTCAAGTGGGGGATATTATGTTTAGTTATCATTGTTATGTTGAAAAAAAAATAAAAATAAAAATAAAGTGATTCGAAAAAAAAAAGTTGTTATGTTATTCTAAAGTGCGATGTTATAAGCACTATGTTATGAGCGTTATAGATTTAGTATCGATGAGGCCACCTCGGTCACATTTGAAGATTGGAGTTGGTAATTATGCCAACAGTTGAAGAAAAGGTAGTGTGCCCATCACAATGTCCTCTAATGACACATCTACCTAGTATTTCTTGATCCGGTTTCTTGACTTCAAAGCTTGAACTTTGGGCGGACGGTAAGTGGTGATGACTTGGTTTACAGATTTAGACTACCTTCTTGTTTTTTATTTTACACCATTTATATATCCAATGTCTTATCCTACCCTTTAGTCATGAAGCGTGTCTAGGTGATGCAACGAGCAATTTTTGGTGTCTTGGCCATGGATTTGGTCATGTATCATTGATTTTTTCCACTTCGCCATGACATGTTAGTAATGACGAGTCACCCCTTAACCTTTGTCGTGTCTACCCATATTGCCTTCGAGAATTGTTTAGCCCTAAACTCTAGTGGTGGAGATTTGTGTAACAGCCAAGCTTATGATAGAATACATGCTATGACTGTGCGATTGAGTGATCACCCCGAAAATGACACTTAGAATAGTTAAGAGATTTGAGTGTTTCGTTCCCATTTCGTGAGGTGTTCGGCTTTGTTTTATTCTAGCATAAGGGATTTGTAAACTTATATTTTCCAGGTTTTGGGAGATATCTTTTTAGGAATCTTTCTAATAAGGTCTACTTGAGGGCAAGTAGAGTTCAAGTGGGGGGATATTTGATAACATCAAATAGTCCTGAATATTAAGTGTCAATTTCCCCCGATAATGCTTGTAATTTATATCATTTATATGGATTTACGCTTGTTTTCCACTTTCAGGTAAATTACGAGCATTGGAGCTAAAGAGACGCGGAATTGGAGAAATATCAAAAGATTTATCATAGTATGCTGACTTTGAAGAAGTTACGGCGTAACTCATCTCTCACATTACGCCGTAACTAAAGCATGACTCAGAAAACCAACTCATCAGAAGGTTACGGCGTAACTCTCCCCAAAGGCTACGACGTAACTATATTAGGTCAAATGAGGTTCCACGGCGCTGATAACTACGCCGTAACTATTTCATCAACTACTGCGTAACCAAGTATATTGAAGACTACGGCGTAACCACTAATAAGGTTACACCGTAACTAGCAGATCTAGTGCAAAATACGAAGGAATTGATGGTTACGGCATAACTCTTATATTAGTTACGCCGTAACCCAGATCTGGCCTATAAATACCCCACGAATTCCAGCATTTCTAATCATCCCATTCCGCACACCAGAACCAGAGAACGTAGGAAAAAGCCAAAGGCAGGTCTAGAGGAGCATACGGAGCTGTCTCCAAGGGAGAAATCACTCCCTTACGATAAGCATTAGCATTTTATCTTTTCTTTACTTTCGATTCATGTATTTCGTACCTTTAAATATTGAATTGATTTGTATGGTTAATATGAGCGGCTAAGCACCTCTTGGTGCTGGCCTAGTTATGATTCCTTAGTTGTTTTGTTTGCATTTACGTTACTTCCGTATAATTATTTCTAAGTGTATGCATGCATAGTTTATTGGTAGCTACCCTTGTTTCGGTAGTTTTGAATGGCGTTAGAGGCCAATTTCCTAGGAGATATGACCAACTGACCCTAGGTGAGCGTACTGAGACGGGAAGGGTAAGATATGACCAACTGACGACCCTTTCTACTTGTGCGATTTGACCAACTGACCACCTACCGTTTGGATGAGCTTAAGAATTAGGGGGTGAGTGTTTAAGTTGCTAACGCCCGGGCACTCACTATTATAAATCTAGCATGTAGCGGTACTTAATGACTTGGCTTAGAGGACCAGGAACAACAGGACTTATGAGGGGACACCTGACTTCTCCAGTGGTGGCATCTTTGCTGATAGGTTAGGGCGAATTGACCAAATGCTGTCCTCTCAGCTTTGACCCCACCTGAAGTAATTGGAAGTAAGTAGACGTAGACATAACTAGCTAGGAGGAATAACTAGGTTAACACCACTCTCCTCTATTGATTTACCCTTTGCCTTAATTTACTTTTATCTGCTTTAGTTGTTAATTAATTAATTCCCTATCGAAACCATTATTAAATACTGTGACACCTAGACTTAGTAATAATCCAACACACATAGCTCTTGGGACGACCTCGGTTTTACTGAATACTACACTACACACGACCGGGGAACACTTCCCGTTAGTTCATTAGGGTAGACCATAGGTATAACGAGACTTTATAAATACTAAAACGTTAACCTGGTCAGTAAAACCTGCATCAGGTTTCAACAGATGTGCTCACGCCACCACTGCTTTCTGCTGAACCTGAAGAAAAAAGGGCCCGACTGACATCTACTGAGCCTTCATCAACTCGCAGGCAGTTATTTGAGAGCACATCAGAAGCCGAAGTTGGCCACATTGCAAAAAAGATGAAGGCCGAAACTGGTGAAGAGCCACCAACTCAGTAAGAAAGCCAAATGAACTTTTACCTTTTGTAGTGCAGCTGTTATATGACTACACAAACACTACTAAAACTGCCTATTCCACATTTTCCATAAGCACGTCTAAGTTAGTAAAAACAAAAGGAAAGTCAGAAAAAAAAACCATGTACAGGTATGTTGTAACGAAACATATGTAGACAACTAGGTACACACTATATAAGTGTACAGATTTTGGACACTGTTTGCAGCGCAGCTGTAATAACAATCAAAACTTTATTATCTGATTGTCATGCGGGTGAAGGTTAGGCGCAATTGGTTACCATAAATGTCTCATGCAAATTCCACGGAAAAAGAACAAACACACAAATGCAAAAGATAGCACACCGTTATAAAAAACGGGATCCAAAAATTATAACAAGCACACAAACAAACTTTTATTAAATCTTAATCTTACGGATACATTTCTGACACAGAACAACCACATGCACGTACAAAACATCAAGTTCATCGACTAATACAACAACCAAAACAACCGACAAAAAGACACAAATAAAGATCATAAAGCTCGAATATTGTTGATATAGCCTGCAGCAGCACGGAGCGCGACATGGGCTTCACGTAAAAATCCCTGAAATGCAGTCTGCTTAGATCGTTCGCGAGCCTGCACCTCTCTGAGAAATCTAACAGAATCACGAACAACTAAACTATCCCGTTCCTGCAAAACCTCTTGGATTAGGTCTTCCAAATACGCCACGCGTGCTCCAATCTCAAAACAACGACCGCGCACCATGCTTTCCCACTTGCGTGCTGCAATGACCTCCCTTTCGAAGAACAAAACCATCTGATCTTGCAAAGCGTCGCTATCACACGCAAAACCAAGTTCGGCTAGGCAATCAGTGCGCGCCATCTTTAGAATGAGATTCTCAAGACCAGATAAGAACACACACACATACACATACACATATCCTGAAGCCTAAACTTATAGACAAAATTTTTTTGCACAGAGTGCTCCACTATCAACAACACACACACTACCACAAAAGCACTTCATCTAATTATCCAAAGCGTGCAAGCTGCAACAGCAAAATGCAATTATAGCACTATGCAGAAAACTGCTAGCAGTCAACATAGCACTACCAGTGATTCCCAAAAAAAAGGGGCCGAGCCAAAACTCACTCGAAAGCATAGAAAGTGTAAAAAAAACCATATGGTTTATCACGCACAAGCCACTAGTTATAATACTAACCATAAACAGTACCTAAAACCACAAAAGCAAAAGCCAACTATGCGACTACAAAATAAACCTGCAAACAGTCAACACCCCACTAGCTATGCTTTAAAACTCATGCAAGCACCAACAGTCATTACAATAAACATAAATGGCATCTAAATACAAGGGGCTAGCAAAACTTGCAAATGAGCGAAACCATATTTACAGATAGGCAACTACAGGTTATGAATGTGGTGCACATCTAAGTATGTATATATTTGTTACAGACGACATCAACCCATTAAACTCACACAGTTTCACCATAATAACTCCATAGTGACTACACTTCTGACTATCGACAAAAAAAACCTCCTCACCAACGACTTCAAATCCCTGCCGCCCAAAACTTCTTACCATCTAATCTCAACAAAATAACGATGAAAACGCACTAAACAACTTAAACTATATAAACATAATTAGCATCATATACACATGTAAAAGCTGTTACTGTAGCCCTCTCACACTCTTTTAGTGATGGTAACCAAATCATAACATCTCAACCTTATGGCGTATTTATTGAACTTACTCGCCTTCAAAATTTATGACAAACAGTTAAACATTAAATAAGCAAACAACATTATGACCAAAAGATACCACTCCATAACTTAAGCATATATAAAATAACTTTCCATTGATAATAAAAGAGGTTCATTACAAAGACAGGAAGTTCGACGATACTAACCCAAAAAACGAACTTCTGACAACCCAAATTTAACAGACACCATCCACTACACAACCAACCTATGTACATAACAACTGCATACACGATCACTCCAAACCCACCAACATACCTACAACCTACCCTAATGATAACCAACAACATCACCTAATCATAAAATATCCAAAACACAAAAGAAAAGCCCCCAACTCCGCTAACCATCAGAGAGTTCTTCATTGAACTCCATGAGTGTCACATTAGCTTCTTACTGGGCAATCGCATCACAGATCAAACCAACCGTCCTCTCCAAACCTTGGAAAATGTCACGCTCAGCTATTTGTGCGTTCACAACACATCCCAAAGCATCAACCCCCTTTTCATGAAACGACCCTAGAAAATGGAGTTCCCTAGATGTACGCTCCCGCTTCTGAACCTTGTCCCTAAGCTGCCTACATTCCTCCTCTAACCTTGACAATAAACCACGACCTTCAACAACCTCGCTTTTAAACAGAAATTTAAAACAGGTGGCGATATCACTCGAACCAGTTGCCTGCTTCAACTCATCAATGTTAGGAGAAGTCGTCATCGTTTTTCACACACTTAATTGCAAGATAAAACAATGATCGGGGATGAAAAACCAATTAGGGATCTCAACAATAATACCACTATATATACCCAAAATCCTTTCATACCTACTCCCAAAAAATTTACTTAAATGATACAAACGAGTTGGGGTAGCCCGCGCGTTGCTGCGGGTTTGTTTTGTTATTTTATTTTTGGTTGTCTTTCATGTTTCTTACGAACGTGTTTATTTTGTTGTCGATTTTTATTTGTGTTGTTTCTTATGAGTTTTCTTTTTTTTTTTTTTTTTTTTTTTTTTTTTCTACTATTATACGTTGTTAACATTAGTATTTTAAAAAAAATATATAATATTTTTTTTATTACATTTTCGGTATACCTTAGAATTTGTTTGTTTTATCAAATGTGAAAATGTATTTTTTTGTAAAAGTTATTTTGTTAAAAGTTATTGGGCTTCTACAATACATTGGGCTAACCTTTAAAAAAAAAGAAGGGAATGACACATTTAAGGAGTCCAATATGTTAAGGTATATTTTTTTGGGAAAAGTTATCTTCGTTCATTTTATCATCTGTCAGTTGCGAAATTAGGGTTCCCTCGTTATTGCACCGCTAACCTTGTAAATTGGGACTTTGCTGGATCGATCACGGTTTATTTCAATTCAGGTAAACAATAATCGTTGCATCATAGATAGGGACGTTGTTGTGTTTTGATTTACCATGTTCTAGGTTTGCAAAATTTTAGAAGCATGTTAGTAGGTGTGTTGTATACTTGTATGTGGCTGTAGTTTTTTTAATTTTTTAATCCATCATGATTTTTTGGTTTTGGTGATTCAAAGATGCTTTTAGGTAAGTATATAGGGTGTGTCATGTTCTGCTTTGGGAATCTTACATTGGAAACGTAAGTAATGAGGTACTGTTCTAGTTAAGTTATAGTAACTAAGTGAAACAGTATTTTTTTTGGCCTATATAAGTTGCTTTTGGGTAGCCTAAGATAGTTGTCTTTATACCTTGTAAGTCTTTCTAAACTTTGTTAAGAAAATGGTGTTAACTCCTAACTTTGATCAGTTGAAGGATGCGTGTGGTTCCGACGAACTTCACCACGCGTTTAAGTTCCTGTTTATACAAGAGCAGACTGAGAATGAGGGTTTCATTTTGCTACTTGGAGAGAAATGCGACGATGTCCGTCGCCGTCTATAACAACTCGTAAATTTCCCTACCGATTTTTCGCGACTATATATTTTTTTTTCTTTTCGATCTATAATCACAACCAGTTGCGACTTAAAAATGAGCTATAAAAACCAACGACATTATTTTTATATCAGTCTTGCGAAGACGTGTCTGAAAATATAAAATTTTTATATTTTTAATTGTCGGAGATGTCGCGTTAAATTCTAACAACGAAACACGGGGTACACTTTATACACTATTAATAATGAAACAAAAATAATAATAACAAAAATAAAACTTATTCTTGATCCTACCCATCTTGTGTCTGCTGCCCACTATAATACACCTATAGTTCATCTTTTTTTTTTACCAAAGCTATCCTATTGAGAGTCCCAAAAAAATAAAGATGAAGGAACAGATGATGGATCGCTTTCACTAGCTTCCCCTCTTCCCAAGTCAATGTCACGAGACCTCCTCAAATCCATCAAGGAGCTGGATAAATCACTAACATCCTTTGCTTTTCCCTGCTACTTCTCTTCTTTCCAAGGTTGCATCACAAGACCATTTTGAAAATGAAGATTTGATAGTGACCCTTGCTAAAAAGTGACTCTTCACGAGACCACCACCAAGAAAGTATGGTCAAACTTTTCCTTCTTTTCCTCTTTTTATTCCCGGTCGCAGCCACAAGAGGATCACACAACAAAAATCACATTTTTCTCTCCTATGTTTGACAACAAACACAAACACCCCTAGTGAATACACCACTCTAACTCTTATCAAAAATCCATTCCTGTTACATTTAAACCTGTTGTTACTCCTTGATTCACTGTCGAGAAGAAGAAGGAGGAGAAACAAGGTTTCGGGTTTCATTTTCATAAGATAAGAGCATCTTCGGGTCAAGATCTAGTCGGGTTTAGAGACTTGGAAGCTTGGGAGAAATTGTTGGGTCACATTCGGTTATAGTTCCGGAGTTACTTGGTCCTCTTCTTGATTCCTTCCTTTTCACTCGACACACCTTTTCTTCTCAACCCACTGTAAGCACTCGACACACTCCTCAAACTTATATGTCTTTAGTATAAACATTAAGTTTCATGCTTGTTTTGTAAAGATAAGTTAAAATGTTTGAAAACTTAATATGATATTCATTTTCTTACTCACTGTCACACTCGAAACTTTAAGGACTTACGTGTTCTTAGTTGGTCTCTTTTGCTTATTCATAAGCTTTAATACTCATTTGACACAGAAGCTAGCAAACTGAAATGAAACAAGCTTTAAATAAAACGCACAAGTTATATGCCCATGCACGTATGCAAATGGGAAAACTATAGCAAAATTTAATCAAAGTTAACAGTCCTTAAATATAATAATTGGTAAGTTAAAACACAAAAGAGCCATTGGCTCAGTTGGTGGGAGCGTATGCCTTCATCCACAAGGTCTTGAGTTCTAATCCTTGCAGTGGCAGTTTTGCCATATCTTTTTTTACAAGTTCCACTCTTTGACGAATTTAGCCCTTCAAATTTAAATGAGTTGTTACTTTTCCTAAAACCTATATAAGTTCATAACATATATAACTCTTTACAATTCAAAACCTTCAAGTTTAATACTTGACATTTTTTTTATACTTAACAACTATTTTTGGACCCCAAACTTATATATTTTTATAACTAATAATAAAAATGTCAAAACAATTTATTCCTGACACACTTCGTTCGTAATTCATCAAATTAATATATTTAATTTTAATACTAAAACCCGACTAAAAGACAAGAGAATATTTAAAACAAAAGTAATATAAACTACCGACACATCTCGAAGTAAATAAACCAAACTCTCGGTTACATCGTCGTATTTATAAATCAACACTAATACCACTCTATTGACTTGTATATTCAATACTCTCTCTTTTTGGTCGTAAACCAAACATTTATCATTATTCTGAGTCATGCCATCTCGTTCTTAGGTTCCGGGTAGGAGCCACTACTATATCACACTCGATCTCTTTGTGCTTTATTCATCGAATTGCTAAGGTGAGTTTATAGCCCCACTTTTACTTTTATTTACTTGCTTTATAAAACTATGGGGTGAGAAACATGCAAAACACTTTTCGGACCTGAAACTGAAAACACTATTACGTGAAACAACCTTGAATCCCAACTATGCTACCGTTAGTTCCCTTTGGGGAGGCGCGATTGTTATGAATAGATCTATTGGGGATGACACCCCCGTTCGAGTTTGACCGGATAGGCAAACGTCGGGCGTATATCATATCGTTTTGATTGAGTGTACTGGAAATACACTTGCTGGGATTTTATTTATCATGCTTCTAGATGCATGCACACTGTCGTAGTTTCGGTCGCATGAACTTGGTACTAGCGTAATAGCCTTTTTGCATATAGTGTCATTCACGGAGATGCTATATGTGCAACTGTGGTCCAACTTGAAAACTTGATTACTTAAACCTATGAACTCACCAACCTTTGTGTTGACATTTTTAGCATGTTTTTCTCAGGTTTACTTATTGGCATGGGCAATGGCAAAGGCATTCGTTGAAGACTGGCATCCGAAGTGTTTCCAAACATTTTAATACAACTTTTAATGGGACAACATATATTTTTATGGGCTTTACTTCCGCACTTTGAAACAATGATGTAAAACTATTTCTTAAATTAATCTATATTTTGAAAATGGAATAAAATTTCCATTCTTTATTACCTTGTGTTGTGTATATTGATTTAGTAGCACCCCATGACCCGAACGCTTCCGCTGTGAAATTTTGGGGGTGTTACAGATTGGTATTCAGAGCCGAGGTTATAGAGAATTAGGTATTTTTCAAAACCTAAACTATAACCACATTTCCTTAAAAACACTTCAACGCCGCCACAGCTGCCAATGTCTGCCATGCCTTGCCTACTGCTACACGATGTAGTCGTGCTATGTGTTACTATTGTATTTTAGGTTCGTATAAGCTCTCATTTGAATTAAATTAATTATTTCTCCAAATCATTAAGTTTCTTAATTAACTCACATTTAAACTTTAAGGCTGTTCTTGTTTGATTGGGTCGCGAAGTTTAAATGAGAATAATGTTGATGTAACAAACTGAATGAGATTAAGGAATAATTAATTTAAGGATAGTGTAGAGTAGACTACGGATGCTTGTACTTGTTACCTCTCTATGTTAAACTGCTTAGCATGCCCACTATTACAATATCGCACTATGCCATAACTGCCTCTACGTTATTTCTTTATGTAACGTACAAATCGTCACTACTTCTATGTTATTTCTTTATGTAACATACAACTACTTGATTTATATTATTTTCACCCACATATTTAAAATCACCTCTGTCACTGGTCACATCCTCTTATTTCACTCATAGATTCTATCCTTCCTAACCTCATACGACATTACTCCGTCTATTCTAAACTCAATTATCGTCTTTTCTTGTATCATAGAAGATGGCTAGGAGAAAGTCAACAAGAATCACCCGTGGCCGACCCGCCGCTACTCCTACTCCCACTCCTGCTCCTGACGGGGCTGCTGCAAACCCACCTGCTATGGATCAAGCCATGATTGACCAATTGGTCAATGAACGCGTGGCAGCAGCGCTAGCTGCGATCAATTCGAACAACTCAACCACTGATGCTGGAACTTCTAGGCCTACTGGTAATAAACGTGGTTGCACGTACAAGGAGTTTCGTAACTGTATGACTGGCGGTTATAATGGAACGGAGGGAGCTGTTGTTTTGACCCGATGGCTTGAAAAACTAGAAACTGTGTTTAGGATCTGCAACTGTGAAGATGAAGATAGGGTGAAGTTTGCTTCGTTCACTTTTCAAGAGGTTGCCTTAACTTGGTGGAATAATTACCTGAAGTCTGCAGGCATTGATGCTGCTTATGCCATGCCTTGGGAAGAATTCAAGGATATGGTGCTCAAGAAATATTGCCCTCGCAATAAGGTCAAGAAGCTGGAGAATGAGTTCTGGAATCTCAAGGTGAAGGGTACTGATATGGCATTCTACAACCAACGTTTCCAAGAGTTGGCCTTGCTATGTCCAGAGATGGTACCAACTGAAACTCGCTTAATAGAGCGGTACATCGGAGGGCTACCTCCATCTATTAAAGGAAATGTGACTACCTCCAAGGCTGCTGACCTTCACGAGACTATTGAAGTGTCAAACAAGTTAATGGATCAAGTGATTGAGGATGCCGCTGAAGCAGCAGATAACAACAAGCGGAAGTGGAGTGATAACTCCAAGGACAACAACAACAATCAAAACAAGAGGCAAGAAGTAGCTAAGGTCCGCTCTGCTGGAACAGAAGAAAAGAAGGGCTATGAAGGGAAGCACCCTTTGTGCAACCGTTGTAAACTCCACCACAGTGGTCAGTGTAATGTGAAATGTCGCAACTGCCAGAAGATTGGGCACATGGCCAAAGACTGCAAGTCAAAGGATCTTGCTAACATAACTTGCTTCGGGTGTGGAGAACGAGGACACTACAAGAATGAGTGTCCCAATCCAAGGGATCAGAATGGAAACACCCAGATTGAACCAGCCCGAGGAAGAGCTTATTTCCTTGGAGAAAAAGAGGAGCGTCAAGACCAACTTCAACACTATCTAAACTGACGACAACAAAGAAATTCTCCGCCCTCTTAGACTGCATCCCTTTAAGTTTCCTATCTATTGTACTCTTTTATGTAACCGTGTTGTATTTCGAACATTCCGCTTAATGAATCCTTTATCTTTTGTTTACTCATTGCCTCATGTTATTAAATCTTCCTTAAACGACTAGCCTCTCTTCCACGTCACATTTTAAGTATATATTCTCGCATCTCGTCACCATATCGACCTCGGCGATTCTCGCATCGTAAACCACGAGGACGTGGTTTCTTTTAAGTGGTAGGTACTATAACAACTCGTAAATTTCCCTACCGATTTTTCGCGACTATATATTTTTTTTTCTTTTCGATCTATAATCACAACCAATTGCGACTTAAAAATGAGCTATAAAAACCAACGACATTATTTTTATATCAGTCTTGCGAAGACGTGTCTGAAAATATAAAATTTTTATATTTTTAATTGTCGGAGATGTCGCGTTAAATTCTAACAACGAAACACGGGGTACACTTTATACACTATTAATAATGAAACAAAAATAATAATAACAAAAATAAAACTTATTCTTGATCCTACCCATCTTGTGTCTGCTGCCCACTATAATACACCTATAGTTCATCTTTTTTTTTACCAAAGCTATCATATTGAGAGTCCTAAAAAAATAAAGATGAAGGAACAGATGATGGATCGCTTTCACTAGCTTCCCCTCTTCCCAAGTCAATGTCACGAGACCTCCTCAAATCCATCAAGGAGCTGGATAAATCACTAACATCCTTTGCTTTTCCCTGCTACTTCTCTTCTTTCCAAGGTTGCATCACAAGACCATTTTGAAAATGAAGATTTGATAGTGACCCTTGCTAAAAAGTGACTCTTCACGAGACCACCACCAAGAAAGTATGGTCAAACTTTTCCTTCTTTTCCTCTTTTTATTCCCGGTCGCAGCCACAGGAGGATCACACAACAAAAATCACATTTTTCTCTCCTATGTTTGACAACAAACACAAACACCCCTAGTGAATACACCACTCTAACTCTTATCAAAAATCCATTCCTGTTACATTTAAACCTGTTGTTACTCCTTGATTCACTGTCGAGAAGAAGAAGGAGGAGAAACAAGGTTTCGGGTTTCATTTTCATAAGATAAGAGCATCTTCGGGTCAAGATCTAGTCGGGTTTAGAGACTTGGAAGCTTGGGAGAAATTGTTGGGTCACATTCGGTTATAGTTCCGGAGTTACTTGGTCCTCTTCTTGATTCCTTCCTTTTCACTCGACACACCTTTTCTTCTCAACCCACTGTAAGCACTCGACACACTCCTCAAACTTATATGTCTTTAGTATAAACATTAAGTTTCATGCTTGTTTTGTAAAGATAAGTTAAAATGTTTGAAAACTTAATATGATATTCATTTTCTTACTCACTGTCACACTCGAAACTTTAAGGACTTACGTGTTCTTAGTTGGTCTCTTTTGCTTATTCATAAGCTTTAATACTCATTTGACACAGAAGCTAGCAAACTGAAATGAAACAAGCTTTAAATAAAACGCACAAGTTATATGCCCATGCACGTATGCAAATGGGAAAACTATAGCAAAATTTAATCAAAGTTAACAGTCCTTAAATATAATAATTGGTAAGTTAAAACACAAAAGAGCCATTGGCTCAGTTGGTGGGAGCGTATGCCTTCATCCACAAGGTCTTGAGTTCTAATCCTTGCAGTGGCAGTTTTGCCATATCTTTTTTTACAAGTTCCACTCTTTGACGAATTTAGCCCTTCAAATTTAAATGAGTTGTTACTTTTCCTAAAACCTATATAAGTTCATAACATATATAACTCTTTACAATTCAAAACCCTCAAGTTTAATACTTGACATTTTTTTTATACTTAACAACTATTTTTGGACCCCAAACTTATATATTTTTATAACTAATAATAAAAATGTCAAAACAATTTATTCCTGACACACTTCGTTCGTAATTCATCAAATTAATATATTTAATTTTAATACTAAAACCCGACTAAAAGACAAGAGAATATTTAAAACAAAAGTAATATAAACTACCGACACATCTCGAAGTAAATAAACCAAACTCTCGGTTACATCGTCGTATTTATAAATCAACACTAATACCACTCTATTGACTTGTATATTCAATACTCTCTCTTTTTGGTCGTAAACCAAACATTTATCATTATTCTGAGTCATGCCATCTCGTTCTTAGGTTCCGGGTAGGAGCCACTACTATATCACACTCGATCTCTTTGTGCTTTATTCATCGAACTGCTAAGGTGAGTTTATAGCCCCACTTTTACTTTTATTTACTTGCTTTATAAAACTATGGGGTGAGAAACATGCAAAACACTTTTCGGACCTGAAACTGAAAACACTATTACGTGAAACAACCTTGAATCCCAACTATGCTACCGTTAGTTCCCTTTGGGGAGGCGCGATTGTTATGAATAGATCTATTGGGGATGACACCCCCGTTCGAGTTTGACCGGATAGGCAAACGTCGGGCGTATATCATATCGTATTGATTGAGTGTACTGGAAATACACTTGCTGGGCTTTTATTTATCATGCTTCTAGATGCATGCACACTGTCGTAGTTTCGGTCGCATGAACTTGGTACTAGCGTAATAGCCTTTTTTCATATAGTGTCATTCACGGAGATGCTATATGTGCAACTGTGGTCCAACTTGAAAACTTGATTACTTAAACCTATGAACTCACCAACCTTTGTGTTGACATTTTTAGCATGTTTTTCTCAGGTTTACTTATTGGCATGGGCAATGGCAAAGGCATTCGTTGAAGACTGGCATCCGAAGTGTTTCCAAACATTTTAATACAACTTTTAATGGGACAACATATATTTTTATGGGCTTTACTTCCGCACTTTGAAACAATGATGTAAAACTATTTCTTAAATTAATCTATATTTTGAAAATGGAATAAAATTTCCATTCTTTATTACCTTGTGTTGTGTATATTGATTTAGTAGCACCCCATGACCCGAACGCTTCCGCTGTGAAATTTTGGGGGTGTTACACCGTCTTCAAAGGAGGACTGAGCTGTTAGATGAGGGTCGCAGGTTTAGTCCTTTTGATGAGGTTGCAAATGATGGGCTTGAATGCTTACAGGAAGCACAGGCTAGGGACCGTGAGATTCTTGCTGGGCTTATCGTCGTGCTTGATTTGGCTAGGGAAGGACGGTTTGAGAAAAACAGCCATGTGTTTAAGATGGAGTTGTATGATTAGGGTAGTGGTTTGTGTGTCTGTTTGATGGGTCGGCTGTTGTTGTTTATGTTTGATGTTATGGTCTCGTGTGCTAGATTAACATGATGTTGTTAATCTGTAGCGATGTGTTTGTAACTTTTGTCCAATATCAATAAAAGTTACTTTGGGTTGTGTTTTAATAAATTTTGTTTTTATAAGTTTTATGATTGAGTGGCAGTTTATGTTTAATGTAATATGGCTTTGGTGGTTTATATCTCAACGTGTAGCTTTTATCTAAGGAAATTGCATAAGTCTGAATTGAAGGACAGTTGGTTAGGAATATTCTGTGGCAATGCATGTTTGTGATAATGCATATTTGGGTCAGTATTTTTCTTTTTACTTAGTCTGTTATTTGGTTATCAATTTCAGTCGATAAAGTTTACCAACGGTATTTTTTTTGGAAATCAATTTTTTTTAACGTATTATATTTTTTTACTGTTGAATGTATCAGGAAATGGCTCCTAAATTTCCTAAATGTTTGAAGATTGCTAGTGAAATTGGTGATCGTCGTGTTCATAAAGTCCTTGAGGCTATTTTCTTGCGAGAAGAGAAAGCTTATAGGGATGATGAAAGTATTTATAGTCAAATGATTGAAGAAGTAGAGGCAAGGATTGACCACAAGCATGGACTGATTGTTGAGCTGAAAAAGTTGATGGGTGATTCTGATGTCGAGGAGTGTCTAGCGTACTTGAAAATTGCAGAACAGGAGGATTTTGCTGAAGTTGGTCGTTTGATTCGTATGAGACATGCTGCTGCTTTAAAAGCTGGTGAGAAATCGAGCATTCTCAAGAAACTTAAGAAACTGAAATGATTTAAAATGCATAAGTTAGACTGTTAATGGTAGCGGTATGTGTAATATATTATATTATGATAAGTAAGGGTCTTTTGTAACACTTTGTGCTGTAGAAATAGTATGCTCAGTTAGCAAGACTGTATTAGTATTGAATGGTATGTAGTTAAGTTAAGTGTAATGCTAGATGTGGATGTATTTTATGTGGTGTATCTCATGTTATAAGTAGAAATGTTGGTTATTAGATAATTTGGTGTGTTTTTTCTTTTCTTGTATTTTTTTTTCTTTTTTGTCAATAGTGTAAAGAACTGTACGTATGAAGTTTTGACGCTGTATTGTAGAAAGTAAGGAATCTGTTAAAACATTAGTAACTACAAATATAGCTGGAAATACTGGAAGTAAACATAGATGCTGCTCCATAAGTGAAATTACAAAATATGCAGTCACATGTCTCTTTTCCACTGTGTCTAAGGTTGCATGTTTATTATTATTCTAGCTACATATTTACAGCAACCTATGTTGTGAATATGCACTGGTATAGTGCTTACCGGCTTAGATTAGTAGTTACAACATTTTTCATTTTTGCTGTCAAAAGATAGAAGTATTTTCACATGCATTGGGTGGAAATTACGGAGCTGACAAAAGTGTTTTGCGTGCTGTAGTTGCTAATTCTTTTTTTTCTTGGGATCCATTGTTTCTTCTGGGAAAAGCACTCTTTTAGCGGATTTTTGGCTTGTGTCAGTTCCCATGTCTGATTTTGATCTTGTTTGCATTCCAGTGTATGTTGGTGGTGCTGTCTTCAGCTCTGTAATAGGTTTATAAAAATACATTTTTTAAGTTTGGTGTATGTTTTATATCTGAACATTTAGTGTATTTTATAAAAACAGTTGTTACCTGACGAATGGTCCCCTGGCGTCTTGTCTTTGCTTGGTGTTTCAACTATTTGAGGAGTCTTTTCTGTTGTTGCTATGATGTCTGCAAACAATAAATGATGTGATTATTGTGACAATCCGTACTTTCAGGTCATTTCTCGACACCGTTCATGTTTCATTGTTTCAACATTTTAGTAAACTTGGTTTACTTGTTTCAAATTCGCGTAACCTGGGAGGTTTAGCGGCGAATTCATGATCATGACATTCACGTACATTTCATATGGACTATGAGTAGTCTACATTTCATTGACATCATGTGCATTTCATTAGTTCATGCACGACATTTCATTTCACTCTTCAACGCATAATTTTTATGTTTAAAAATCTTTATCGCGTGAGTTTTATTTTAACATTTAAACCGTTACTTTCAAAAATGATCCCGAGGTATTTTTAAACTCATATTTAGTTTATAAAAACTATATTTTTAGTTTTCCTAGTATTTCACATTTATTTGGTATTTTAAATCGTTAACGTTTAATTATTACGTCGTTTTCTTAAAAATCTTACAATAATTATTTTATCACCCGATTTTCACGAGGAAAGTATTTTTACAATTTTTATCACCTCAATACAATCTATTTTGATTTACTAAAAACTTATTTACACCAAAAACTCTCATTTACTTTTACTTACACTTTTCTTTTACAATTCACTTACATTTTTATCAAATAAACACAAATAATACAAGTACACAAGTTTGAAAAAAAAAAAAAAAATATATTGGAGACAACCCTCCCCCAAAATCCGGCCAAGGGGAGGGTGCCTCATAAATTGTGGTATGGTTTTCTTACTAAATTGTCCCTAATAATTTCTTCAAGTATACAAAGTCTTCACTTGGACTATTTTTTCTCATTCATCTTCATTCATCAAAGTGTTAAGTAAAAATTTTCTCTTCTTCTTCCTTGGGACACCATAACCGGCCATCATCAAGAGACAAAGGGATCAAGGATTTTTTTTTTATCAAGTGCAAGCATATTACAATCTAGTTAATACTCTTCTAAGATTTTGAAATAAAAATCTAGAGTATTTAGGTTATCCTTTGTTACCTACACCTCTTCATATCACTAGTAAGCATGTTTTTATCATCCTTATGTTTCCTTATCATTTTTATATGATTCTTATCATTCTTGAAGCTCATATGCATGTATTGTAGTTTATACCATTTATTTCTTGATTTTAAGGTTTTATATACTTAATAGTCATCCTATAAATATTCCCAAGTTAATCTTTGGTCTTGATGGTGATTAGGAACCCATGACACCCTAAGAAGGTGTATGGTAGGATTAGATTAGTTTTGGAGTTGATTTGAAGGGATTAGAATAGGTTTTGTCCGTGAAAAACTATTTTCGTAAACTATATTTTGTATTCTGTCCTTAAATCGAATTTCTGGAAAAATCAGTAGATGGTACGAAAGTTTGGCCTTGATTTTTGGAAAATATACTTTAAAACGAATCCGTGGTCTTTTGAACGGATAAAAACGGACTTATAACGAAGCCGTGGTGAATTTTTAAAGTTTGGCACCGACACGTATTATTTTCTGAAATTGGCAGCATGCAGTTTTTGTATATTTCGGGTCAAAAACGAGCCTTAAGCTTCACAAATTATTTCGACTAGTCAAAAATATATTAGTTTACTTCGATACGAAGCTAAGGACATATTTTACGTAGAAAACGGATTTAAAACGACAAATATATGGCCGTTTTCATAAAGTTGCCGTAAAGTATTATTTTCTGAAAATTATATTATTTTTACGTTACAAGTAATTCATTAGCTCTATCGTCCATGTTTGCGGCAGTTTTTAACCATGATGCAAAACTTTTTATAGCAAAGTGTCTTCTAGTAAAATCAAGTTCATCGGCTATATTTTTCAAATCAAAAAGCCGTTTGTCAAGCGGAGTTATAGTGATTTAATTACGGATGTTCAAACTTTGGCCGAAACTTATTTTCTGCACACGATTAGCAAAAATCACCAACTTTAGCCTTGGATATCTTTATGATCGAGACCTTTTGGACGAAAACTCCTGAACTGAAACTTTTAGATATCGATACAAACTTTCCAAAACCGTCGAGTTCGTTCTCTAACGATCGACGTACACCATTTTACGACCACTTTTCCGGAGTCATTTTTATTGATTTCATGGTTTTTCCGACGACATTGTTTTGCGACGAAAAGTGGTAATTTCACCAAAAATCATTTTAAAACCATTGTAGGATGACATTTTGACGTAAAAACATGTAAAGTCATTTTCGAAGGGTCAAGACGTCAAAAGAGTATTTTTCGTCGACGAGTAATATTTTCAAAAACCCGTAAATGGTATAAATAACATACGAAGTGCATGCATAGCATTACATTGCAACTCATGACATATCATATCATTGATAATAGGTCCCGGTTGACGCATCATTATAAACCTCAGTGTACTCACTATTGCCGTTATTTCCAGTTTATCCAAGTGAGTTTTCATAGCCCCGTTTTTACATGCTTTTGATTATTTTCAAACCCACGGGGGAGAATACATTGCACTACATTTTTTTTTGTACGATACCAAGTATGTTAAATTCATTACATTGCTTAAGTTACCACATATGCCAATTTGAAAGTCCCCATTTCCTGAACCATGAACCGTTAATCATTGAAGCGAGGATGAGTGGATAGATCTATCGAGGGTGACGCCTCCATCCGGGTTGGTGAATCCCAACCAGGTGAACGGATGCATTTCATTTGATTTCATTACAGAGTTGTCTGGCAAACACTCTGTGGAGGGGCATACAATATTGATCAGTCTAGTTTCGGGGTCATGGGCTTAAGGCAATTGTAACATTATTTTTACGTGACTGGATTGTCATGCATATTCTATACTTGTGTAGTCGTATAAAACATTTACATAAACCTATGATTTCTCACCAACATTATTGTTGACGTTTTTAGCAATGTATTTTCAGGTAACTGAGGCACGTTCATCATGACATGGTTAGGGACCCATATTTTGAGTCGCGGCGTCGACTTACATTATGTACATTATGGTTTATTTCAAAACATCGTTTGGATTTGTAACATATTTGTATCTTTGCAAACTTTGTAAACCTTTTGGGACCGATGTTGTACTCTGATTTTGTTTTTATGAAATATCCAACGATGTGTTTTTAAAACGACACTTTAGGTCGTTCAATATAACTGTGATGTGGTGCTATGACAGTCATTGCCCCCAGGAATTCCATTCCGCTGCAAAACAGGTAAATTGGGGGTGTGACAGATTGGTACCAGAGCTACAGTTATAGAGAACTAGGTTGCATCATTGACCCTAGACTATAGCTACATTATCATAGCATCTCATCATTTCATCATTGTACATGTTCATTGTTATCATGCGGATTCACTTACACTTTATTCGAGGTTATTTACTTTTATTTCATATCGGTTGTCACAGACATGTCTTCAGATTCTCACCCTATTACCATATCATCGGATGATGATCCATCACATTCCACTGAGGTTGTATCTTCTATCGGATCTACTGCAGCCTTCCCACTGATCATGACCGACACTGAGACCGAACCCTTCGAGGAGGGTGAAGTCGCACCCACACCTCACGTTAGCCCAGTTCATAACCCTTTGCTCGCACCATCACCACCACCAGCACCACTGCCAGTACCTTCATCACCATGATCGTCATACTTTCTTAGAGATCCTGCACCCGCATCGGACTTGCCGCCCAAAAAGCGTGCACGTTTCGATATCCCTACACCACCGTCGACTGAGCCCGAGCCGCCCGCTAGATTTGAGTTAGGCGAGAGTTCTAGGGCAGCTGCTGCACGTCAGCCTTCTACAGTGGCATTAGGTGCCCGTATCGATGCTCAGCAGTTACAGATTGATAGTTTGACTCGACAGTTGGGAGAGTTGTCGGTTGATAGGATTGAGCCCATAGCCGAGGAGGTTGAGGGTTTGATATTAGGCAGGGTTTGCATTGATTTAGATTTTCAGAGTCTCCAGCATAGACAGGTTGAGGATAGGGAGCACATCACAGAGTTGAGGCAGGAGATGCCTGAGCTGTTTGACAGGGCTGATATGGCACGAGATGGTTTACTGAGCCAGTCACAGGAGTTATCTTCAGCCTATGAGCGTATTGTTTCATTGCAGGGTCAGTTGGATGAGATGAGGAGTTTGGTTGATAGTTTGGTTATTCAGGTTCGCGATCTTCAGGATAGGGCAGGCGGAGCACCATGAGGTGCCTTATGTAGACCTTTGTCATTGTATAGTTTTGACCATTAGTATCCTAGTCACAAGGTGTGTGACGTAGTTTAAAGAACTTGTTGTATTTTGGTTGTTGTACAAACAAATGTATCAAGTAGTGACTCTACTATGTAGGAATGGTTATTATTATCTATGATATCGGTCCATGTAGGCCGAAATTTTCATGTATATTATTCACGTGTGTTGTGATTATATTGTGATATTTCGTTATTGTTCCGTTGTGATTCCATTTATCTTTGTGCATGTTGTGGTTGTGGATATATTTGTATGATGGTTGTTCTACTTACGAGTTCTCATGATTGTTTCATCTTGTGATTTTGAAGAGTTATGGCGCCGAAGAAAGCAACAGTTGAGATGACTCAAGCAGCAATTCAGAAGTTAGTAAACGATAGCATTGCTAATGCACTAAGAGTCGAGAGAGAAACAGTAGCTGCTGCTGAAGCCGCGAGGCTTGCTACTGCAACTGGTAATGCCGGAGGATCTGGGGTTAAGAAATGCTCGTACAAAGATTTCAAGAGTGGTGAACCCACTAAGTTCCGAGGTACCGAGGGAGCAACAGCAATGATTAGATGGTTTGAAAAGTTGGAGTCGGTATTTTTGCTTTGTAACTGTCCGGATGACAGTAAGGTTAAGTATGCTACGAGCACTTTGCTCGATGGAGCGTTATCATGGTGGAATTCCTACGCTCAACCAATTGGTATGGAGAATGCTTTTAAGCTTACGTGGGAGGAATTTAAAAGCTTGGTGACTAAGAAGTTTTGTCCTCGGACAGAAATCAAAAAGTTAGAGACGGAGTTCTATGAATTGGTCACGATTGGGTATGACATTGACACGTATATTCGGAGATTCCAGGAATTAGCTGCATTATGCCCGTCGATGGTTTCTGATAAGGAAAAATTGCTAGAGGCTTTTATCGGGGGACTTCCCGAAGTGATTCAAGGAGACGTGACATCGTTCGATCCGCAATCAATTGAGGAAGCTATTCGTGTGACTCAAAAGTTGATGGCACAAGTGGTGAAGCGAGGCAAGTACACCACCACTAACCGAAACAACAACAACAACCCCAACAACCGTTTCAACAACAACAACCGAGGCAACTACAACAACAATAACAAGCGCAAGTGGGATAACACAAGGGGTAGAAATGCTACTCAACAACCGCCCAAAAGGCAAGAAGTTGCTAAGGTTTATGCCGCGGGTCAAAAAGAAGGAAGAGGATATACGGGAGTTTTGCCGAAATGTAACAAGTGTTTGAGTCACCACAATCCGGGTCGATGTCCTGATCCGTGTGAGAAGTGCAAGAAAGTTGGTCACCGTACTAGGGATTGCAATGCACCACCAGTTACATGTTATGGTTGCGGGGAAATTGGACACTACAAGAGGGATTGCAAGAAGGGCAAGAATCAAGCAAATCCGAATCAAGGAGGTATGGCTCAAGGAAGGGTTTATGTTATTGGAGGCGGAGAAGATAGGGAAGACCCGAATGTCATAACGGGTACGTTCCTTCTTAATAATCGTTACGCTTCAGTTTTATTTGATTCGGGTGCCGACAAAAGTTTTGTGTCCAATGCATTTGCACCTTTGCTCAACATTAAACCAACCACCTTAGATACATCATACATTGTCGAATTAGCTAATGGTAGCGTAGTTTGCACCAACACCATTGTTCGCGGTTGCACATTCAATTTTCTTAATCATCCTTTCAACATAGACCTCATGCCCGTAGAGCTTGGTAGTTTTGACGTCGTCATAGGCATGGATTGGTTATCTAAGCATCGTGCGAAGATCATTTGTGATGAGAAAGTTGTACATCTTCCCTACAATGGCGAAACTTTGATTATTCGTGGGGAACGAAGTGGAACTCGAATTAGTATCATATCGAGTATCAAAACGGAGAAGTACATTAAGAAAGGTTGTCTTGCTTTCTTAGCTCATGTAACGGAGAAAAAGTCGGAGGAGAAGCGACTTGAAGATGTTCCTATTGTTCGTGAATTTTCTGAGGTATTTCCCGAGGATTTACCTGGACTTCCACCGGCACGTCAAGTAGAGTTTCAAATTGACTTAGTGCCCGGAGCTGCACCGATTGCGCGAGCACCGTACCGTTTAGCACCATCCGAAATGCAAGAGTTGTCTAATCAATTGCAAGAGCTTCTAGACAAAGGATTCATTAGGCCGAGTTCCTCGCCTTGGGGAGCACCGGTTTTGTTTGTTAAGAAGAAGGATGGATCCTTCCGAATGTGCATAGATTATAGAGAATTGAACAAGTTAACGGTGAAGAACCGTTATCCACTCCCCAGAATTGACGATCTGTTCGATCAGCTGCAAGGTTCTAGTATTTATTCCAAGATTGATCTTCGGTCGGGTTATCATCAGCTTCGAGTTCGGGAAGAGGATATTCCAAAGACAGCGTTTAGAACACGTTACGGTCATTATGAGTTTCAAGTGATGCCGTTTGGATTGACTAATGCACCGGCGGTATTCATGGATCTTATGAATAGAGTATGTAAGCCGTACTTGGACAAGTTTGTGATTGTGTTCATCGACGACATCTTGATCTACTCCAAGAGCAAAGAAGAGCATGAAGAGCACTTAAGGACGATTTTAAGGCTACTCAAGAATGAGAAGTTGTATGCTAAGTTTTCGAAGTGTGATTTTTGGAACCACAAAGTGCAATTTCTTGGTCATATCATTGATAGTCAAGGACTACAAGTTGATCCCGCAAAGATTGAAGCCGTGAAAGATTGGGCTACTCCAACGAATCCTACAGAAATTCGACAATTTCTAGGATTAGCAGGGTATTACCGAAGGTTTATCGAAGGTTTTTCGAAGATAGCGAGACCTTTGACCAAGTTGACACAGAAAAACAAGAAGTACGAGTGGGGAAAGAAACAAGAAACTGCTTTTCAGTTGTTAAAGCTAAAGCTTTGCAGTGCGCCGATTTTGGCACTACCCGAAGGCATTGAGAACTTTGTTGTATATTGCGACGCTTCGCATAAAGGACTTGGGGCTGTTTTAATGCAAAATGAGAAGGTGATTGCGTATGCTTCTCGACAACTTAAGACTCATGAGAAGAATTACACCACACATGATCTCGAGTTAGGAGCCGTGGTTTTTGCTCTCAAGATTTGGAGACACTACCTTTATGGTACCAAGTGCACAGTGTTTACCGACCACAAGAGTTTGCAGTATATTCTTGATCAGAAGGAACTTAACATGAGGCAACGTCGTTGGTTGGAGTTACTCAGCGATTATGATTGTGAAATCAAGTATCACCCGGGAAAAGCCAATGTTGTGGCTGATGCTCTTAGTCGGAAAGAGAGGCCTAAACCTTTAAGAGTTCGATCATTGGGAATGACGATTATTTCTCCTTTACCATCGAAAATCCACGAAGCACAAGTCGAAGCACTTAAGGAGGAAAACCGACCAAGTGAAAAGCTTTATGGTATGCCCGAAAGCGCAAATGGTTTTGTGAAGAGAGCAGATGGAGTACTATGTTTCAAAGATAGAATGTGGGTTCCATTGTATGGCGGAATACGAGAATTGATTATGCATGAGTCGCATAAGTCGAAGTATTCTATTCATCCAGGATCGGATAAGATGTATCAAGATCTTAAGAAGCTTTACTGGTGGCCGAACATGAAAGCGGAGATTGCCACGTACGTTAGCAAATGTCTTACCTGTGCTAAGGTAAAAGTCGAGTACCAGAAGCCTTCAGGATTGCTCCAACAACCGGAAATTCCTCAATGGAAATGGGAACGCATTACTATGGACTTTGTTACGAAACTTCCTAAGACATCGGGAGGTTACGACGCTATTTGGGTAATTGTTGATCGCCTTACCAAGTCAGCTCATTTCATACCGATTCGAGAGACTTATTCCATGGAGCAACTCACTAGACTTTATGTCAAGGAAATAGTCTCGAGGCACGGAGCACCAATTTCGATCATTTCCGACAGAGATAGTCGATTCACTTCAAACTTTTGGAATTCATTGCAAGATTCATTCGGAACCAAATTAGAGATGAGCACAGCATATCACCCACAAACCGATGGTCAAAGTGAAAGGACCATTCAAACATTAGAAGACATGCTGAGGGCATGTGTGATTGATTTTGGAAATGGTTGGGCTAACCATTTGCCATTGATTGAATTCTCGTACAACAATAGTTATCACACCAGTATCAAGATGGCACCATTCGAGGCACTGTATGGTCGTAAGTGTCGTTCACCTGTTTGTTGGGCCGAGGTCGGAGACGCACAACTCACCGGTCCAGAAATGGTACGGGAAACCACTGAAAAGATTGTTCAGATTCGTGATCGACTTAGAACTGCCAGGAGTCGACAGAAAAGTTATGCGGATGTTAGACGCAAGGATTTGGAATTTCAAGTGGGTGACAAAGTTATGTTGAAGGTATCGCCTTGGAAGGGCGTAGTACGCTTTGGAAAGCGCGGGAAGTTAAACCCGAGATACATTGGACCATTCAAGATTTTGAGCCGAGTTGGTCCGGTAGCTTATCGTCTTGATCTTCCGTCAGAACTCAGTCATGTGCACAACACGTTTCATGTTTCAAATTTGAAGAAGTGTCTTTCGGACGAATCACTCGTTATTCCATTGGATGAAGTTCATATTGACGACAAACTCCATTTTGTGGAAGAACCTGTAGAAATCATGGACCGCGAGGTCAAGCAGTTGAAACAGAGTCGTATTCCTATTGTGAAAGTTCGTTGGAATTCTCGACGAGGTCCTGAGTTTACATGGGAACGGGAAGACCAGATGCGACGCAAGTATCCACATCTTTTCGCCGACACCGTTAGACCTAACAACGTTTGAATTCAGGGACTGAATTCCTTTTTGGATGGGCGAATGTGACAATCCGTACTTTCAGGTCATTTCTCGACACCGTTCATGTTTCATTGTTTCAACATTTTAGTAAACTTGGTTTACTTGTTTCAAATTCGCGTAACCTGGGAGGTTTAGCGGCGAATTCATGATCATGACATTCACGTACATTTCATATGGACTATGAGTAGTCTACATTTCATTGACATCATGTGCATTTCATTAGTTCATGCACGACATTTCATTTCACTCTTCAACGCATAATTTTTATGTTTAAAAATCTTTATCGCGTGAGTTTTATTTTAACATTTAAACCGTTACTTTCAAAAATGATCCCGAGGTATTTTTAAACTCATATTTAGTTTATAAAAACTATATTTTTAGTTTTCCTAGTATTTCACATTTATTTGGTATTTTAAATCGTTAACGTTTAATTATTACGTCGTTTTCTTAAAAATCTTACAATAATTATTTTATCACCCGATTTTCACGAGGAAAGTATTTTTACAATTTTTATCACCTCAATACAATCTATTTTGATTTACTAAAAACTTATTTACACCAAAAACTCTCATTTACTTTTACTTACACTTTTCTTTTACAATTCACTTACATTTTTATCAAATAAACACAAATAATACAAGTACACAAGTTTGAAAAAAAAAAAAAAAATATATTGGAGACAACCCTCCCCCAAAATCCGGCCAAGGGGAGGGTGCCTCATAAATTGTGGTATGGTTTTCTTACTAAATTGTCCCTAATAATTTCTTCAAGTATACAAAGTCTTCACTTGGACTATTTTTTCTCATTCATCTTCATTCATCAAAGTGTTAAGTAAAAATTTTCTCTTCTTCTTCCTTGGGACACCATAACCGGCCATCATCAAGAGACAAAGGGATCAAGGATTTTTTTTTTATCAAGTGCAAGCATATTACAATCTAGTTAATACTCTTCTAAGATTTTGAAATAAAAATCTAGAGTATTTAGGTTATCCTTTGTTACCTACACCTCTTCATATCACTAGTAAGCATGTTTTTATCATCCTTATGTTTCCTTATCATTTTTATATGATTCTTATCATTCTTGAAGCTCATATGCATGTATTGTAGTTTATACCATTTATTTCTTGATTTTAAGGTTTTATATACTTAATAGTCATCCTATAAATATTCCCAAGTTAATCTTTGGTCTTGATGGTGATTAGGAACCCATGACACCCTAAGAAGGTGTATGGTAGGATTAGATTAGTTTTGGAGTTGATTTGAAGGGATTAGAATAGGTTTTGTCCGTGAAAAACTATTTTCGTAAACTATATTTTGTATTCTGTCCTTAAATCGAATTTCTGGAAAAATCAGTAGATGGTACGAAAGTTTGGCCTTGATTTTTGGAAAATATACTTTAAAACGAATCCGTGGTCTTTTGAACGGATAAAAACGGACTTATAACGAAGCCGTGGTGAATTTTTAAAGTTTGGCACCGACACGTATTATTTTCTGAAATTGGCAGCATGCAGTTTTTGTATATTTCGGGTCAAAAACGAGCCTTAAGCTTCACAAATTATTTCGACTAGTCAAAAATATATTAGTTTACTTCGATACGAAGCTAAGGACATATTTTACGTAGAAAACGGATTTAAAACGACAAATATATGGCCGTTTTCATAAAGTTGCCGTAAAGTATTATTTTCTGAAAATTATATTATTTTTACGTTACAAGTAATTCATTAGCTCTATCGTCCATGTTTGCGGCAGTTTTTAACCATGATGCAAAACTTTTTATAGCAAAGTGTCTTCTAGTAAAATCAAGTTCATCGGCTATATTTTTCAAATCAAAAAGCCGTTTGTCAAGCGGAGTTATAGTGATTTAATTACGGATGTTCAAACTTTGGCCGAAACTTATTTTCTGCACACGATTAGCAAAAATCACCAACTTTAGCCTTGGATATCTTTATGATCGAGACCTTTTGGACGAAAACTCCTGAACTGAAACTTTTAGATATCGATACAAACTTTCCAAAACCGTCGAGTTCGTTCTCTAACGATCGACGTACACCATTTTACGACCACTTTTCCGGAGTCATTTTTATTGATTTCATGGTTTTTCCGACGACATTGTTTTGCGACGAAAAGTGGTAATTTCACCAAAAATCATTTTAAAACCATTGTAGGATGACATTTTGACGTAAAAACATGTAAAGTCATTTTCGAAGGGTCAAGACGTCAAAAGAGTATTTTTCGTCGACGAGTAATATTTTCAAAAACCCGTAAATGGTATAAATAACATACGAAGTGCATGCATAGCATTACATTGCAACTCATGACATATCATATCATTGATAATAGGTCCCGGTTGACGCATCATTATAAACCTCAGTGTACTCACTATTGCCGTTATTTCCAGTTTATCCAAGTGAGTTTTCATAGCCCCGTTTTTACATGCTTTTGATTATTTTCAAACCCACGGGGGAGAATACATTGCACTACATTTTTTTTGTACGATACCAAGTATGTTAAATTCATTACATTGCTTAAGTTACCACATATGCCAATTTGAAAGTCCCCATTTCCTGAACCATGAACCGTTAATCATTGAAGCGAGGATGAGTGGATAGATCTATCGAGGGTGACGCCTCCATCCGGGTTGGTGAATCCCAACCAGGTGAACGGATGCATTTCATTTGATTTCATTACAGAGTTGTCTGGCAAACACTCTGTGGAGGGGCATACAATATTGATCAGTCTAGTTTCGGGGTCATGGGCTTAAGGCAATTGTAACATTATTTTTACGTGACTGGATTGTCATGCATATTCTATACTTGTGTAGTCGTATAAAACATTTACATAAACCTATGATTTCTCACCAACATTATTGTTGACGTTTTTAGCAATGTATTTTCAGGTAACTGAGGCACGTTCATCATGACATGGTTAGGGACCCATATTTTGAGTCGCGGCGTCGACTTACATTATGTACATTATGGTTTATTTCAAAACATCGTTTGGATTTGTAACATATTTGTATCTTTGCAAACTTTGTAAACCTTTTGGGACCGATGTTGTACTCTGATTTTGTTTTTATGAAATATCCAACGATGTGTTTTTAAAACGACACTTTAGGTCGTTCAATATAACTGTGATGTGGTGCTATGACAGTCATTGCCCCCAGGAATTCCATTCCGCTGCAAAACAGGTAAATTGGGGGTGTGACAATTATTATTTTATTTACAACATAATTATATGGATGATTTTTTTTGATTGTTTACGTTTGTGAATTTTTTTTAATGTTACCTGGAAGTTGGTTAACTGCTTGTTTTGATGATTCACTTTTTTCCAAAAGAGGTTCAGTCGCTGGTGTATACTCAATAACGGCGGGTGATTGTGATGATGTTGGCATACCTGCAATAACCACATGATGTGATTAGTATTTAAGAAATGTATAATTTTTATTTAAAATATAGAAATAGTTGTGTAAATTTTTATGGGCTTACTGTGTGGACGATCTTCAATTTGTTGTACTTGTTCCACATTATCCAAGATGTCACTAAGGATGAATTCCACCGCACCTTCTTTGCAAGTAGGACTAAAGTAGAATTGAAATATATGTTGTTGGCCAATGATGGTGCGAATTTCTGGTGGGAAAATGCGTGGGTCTGGGTTGTCAATTGATTTTACCAAACTGGGACAATCAATTCCTACTATTGTATCTGCTTTTGGTGTGAAAAAAGTAAATTGTGCCGTCTCAGTTGTATCTGTTATGGAGACTTTGAAATTGTACATGTATAGATGAGCTAGTTAAAAAAGATTTTGTAACAACTTAAATTTTTTATTGTTAATATTGTTACCTGTAAACTGTTAGATTCTATAATTCCATGGTCTCTGCTTTATATGTCTCATCATCTTTTTTTGGCTTGAGGTTGCACTTACTGCATGAACTATAGTACCAATCACGCTCTGTGTTGACACCGATAATGGTGCCTTCGCAAGTGAAACGTACACCCTGTATTTGTTTAATTTAAGTTGTTAAAATGAGTGTTTGTATTCGCCTATTATTAGGAATGTATTATAATAGTGGTTTCTGCAATAACTAACCTCATAGGTTTCTGGATTTTGAGTTAGGAGTCGTGACAGAAGGAAGCGGTTCCTTTTTTTTTCTTGTACTGGATCATTTAAACGATACCTGATCACATCGAGAGGTGCCTTATGTTCGTACATTTCTTTGTACCTGTTCAACGTAGATATTATTAGAATTTTTGAAAGAGATCATCTGTTATATATAGGAGTAAGTAAATTTGGTAGTCTTACTCTGCTTGAAACTGTGTGAGCTGTGGGATTCTTGGATTTATGTAGTAGTAGCTTGCTGGTGTTGAAGATAGCTGTAAAGCTGTGAATGGAAAATTTTTAACTTTAAAGTTTGTTTTTGTTTTGATTGTAAATCACTTGCAAGTCATAATTGTTTTAGGTTAACGTACCTCTGTCTCGATACTTTGATACTTTACAGGAGGAAACTGCTATTATAATTGGCCTTTCAAGTTTGTCAATGGCGCCTTTCGGAAAGCTATGTGCAAGGTGTTGGGAATAATCCGTTACCACGGATAGTTGTGGTTTACACTGCTCGGATTAACACTAGCAGTGGAAACATATTACCACTGCTGGTACATTATTACCACTGCTATAGGAAAACGTGTTTAGATAAGTATAGAATAAATCTTGTGTATATTCTATAATGTTAGCTTTATACTTATCTTGTAAAGGACTCCTTGTTGTATAAAAGGAGGTCCTAGGTAATTGTCTTAGGAACTAGAAAATTACCTACGTATTACTCACAAAGGCTTCAAGGTGTAACCCTAGTGATAAGCTAAGATCACTCGTATTATTCATTAATAATATTGGAGCTTAAGTTTTGTGTTTAATCTGTGTTTACTTACAATACATCATACAATCCATCTTCTAAGTATTACTAAGTAAATTCCGCGTGCTTAATAATATTATACAAAATATCATTGACACAAGGTGTGTGTCTAGATCCATCAAGTGGTATCAGAGAGAAGGTTCTGATATTTTGTTTTAGAAGATCCAAGGAATTAGCTTAACCTACTCACTCAATTCAATGGAGATGGAAAACAACCAATCAAACTCTTCTACACCAAGGATACCTAAGCTCAAACTAAATGAGTTTGAGATGTGGAGGATACTGATTGAGCAATACTTTCTCATTCAGGACTATGCAATATGGGAGATCATTCAAACTAGTGATTCTTTCAAGTCTGTGACTAGTACTGTGAAGGTTGGAGACACAGATGTTGTGAAAGTTTATGTGCCTGAATCTAGTGTTGAAAAAGCTTGCAGGAAGAATGATCTTAAGGCTAGAAGTTTGTTGCTGATGACTCTTCCTAGAGATCAGATCATTGCATTCAGCAAGCCCATGACTGCTAAAGAACTCTTTGAAGATATTTGCTCAGTGTTTGGTGGTAATGATGCTACAAAGAAGACACAAAAGACATTGTTGAAGAAAAGTTATGAAAACTTCTCTGCTTCAAGCAATGACTCACTTGATAGCATCTTCACCAAACTCCAGAAGATTGTTACACAACTGACTGTGTTTGGCATTGAGGTAGAAAAGGAAGACCTTAATTTGAAGTTTCTAAGAAGTTTGCCTTCAGAGTTTCAAACCAATGTTACTGTCTGGGAAAACAAATCAGACATAGAAACAATGAAGCACAATGACCTTTACAATAACTTCAAACTTATTGAGCAAAGGTTGAAGAAGGCAGGGAAACTTGGTACAAGCTCTAGTAGCTTGGCATTATTGTCAACCTCTGTTGACAGTGATGATTCTGATGATGACAGTGATGATGATGTTGCCATTGCTGGTTCTAAAGTTTCCATTGGTAATGTTAATGTTACCATTGCAGGTTCAAAGAAGAAGGTTGCTAGTATTGGAGATCCTACCTTTTATGCTTTCATCTCTACTCAAGTAGATGGCTCTGTCTTAACTCATGAAGACATAGAGCAAATTGATGAAGATGACTTGGAGGAGATGGATATAAAATGGCAGATAGCTCTTCTTAGCATGAGGGCTAGGAAATTCTACAAGAAGACTGGAAAGCCTATTCACATCAATGGGAGTGAAACTGCAGGCTTTGATAAGAAGAAAGTGGAGTGCTTTAACTGCCACAAGTTTGGACATTTTGCTAGAGAATGTAGAAGACCAAAGACCAAGGACAACATGTCAACTTGGTACAAGCAAAAGAAGGAACCAACTGTGGAAGAACCAAAGGCAATGTTGGCTATTGATGGTGTGAGCTATGATTGGAGTTTCATGGCTGATGAACAAGAAGAAGAACATTCTGATGCTGCTCTTGTTGCTACTGAATTTCCTCTCATGGCTTTCTCTGACTCTGAGGTATAAAACTTTGAAAGTTGTTCTAAAACATGTAGGGCTGCTAAAGAAGTTGAAAGGCTTAATTATTTATATTCTAATGAAAGACAAGAGTTATATACTGCTAATTATACTGTGTCTAACCTTAGGAGAGCTATAGCAGTATTGGAAAATCAACTAAAGCACTATCAAGAAAATGAGTCAAAATATAATGATGATATGATTCTTCTTAGAAGAGAGGTAGAACATACAACAGCTGTGAATGAAGCATACCAAAAGGAGTTGGAAAAACTTCAAAAGAAAAATGAAAATGTCAATTTAACTTTAGACACCTGTTATTATCAGTCTAAGTCAATTGATAAAATCTGGAATGCTCAAATTCATAGTAAAGTTAAGTCAGGTATGGGTTACAATATAGTGCCTCCACCTCTAAGGGGTGTTTATTCACCTCCAGGTATAGATTTAGCTCATACAGGCTTAGAAGAGTTTCAGGACCTTGAACGTGAATATGGTCCTTTAAAGGACACAATGGTGAAAAATGAGGAAGAGATTAAGCATGATAATGATGTTTTTGAGAGTGCTAGTGACTTATCTGTTGTTGATGAGAATGTTAAAAAGAATGTAGAGACTTCTATCCTAAAAGTTGTTAATACTGTTACAGAGGAACCTAGGAAACCAGTTAATAAACCTAGATCAACTGTAAGGTATGCTGAGATGTATAGGAACAAGCCTACAGCTCCTAGGGGTAACCAGAGGAGTTGGAATCATGTTAAATCTCAACAACTAGGTAGTGAATTTGTGATGTACAATAAGGCATGCTATATCTGTGGTAGTTTTGATCATTTACATGCTTATTGTGACTATCATAATGGGAGAAGGGAAGTCCATGGGAATAAAAGGGTGAATTCTAACATGTTTCAAAATAATGTACACCCTAATTCACATTGCAAAATGGTCCCAAGAGCAGTTCAACTAAGAAGTGGCCTTAAAACTTTTGCCACTACAAAAACTGTTAACACTGCTCACCCTAAGTCACCTGTTAAAAGTGCAAAGTCCAAAACAACTTTTGCAAAATCTGCACAAATAGGGAAAGGAACTTTTCAAACTAAAAAGGTTCATTATAACCAACAGTGGGTACCTAAAAACAAACCAGCAGTTACCATTGCTCATTCAAAAGTTACCACTGCAAGGGTTGTAAACAAGAAAAGGGGGACATGGGCAATGCTGTGAAGGCCTCAGCATGTTGGGAATGGAAACCTAAAGGAAATACCTTTACAACCAATCCCAATGGTGTATCAATGACCTTTGATAGATTTAACTATATTGATACACGAGGCAGATCCAAGTCAATCATGGCTTGGGTCCCCAAAAGAAACTAACTCTTTACTCTTATGTGCAGGAACATCCAAGGACAAAAAGATCAGATCAAGGATATACAGATAGTGGGTGTTCAAGGCACATGACTGGCAACAAGTCCTATCTTTCAGATTTTGAACATTATGATGGACAATATGTCAGTTTTGGAGGTGGAGTAAATGGAAAGGTTGCTGGTAAATGTGTAATCAAAACTGGTAACTTGGACTTTGAACATGTGTACTATGTAAAAGAGCTTAAGTATAATCTTTTTAGTGTGTCACAAATGTGTGACAAAATGAACAATGTTCTTTTTACCAAAGATATGTGCTTTGTTCTCTCTAAGGATTTTAAGATGCCTGATGAAAGTCAGATTCTTCTTAAAATTCCTAGAAAAGGCAACCTATATAGCTTTGATATGAACAACATTGTCGCTAAAAATGATTATGCTTGCTTGCTTGCAAAGGCCACAGTGGATGAATCCATGTTATGGCATAGAAGGCTTGGTCATGTTAACTTCAAAACCATTAACAAGATTGTCAAAGATGGTTTAGTGAGAGGTTTACCTCAGAAAAGATTTGAAAATGATCAAACTTGTGTGGCTTGTCTTAAAGGCAAACAACACAGAGCTTCTTGCAGGTCAAAGTTGGTTAACTCTATTGCTCACCCACTTCAAATGTTACATATGGACTTATTTGGTGCTACATCAGTGAGCAGCTTGAATCTAAAGAAATATTGTCTAGTGGTAACTGATGATTTTAGCAGGTTTACATGGGTTTTCTTTCTTGGAACCAAGGATGAAACAACAGGCATCCTCAAGATCTTTATCACAGAAGTAGAAAACCAATATGATATGAAAGTTAAAATCATTAGGTGTGACAATGGGACAGAATTCAAGAATAGATTTATGGATGATTTTTGCAGAGATAAAGATATTAAAAGAGAATTTAGTGTTGCTAGAACTCCTCAACAAAATGGTGTTGCTGAGAGGAGGAACATGACACTGATAGAGGCTGCTAGAACTATGTTGGCAGATTCTAAATTGCCAATCACTTTTTGGGCTGAAGTAGTTAACACTGCATGCTATGTGCAAAACAGGGTTTTAGTAGTAAAGACAAAGAACAAGAAACCTTATGACTTATTTAGGGGTAGACCACCTATCCTTGACTTCATGAGACCATTTGGATGTCATGTATCTATTCTCAATACCATAGATTATCTGGGCAAGTTTGATGAAAAATCTGATGAAGGGTATTTTGTTGGGTATTCTAAGGTTAGCAAAGCTTTTAGAGTATTCAACTTAAGAACCCAAAAGACTGAAGAGAATCTGCATGTCGAGTTCCTGGAAAACAAAGTTAATCTCAAAGGAACTGGTCCAGAAAGGCTGTTTGATCTTGATACTCTAACAAATACTATGAATTATGTGCCTGTTTCTACAGGAACATCTTCTTTTGATTTTACAGGTTCAGAAGAGTTTCTCGATGATGATGAACCAAGAAAGGATCATGCAGATGATCAAGATGAATTCAGTCTACCTCTTTGGGACTATGCAGATAATGATGATATACCAAAAACTGGAGATGCTCACCCTTCTAGTGATTTGGAAAAGGAAGGAAGTAGCAACTTGAATGCTGAAAATTCTGAAAGCAGTGGAAATTCAGATTCCACTGGTAGGCAAAATGTTTCCATTGCAACACCAGATGTGGAAATTACAACTCCAGTTACAAAGGAAGCTCAAGCCAATGATGCTAAAATCTCAAATATGCCAAGTGAGATTGCAGTTCCTCAGACTCCCCACACTTCTATTCATAAATCACATCCTCTTGAAAATGTGATTGGGGATGTCAATTCACCTGTGAAGACTAGACGACAAACAAAGCTGCCTGATGTCCATGGATTCATTAGTAAAATATATGAATCTAAGATTCATGAAGGCCTTTTTATGTGTTTTCTGTCACAAATGGAGCCAAAGAATGTTTACAAGGCACTTGAAGATGAAAGTTAGGTAGAAGCAATGCAAGAAGAACTGATCCAATTCAAGCTTCAAAAAGTATGGGTGCTTTGTGATTTGCCTTCTGGCAAGAAGGTAATAGGTACTAAATGGGTGTTCAGAAACAAGAAGGATGAAAGAGGAATTGTTATCAGAAACAAAGCTAGGCTTGTGGCTCAAGGATACACTCAAGAGGAGGGTATTGATTATGAAGAAGTATTTGCCCCAGTTGCACGAATTGAAGCAATAAGGTTGTTCTTAGCCTATGCATCCTTTGTGGGCTTTAAAGTCTATCAAATGGATGTAAAGAGTGCTTTTCTTTATGGGCAGATAGATGAGGAGGTTTATGTCTCTCAACCTCCAGGCTTTGAAGACCTTGAATATCCTAACAAAGTTTACAGGGTAGTTAAAGCTTTATATGGCTTGCATTAGGAACCAAGGAAATGGTATGAAACCTTAACTACTTATCTTCTTGCTAATGGGTTTCATAGAGGCAGAGTGGATCAAACTTTGTTCATCAAGAAAGACAAGAATGATATCTTGCTTGTTCAAGTGTATGTTGATGATATCATTTTTGGATCTACAAAGACAGAGATGTGCAAAGAATTTGAGAAACTGATGAAAGAAGAATTCCAGATGAGTTCTATGGGTGAACTCATATTCTTTTTGGGACTTCAAGTACTACAGAGGCCAGATGGCATTTTCATCAATCAAGATAAATATGTGGCTGAGATACTAAGGAAGTTCAAGTTCACTGATGCAAAGTCATCCAGCACCCCTGCAGACAAGACTTCACATCTACTTCTGAAGGAAAATAGTGGTGAAGCTGTTGATGTGCACATGTACAGGTCTATGATTGGTTCTTTGATGTATCTTACATCATCTAGACCAGATATCATGTTTGCAGTGTGTGCCTGTGCAAGGTTTCAAGTTACTCCCAAGTTCTCTCACTTGACTGCTGTGAAGAAGATTTTCAGATATCTTAAAGCATTTCCTACTCTGGGATTGTGGTACTCCAGAGATTCTCCTCTAGATCTGGTTACTTACTCAGATAGTGACTATGCTGGAGCTAGCTTGGATAGAAAATCTACAACATGTGGATGCCAATTTCTTGGCAACAGATTAGTGTCATGGCAGTGCAAGAAGCAAACTATGGTGGCAAATTCTTTAACTGAGGCAGAGTATGTGGCTGCTGCAAGTTGTTGTGCTCAAGTTCTATGGCTTCAGAATCAACTTTTGGACTATGGGTACAATTTCATGAATACCATCATCCATATTGACAATAGCAGTACCATTTGCATCATTAAGAATCTTGTTCAACACACAAAGACCAAACATATTGAAATTAGACATCATTTCATTAGAGATTTCTATGAAAAGGGACTAATTCAAGTTGTCAAAATTCATACTGATGACAACTATGCTGATTTATTAACAAAAGGACTTGATGTGGGAAGATTTCAGTACTTGGTAACAAGTATTGGAATGCTTAATCCATAAACCTTTTTGTCAAAATGTTCTTTGGTATTGAGGGGAGGCTGTTGGGTACTGAAATTGTTGTATGAGTTTGTATATGTTTGCTTGTATTCCTGTTTATGTTTTTATGAAGCTATGATGGGAGTTGATTTTAAAAGGTGTATATCTGAGATACACAACAAATGGTTATTGATTCACCATGTCTTATCCACATAAGAATCACCAGAGCAAACGGCTACTGGTAAAGACTTGACAAATCCGTTTATGGTTGATAGTTTACCAAAAACTATATGGTTATCAACTCACCATATTCTTTATGATTAAGAGTTGGCTAGTCCATAGCAAACGGCTCATGGTAAAGACATATCAAATCCGTTGATAGCTGGTAGTTTGCTAAAAACTATGATAAGAGTAGTCTAGTTTTCAAATGATTTTATTTACCACTGCTCTTTGAAATTTTTGTGAAAAATTACCACTGCTAGTTCACAGTTTCCACTGACAGTGTTATTTTACCATTGGTGTTCTAGCCATTACAACTGATTGTGTCAGTAACTTATTTTTTACTAGCCGTTGAAAGTAAAAAGGGTTAAAATTTTAAGGAAATTATCTTCTTTCCATATTGTGATAAATACATTCCAAAGATAATTTTTCTTGCGCAATAATTCTAAACCCTAACCCTATATATATTTCTCTCTCAATTGGCTAGTTATTACTTCAATTCTTACTGACATAATATCGTTTTTCATCAAAAGTTTCTATGGCACCTTTAAAATTTGCAGATGAGCACAACCTAGTGGCCTACCTACAAAAGTCTAACGAGAAGAGTGTCCCTGTTTTTCATCAGATTGTGGACTTTCTCCATACCACACATATAAGGTATGCTTTGCTTTTAAAACCCACAATCTATATCTCTCAAATCAAACAGTTTTGGACTTCTACTAAGTCCATAACACTTGAGATTGGAGATACACATGAAACAGTAGATGCTCTAAGAGCCACTGTGGATGGGGTAACTATTGATGTTACTGAGGCATCCTTGAGGAGAGTACTCCAATTGGGTGATCTCAATGGTCTCATCACATTACCTATGCCCGAAATTCATGATACTTTATCATCCATGGGGTATGATACCACTGACAAAAAGGCTACTTTCAAAAAGAGTGGTTTTTGTCCCCAATGGAGATTTTTGATCCATACTCTGTTACATTGTCTCAGTCCAAAGAAAACATCTTATGAGCAATTTAGTTCAACCATGGCTTACCCTTTGGTTTGTCTAGTCACTGATAAGATTTTTAACTGGTCAAATTATATTTTTACAAGTATGAAAGGCAATGTACAGAGTAAAACAAAATTTTTAATGTATCCAAGGTTTGTGCAAGCAGTGCTAAATGAGTTTCAACTGCAACCCCATACTAATGTTTATAAAATCAGTTGCCTTAAGCCTAAAGTTTTTCAAAATTTGAACAAAGATGGCAATATGATTTTTACACCTCTCCTTCCTCAAATGCTTGCTAAGATTACAACTGAACAAAACACACCCATAATTAATGTTCCAAACATTGATTATACTCCACCAGTTTCTAACACCTATGAGAGAAGGTCTAAACAGCCAACTCCTCTCATGACAACACAACAAGTTTCTGAACCTTTTGGTCTAGGAACAAGCAGTGGTGGTTCTAGACTTCAACCTAGTCCAACTAGGGAGGAATCTGAACCTTTGCCCCATGATTCACCTCTCCCAATAGGTAATACAGTTGGAAGTGATGAGGGCAGTGGGCAACAATTGGAATTGATGGTTTTGTGTACAAAGTTAGTCAAGCAGGTTGAATCTCTACAGAAGGATTTGGCACATGTCAAGAAGCAGCATGCCGAGGATGTTAAACACTTAAAGGAAGAGATTCAGACCTTAAAGGAAGAGTTGTAGGGGTTGAAAAGCACAAGAAAACTGCAAAGTTGGTGATTTCATCTTCATCCTCACCTAATGATGGTGATTCAGCTGGTTTTTATCAAGATTTGGGTAATTCTCCCAAACAGGGGAGGAAAACAAGTGCTGAAACTCAGGGGAGGAAAATTGATTTTGAAGATGAAGGAGATTCAAGTAAAGGAGCAAAGGAAGCTAATAATCAAGAAGAGCAACTTGATGATCAAGACATTTTCTGTACTGCAAATGATTTTACCACCGATTCAATTTCCACTGCAGAGCCAAATATTGCCACTGCAAGTGAAGAATTTGATAAACTGAAGGAAGACAAAGGTAAAGTAGTTATGGAAAGTGTAGAGCAATCTGGAAGAAAGATTTCAAAGAAACAACAAGCACATATTGCTCTTGATAGAGAAATTGCTAAGAAGATTACTGAAGAACAAGTTGCTGAAAAGAAAAAGCTTGAAGAAATGGAAGTTGCAAGTTTTTTGGAGACTAAAAGATTGAATAGAATGGAAGATTTTATTGAAGATCCACTTTCTATTGTTCAACCTACAATTCTTAGTGAGAAGACTCCAGAGTTTAGCTATGTTCCTACTGAAGAAGATATTGAGTTCTTGAGTGCTAATAATCAAATAATCAAGAAAAAGGCAATTGACCTGGTAGCTGATGCATCCTTAACTGAAGAACAAAGAACTGCTCAGTTGAAGGATTTCATTCAAATGAAGAACAATCAAGCACTTGAAGATGTGATTAGTACAGTCAGAAAGGGTCAAAAGAAATCAAGACAACCAACCAAAGCACAAGTTCTCTCATATATGAAGACTTATTGTTGTCATGTTGGTGGTTGGAAGAAGCATCAATTCAAAGGAATGCCTGATGATCAAGTTGAAAAGGCTTACTACAGAGTTCAAAAATAGGATAAAGCTTTTACTCCAATGGGCTCTGAAGAAGAAGCAAGAAAGTTTCCTGGATTGAAGAGAAAGGCCAAAGAAAGTGATTCTCATATTGTTAAAAAGACTAAGGTTGCTGAAGAACAAGAAATTCCTACTGAGAAATTCACTGAAGAACAACTGACTGGAATGATTGTGATTGAAGAAGAAGATTTTTATCCAGAACCACTACAAGTTCGACATCCTATCATTGATTGGGAAGTTTACACTGCTAGCAATTTTGCTCCAACATGGAAAATCACAAGGCTAGGTGGTGAAACTTCATCATTCATTCAATTTGAAGATCTTATAAAAGCTTTTGACAGAGATGACCTTGATACACTATGGAGGTTAGTTCAAGAAAGGTTTAATGCTCAAGATCTTAAAGATATGAAGGAGATGCAGTTATGGGTTAATCTTAGAAGGCTCTATGAACCAAATGTTAATGATGATTTCTGGAAATTCTCATGCACATGTCCTGGTACTAAATGGTTTTACTATGATTCATGTGAAGTTCATCATGTCTCTACAACAAATGGAGAAGATGCATTCATGCTTGCTGAGAAAGAATATCCACTCAGAGCTGGAACTCTCACTGTGATGTTATGTACAACAATAAGAGTTCATGAAGACAATGAGAAGGTCAGAGCATTGTTACATAGGCTTCAAGATCAATGTTCCAGAGCCATACATAAGTTAAGGAAGAAGTGAAGTGTTTGGCTGAATTCCCCAAATCCTTGAAGATAATGCATATTGAAGAAACTTACTGATTTGCAGAGAAATCATAAGTTTAGGGGATGATTGTTGGGAATAATCCGTTACCATGGATAGTTGTGGTTTACACTGCTCGGATTAACACTAGCAGTGGAAACGTATTACCACTGCTGGTACATTATTACCACTACTATAGGAAAACGTGTTTAGATAAGTATAGAATATATCTTGTGTATATTCTATAATGTTAGCTTTATACTTATCTTGTAAAGGACTCCTTGTTGTATAAAAGGAGGTCCTAGGTCATTGTCTTAGGAACTAGAAAATTACCTACGTATTACTCACAAAGGCTTCAAGGTGTAACCCTAGTGATAAGCTAAGATCACTCGTATTATTCATTAATAATATTGGAGCTTAAGCTTTGTGTTTAATCTGTGTTTACTTACAATACATCATACAATCCATCTTCTAAGTATTACTAAGTAAATTCCGCGTGCTTAATAATATTATACAAAATATCATTGACACAAGGTGTGTGTCTAGATCCATCACAAGGTGATCCCATAAGGTGAGCTCCACAAAGTTGAGGCTATTTTTTTAAAATGTACGTGGTATTACTGTAATGTAACATGTTTAATGTAAAATTTGTTTGAAGGTTTAGTAAAGATACTTACTTGAGATTTTCAATTCCGACTCTTCGTATGTGATACTGGTTTCTCATCGGATTCCCAATCTTTTCAACTTCTCCTGAGTTTATGTAACATCCAATGTATTCTGCAAATACAAAGGTATATTTTATTATCTTTTGCTGGGTTTTTTTTTTTTTTTTTTTTTTTTTTTTTTTTTTTAAAGTAATGGATTTTTTTTTTGAGATTGTAAAACTCACCTGTGAGTATCGGGTATGTTTTGTTGGTTTTATCTTTAGGATCTACGATTCTGGCTGGTAGCTGATTGTAAGAGATAAATTTAAAATAATGGAGCGGGAAAGTTTCAGATGGTATGCTGTCAAACTTTGTTCTGCGGCTGAATAAGAGGGATGTTGGGTTTCAAGAGTCTGCTGCCAATTTTCTGTTTTGACACATTCGACATCTGATATGCGGTACGCCTGGCCAGGTATAAGTATACCTTTGAAATGTTGAATGTCATTTGCTTCTACATTTCCTTGTATTGCGTCACCCTGTATAAATTATTTGATAATTAGAGTGTTGAATTATAATAAATGTTTCATAAGTTATTTGATAATATTTACCTGTCTGTCTAATAGAATCGCCCTATAACCCTTTTCTATTATACTTGGAGGATCTCTTGCTGTCCATGCACGATAAACTTTCAGTTCAGCAACTTTATTTGTCATGCATGGTTTTAGCTCTTTAATGGTTGACAACTCCATCCTGCAATGAGTTAAGAATAGTATGTTTAGTGTTCATGCTAGATGATAATAAATTAAAAAATGCAGTCTAATTGTAAACAATGTTAATGTAGAGAATGATACTGTAAGATTTAGAGAATGTAAAATTATATCTATCATATAATGATATGTGGAAAGACCTTTGTTTTAAGAATCGTTTCTAAAAAGTCTTTATATACTATATTCTTTGTTAATGCTATTGGGTTATCGTTTTGTTTTTTAATAAGAATTTTTAGGCCATAGGGTGTTTTAGATCTAGAAAGTGCGACATAAAGCTGTCCATGACCAAAAACGGGTTCTGGAAGATAGATTCCAATCTTCTTTAGAGACTGCCCCTGCTCTTGTTAATCGTCATTGCATAACACACTTTGATTGGAAACTGTTTTCTTTTGAATATGAATGGAAAGTTAGGATCTTTCGCGGTTAAGGGTATTCTTGGAATGAAAACCTTTTCGCCCATCCTGGTTCCTGTGATGATCTTTGCTTCAATTAATTTTGACAGCAGTTGCGTTACAATCAGTCTTGTCCCGTTACAAAGACCACCCCCTAAATTAACATTTCTGAGTAGCATAATAGGAGTTCCGATTTTCAATGTAAGGTCGTGTGCTGGTAGACCTTGAAATCTGAGTGTGTTGAGGTACTCGGGTGGGTACAGTAACTCGTTTTCAGGACCATTTTTTCCTAACGGAATTGCTTCATCTGAGTTTAAGTAAGTAGTGCTTTCCCGATGTATGAGTGACAGAACTTGTTTGTTTATTGTATCCGCTGTTTCATTTTTGGGGCAAACAATCGACTTTTCTTGTAGAATCTGCGCAGTTGGTGACTCCAAAGTATCTTTATCATAAATAAAGCTGATAAGCTATAATAGTGCGCCTTCAGTATCTGGAATAACATATTCTGCAGGAATTGTAACCCAGCTAGCATTGTGTGGATCTTCTTCGTCAGGGTCGCCTATTTTACCGTCTCCAATGTCCAAGAGCCATGATGCAAAATCTATGTTTTTTTCTTTTTCGTGTTCGCCAAGGTCCGCCTGCATTAACCTCATATTTTTTTAAGCCTGTGCACTTTGAAATAGGGCCAAAGGTATGATGCAGTTATAGCTGCACCAACTATATATGATTTTGTTCCCTTTTTCTTTACTGGAAGAGTTTGCTTGAAATCTCCACCTAACATTATTGATTTTCCACCAAATAACTTATCTGGTTCGCTTAGGACATCTTTAAGAGTTCTATCGAGAGCTTCAAAACACCTTCGGTCGTTCATCGGTGCTTCATCCCAAACAATCAGGTCAGTTTCCGATAACAATTTTGACAAAAGCGTGTTTTTTTATGTGACACATTGACTGTTCGGTCAATTCCAGCGGCAATTTGAATCTTGAGTGAGCTGTTCGGCCTGTTGGAAGTAGTAACGATGCAATTCCTGAAGATGCGACAGCCAAGACAATCTTCCCTTCTGAGCGCAGTGTGTTGATGATCGTCTTCCATAAGAAAGTTTTCCCCATCCCTCCGTGACCATACACAAAAACCAATTCTTGTCTTTTCTCAGATGATGCTTGCACAATAAGTGTATAAATTTTCTTTTGTTCTTCATTAAGTTTAACAATAGAAGCTGCAACATCTTCTCTTAATTTATCTCGATTGTAATTTTTTTCTTCCATTAACAATCTGTTGTTGAGATCGTCAATAAGATGGTAAGGTGGTGGTGTGAAACCAAAATCTGTTATTGATCTGCAGCAATTGTTCAATATTATTTCTAGCTCATATAAAAGATATCCTTTTATTTCTAGGTGATTTATGTGGAGATCTTTTATATGAGCCATTGTAGATGCTTTCTTTGGAATGTCGTCGATCATGTGTGTCCAATGCCTTTCAAAAAGTTGTAGCGGATCTGCGACTTCACAGTAGATTAAAATATGAGCAAACAGAGCATGTAACTCTGATGTTGTTGCTGATGCTTCGGCTTCTTGCAATGCTGTGTCCCACTCTTTGTCATCTTCAAGGAGTCCTAATGCCTGGCATGCTGCACGGTAGTTGGGTAGCACACATTGGTTTACTTTGCGCACATCAATGAATGATTTACACCCTTTTTGATGACATAGTAGCATTCTGAAATAGAAAAGTTCTCCAGCTGCAGGGTGCACGTACGCCAATCTCCCAACTGCCGATCTGCTTTTGTGTTTTCTTTTTTTCCATGCCTTCAAGTTGTCATACCAAATGAATTCATTCGGAAAGTCTAAGTATGTTAAATGACGGCCTTCTTCGTATAGTTTTTTGAATGCAAACCATTCAGTAAGTGTTGTTAATTTTCTTCCATCGTCACCAACAACAGCCGGCAAAGGTTCTTTTTCTCCAAACTTTATTTGTTGCATATCTTGTAAATGAACGGCTAGAATCTGCACCGCCGGCTCTCTATGGTGGATCGGGAAGTTTAGCATTCTCCAGCATGCTTCATGCGGACATATGAAACGACCGTCTATAAAGTTCTTGATCTCATCTATCTCTATCTTCGTAGTGTTTGTTGATGTAGTAGCTTCACCCAGAGGCTTTACAATTCGTGCAGCAATCCGATCAGCGCCTTTGGAAATGTATTTGAACAAATATTTTATAAGCATACTCCATCCACAATATTTGACATTTATGTGGGCGTTGAACATAAGACAAAGTGACCGGTTATATGGTACAATATAGTTGTTTTCTAACCGTATGCTCCCTCTTGTAGCGTAACTATGCGTTTTCCGTCGCCGGTAATGTACATGACCGTTGTCGTCAAAGAAAGTCCTGTCGTTGTATTTTTTTTGGAAAGTTCTTGCTACAGCTCCCATCTTGCATACATGGTGCTTTTGTGTTAGCAGCTCCGCAAGGACCGTGAACCATCATGTCTGCAACGATCTTGTAAGCTTCTGGGTCACTTAATCTGTCTGGTAATTCTGCCGAGATGAACTTGTCAATATCTTCAGCTGATTGTATTTTGTTGGCAGAGTCTAACCATAACAATGTGTGACAGTGAGGAAGGCCACATTTCTGGAACTCAATTGTATAGAGAACTGTAAAATAAGATATTTGTAAGTTTTTAGACAGCACGCGAATAAATTGTTGTCAGTTTGCATTTTTTATTTTATTTTATTTATTTATTTATTTTTTGTTTTTTAAATGTGCTAATAAATTATGTGGGTTATAAAATAAAGCAAACATAATATTTATATAATGTATTATTACCTCCTTTCACGCGTCCAAATATGCTGTTGTCTTTAAGTATGTTGACAAAGTCTTTTACTTTTTGTTCAAAAACACGCACTACAATGTCAGCTCTATCTGCACTTGTCAATTGTGGATATCTTCTCATGTACCTATGAATTTCTGGCCAGTTGACGTTGCATGTGAATGTGATGAAAAACTATGGATTCCCAAGTACTCTACAGATAGCAAGAGCATCCAAATAGTGGTTGTACATGTATCTTGGACCTCCGGTAAAACTTGAAGGTAGAATAATCTTTTTCCCTATTTCAGAACCACGAAATCGCGTCATAAATGCCTGTTAGATACATGCTGCGAATGTTACTTTGCTTAGCTCGTATGAAGTCGAGACGGTCTTGTTCCAATGCACAGTACACAGAGACGACATATTGTTGAAATAGCCTTCCGCCTTTAAACAGTAGACCATATTGGTGGGGACGCTCATGGATTTGATACATGTAGTACATGTTCATAGATAACTTCTTTCCATGTTCGTCTCCAGTCGTTGGTTTAAGAGTCATTTTGGTATTAAAACCTGATTGACCATAGATAAAGAGCAGAGGGAATTGTAGAGACATGTAAGATGAATGGAGCTTGTTTATTCTTTGTGGACGTTCACCCTTTTTTTGTATGATAACATCGTAATCAGACACACTGTTAGGCCCACTTTCAAAAAGTATACCACCAACCATGTTTGAAGTTGGTAGTTGGTATTCGCGAGCACCGGCCACATTGTAGAGCACAATTTTAAAATCAGGCAGACTTTGATTGCCACAAATATCTCTTGCAGCTCTGAATAGCCTAACCAACTCATTATGTTCGTCAAGAACATGTACCAATGTTTCAACAATTTGTGTTTTAAGTCTCCCTGAATTTTGACCACCAAAGGATTTCATCCTGTTCTCAATTTCATTTTGTGTGTCGTATATGTATAGCTGCAAGAATCTTGGGTCTTCATCATTAGGTGGACATAACGATCCAATCCAATGGTGAATCTGACCAGAGATCTTGAAGACGTACGGTCCCCTGCCTTGGTTAACGGTGTCATCTATCTGTGCACCAAATGATGTCATGCTGAACATCTGATTATAAGCTCGAATGTTTTCCAAGAACTCTTTGTCCTTGAACAGTTGCTGAACAATTTCCGGTGGCCTTAACTCTTCTTCAAGTTGTATTTTTCCACCTGCGCAACATCGATTATATCTAGGGAATCCTCGTGTAGAACCACTCTTTACTCTTTCGTTGTACCAAAATGCTGCACCACAATGTTGGCACCTCCAATCACAGTCTCCCAGGTCAATATATGAAGATGTTCCATCTGTCGAGTAATTAGTGTTAACAACTGTGTTCGTAACTGTCGTATTAGCTGTAGTAGTTAAAAAAAAGAAAATATAGAAAGAAAGTGAAAGAAAAGAAAGGGGAAAGTCAGTTGTACATTGAATTTACCTGTAGCATGTGTGGATGTTGTATTCTTGGATTTGTTAGATCTGGTGGATTCCCGATGTCTTTTTTGCCGTGTTGTTGTTCTTTTTTGTGTTATACTTTCCGAGGATGTTACGTTGCCTGGTATCATTGAAATAATTTTTTTTCTGGTACAATAAGTAAAGTTGAATTCTTTTGTTAGCTATAACGTTTATTAGTAATTATTTACCTGCTACAATGGATTCTGAATCTGGATTGTATGTAATGTTATAATTTTCCTATGTGTTCGTATAAATGAAAGGACGTTCCAATCTACATGTAAAAAAAAGTATAAATAAATAAATAAATAAATAATTAAAATAATGAGCCACATATGGTATTAAAAATAGTTTTATTATCACTTTCATTAATATCATGTATATTAGAAGATTTATACTCACCTTTATCTGCATTAGCTGAAGTATCGTTACTCTGCGGAACAGAAAATGGCCTGATAGGATTAAAGGATGGTTCATGGCACTGTTTTTTCCCACATGGAGTCTGCAAATTAACATCTGCATTCCTTTTCTTTGATTGTTTGACACTCCGCAAGGTTGCATTTGGGTTTTCACCATTTGTGTGGTGATAGCAAAATAGCTGTGGCTGGCATTGTTGTTCTACATTTGAACAACATCCATTCTTTTTTACCGAAGACGTAGCTAAGTACCCTGTTGTAACAGTTGGAATAAAGAAAGTTAGTTACATATGATATTATCAAGTAATTTTTCCCTTACCTTGAATAGTCATTGGTATGGCAGATTTTTTTATAATTACCTTTATTTGAATTAGCTGAACTGTTGGTATGCTGCACACCAGATGCTGGTATAACAGCATCCGAGGTTGCTTCTCGGCATTTTCTTTTTTCACATGGACTCTGTAACGCTGAAGTTGCAGGCCTTTTTTTAAAAAAAATTTTATTCCGCGAAACCAAATCTGCTTCTTCACCATTTGTATGTTGGTAATAAAATAATTGTGGCTGCTGTTGTTCTTCTACAGTCAAACGATATTCGTTGCCTCTTGACAAAGTCGGTGGTATGCGGCCTGTTGTCAGAGGCGCAGTCTTGCTGTTTGAGGACTCAGTTTGATGGTAAATTATACCATCATTGTATGACAGGCTTTTGTCTGGGTTCGTATAACCAAGCTGGTATGTACAACTATTTATACTTTCGGTTTGTTTTTTATTCAGGCAACCATAACGTAACTGGTAGCACTTTTCTTGGTTACCCAACAGTTGTTGCATATCAGATTTATTCATCGCATCGTCTATTTCTTTTTTTGTTACAGAACCTAGTTGAACCTTATAGTAACTATTTTCACATGCTTTACATACATTTTTTCTACTATCAAAAGGAATCTTGGATGTGGTTGCATGGTTTTCCATATCACAGTAGCTTATATCAAAGATACTGACACTGTATATTATTTATATATGTTGACAAACAACTAATGTTAGATTTTTTGTTCTCTTGTTTCACTCTCTTTGTGGACAGTAGTTTAAAAAAAAAGAAAAAAGAATTGTCAGACCAAATACAGCATAAAAACATAGCACCCTAATGAATCATAAATGATAGCAAGCACCATAAATGTAGTAATAAAAATTGATCAATAAATATGCAAAGATATAATAAATTCAACCCACCTACCTGTGTTAAGTGTTTATATGACAATGATATGGTTGTGGATACACTTTTTTTTTGTAGCTGTTGGCACCTGGAAATTTGATTTGTTTTCTTTGGAATGTAACTGAGTTTTTCAGTGTGTGTTTGCTTTCTTTTGATGTGCAGGAAGAAACTTCTAGCAAAGTAGCAGGTGAACACGTGTTGGTTGAAGGTACAATGGAAATTAATGCAATCTCTGTAGTACCTCTTGTGTACATGTGCACTCTCAGATAGTAGGTTGTATATACACCCAGTTTTTGTGGGAATTTGTATGAGATACGATGAACAGTAAAGAAGCAAACACACTTCACCCAATGGGGTGATGCCACAATGGTTTTATGTGTATTATACCATGTATAGGACCAATCAAATGTTGACACCACATCATTTATACCTTGTATTCTTATACACCCTTCAACTCCAAATAGTATATATATATAATGTGAAGCAAAAAAATGATTAAAAAACATAACTGAAAACGAAACGGAGGAAAGTTTAAATAGCTGCAATATAAACTTCTTGCACTGTGAGCTGAAGCATCACAAAGAATATGGTACAAAAAACTATACACTTCAATAACTTCCAAAAATAGAAACAAAAAAACCCGCAAAATCTTAAATCACCCGCCCTAAAAAAATTGAATTGCTAAATTTAAAAACAAAACTATAATGAATTTAGTTCAGTCCGGCTTTCACTCAGTTTTCACGTCTTACGAAAAAAATGAACACGATGCAGTTCTATTTTAAATATGACCGGGTAACACAGACATATACAAAAAAACTTTTCATTGATAATAACAAATACCGGCTATAATTTTTTGTCAAGTCTTAAACCCAAAAAACAAAGTGCTTTAAAAAAAATTAAAAAAAAAATAATTGGTTTACAAATTCCTTTTGCAAAACTTATACAAACAATACAAAAAGGAAAAAAAAAGTCACGACGCTGAAAATTTTTTTTAGAAAAGCCCGCCGCAAGGCGGCGGGTTTCTTACTCGTTGTGTGTATTATGTGGTTATAAATTCTGTACATTCTCAAATGATTATCTCTAACTAAAATAACTAAAATACTCGTATACTTTCATTAATGTATCAAATCGGTACATATGAACTTAAAAGCATAAACTACACGTTACCAACTTAAAATAATATGTTGCAGTATCATATTTATATTGACCTGTCATAGCCCAAAAAACAATACCCCTTGTCATGTAACATAAGTATTATGTTGTGTGACTGTAATTATTTCTCATTTTTTTCATTTTATTTTTATTTTTTGTTTGATCTTCACTCTTGAAGGTAATGGAATAATTTCTCTTTCAAAGTAAATAATCATATTATTCACAACTTCAATGCACCAGCCTTCTCTTAAACTTTATATCCATTATATTTTTCAGTTTTTCATCTATCGCAAATCTTTTTTTAATTTTAAATTGTATCAAAATCACTTATACTTCTTAGCCATTTCTACCGATCAAAATTTTTAAAAAATATAAAGATTAAATCTAATGACATGACAATGTACTGATGACACTTTTTTAGAAATGTTTAGAAATTCGAGGTCTACTTTCAGTTACTCCCTCCGTCTCAAAATTATTGTCACTAGACAAAAAACACAAAGTTTAATAAATGTGGGACCACTACAATTCACAACCACTCATATAGAATATTCCTCCACTAACTTCTCTTTTTCTTACTAAAAATGGAAAGTGGACAATTTTTTTGAGACATCCCAAAAAGGAAATGTGGACAATTAAATTGAGACGGAGGTAGTACTATTTTTGAAAATCCCATGAATTATATTGGGAAAATGGTCTAAAAAGGCATTCAACTTGCCATTTTTTTTATAAGCATCAAACTTTTAATTTTCCTATTGTAGCATCCAACTTTCTTAATTTTCCTATTGTTGGTCTTTAGCGCAAAAAAGTGAGGTGACAATAGGAAAATTAAGGATGTTGGATGCCTACGAATATAAAGATTAAGGAAGTTGGATGCATACAATAGGATGATTAAGAAATTTGGATGCTACAAATAGGAAAATTAAGAAAGTTGGATGCTACAATAGGAAAATTAAAAGTTTGATGCCTACAAAAAAAAAAGTTGCAAATTGGATGCCTTTTTAGACCATTTTGCCAATTATATTTAAATCAGGTAGAACTTTTTTAGATCTTTATATGCGAAATTTTCGTGACACTGCAGGATATTTTCGTAACTTTCTTTTTTTTTTTATCACAATTCTTGATATAATTTCATACTTTTGATCTTCTTGGAGACCATTCGGAATAACTTTTTGGTTTCGACAACCAAAAGGAATGATAGTCTTGGGGTTTTCTTGTCTAAGGACAATTGTTAGTACAAAAAGTGTGACAAGTTAGGATAAGTGTGTATGATGTATGTTGGGTTGGACCAACAAGCTGTTGATGGGCTAAGTTTGTATTAATCCAAGTGATTTATTGAATCCCTGCACAAGTGAAAGTAAACCGTTATCCTTACCGTGGGACGGACCTCACGATTAAGCTCCAGCGTGATAGTAAGTATACATTCTTGTCAGAGATAATAAGGATGTGTGTGTTATTATGAGAGAGAAAGTTGTACCTTGTGAGAGGGTTAAAACCTCTTTTATAGGCGACGCTCATTGCTAGGGTTTCCTAACAACTCGCATTTGAAAGTTAGTGGCCGGAATGGGACCCTTGTCGGGCAAGGTTCCGTAGTAATCGCGGATGCGAACACAGAACGCTTTCCGTGGCCAAAGGTTTTGTCCACTAGGCATTCTGCGTGTGCCTTTGAGCCCGGATCGTAGCCAATTTTGTTATTGGGTTTACTGTCGATCAAGTACTTGTTTTACGTGCTATACGTCATCAAGTCCCCCAGTCTAGTGTATTCATTGCGCACGGCTCGTTTATCGCGTGCGATGAATGTTATTAGACTTAAGCTAACTGAATGGATTTTCCTCCGTGTCTTCGAAGCGTCCTTCTGACGCTTTTTTTCTTGGTAGGTGTACCGTGCGACGTGGACGCTTTTGGGCTTTTCATCTTCTGGCTGATTTGACTGAGTGGGCCACGCGTCGCTGTTATCCTTATCTTTTACTTTTTATCCTAGTCGTTTAACTGGATTTTCGCCGACACGTGTAGTCATCTTGTGCCATCTTGGCTTGGATATACCCCTAGTATAAATACGACACATGGTTTTTACCATTTCACTTTTCTTCCTTCACTATTTTTCGCCATTGTCGCTCTTGACTTTATTTTTCCGCTTACCAAGTTAGATCTTGACTTTATTTTTCCGCCATGGGTACTATCACAGATATCAAATGTCACACTACTCCAAGGATGTTTGAGGCTTTTCTCACTAGTACAAAAACGGGATTTGGTCACGCATGGTCGAAATGGAACAGCCACACATTCGCATATTTGTGTGGCTGAAGGTACGAAAATTGACAACATGTACTAATTAGTCACACATGAAAATTTTAATTGTGTGACCATTAGAACTGTATCGCCACACAATTGAACGTTGTGTGGCTAAAGGTATCTGGTGATTTTGTTTCAGATCATTTAGCCACATATGAATTTGGAACGCGTGACAAATACAAGTAACCTTGATGCGTTAGTCACATGAAGTAATTTTTTGTGTGTCTAAATCATAGAGTCAAGTTTTGTCACACATTATTTAAGGGTGACTGATATGTTTTGCCAACTCTTTAGCCACATCTGAAATTGGAACAAGTGACAAATGAAAAGTAAGGTTGAAGCATTAGTCACGATATACATATAAACAGTGACAAATATAAGTCACACACTTGAACACTGTGACCAAAAGCAGTATATGGTCACACTAAATGTTTTGTCACACATTCGTTAAGTGTAGCCAAAATCCAGTACATATGTTAACGTATGTTAATATGTGTGTTTAAAGTTTAGTTTGTGTTAGCTTGCCGAAAGCTAATCTATAAAGTCACATTTGCTACTAACACCGTGACCAAATGCCATATATGGTCACACTAAACGTTTTGTCACACATATTATTCAAGTGTAGCCAAAATCCAGTACATATGGTCACGTAAGTTAATATGTGGCCATTGGAGGATGAATAGTCAATCAAAATACACGTTTCCTCACTTTAAACACCATATGGTCACACTTATTAACACTTTTAGCCACTTTATGGTTAATTGTATGTGACTAAATACCCAAAACAAACATGCTTTGTGTGACTAAATGTTAGAAAAGGCCACACAAACATAAAATTCATGTGGCCATTGGATGATCAATAGTCACACAAAAGACACCTTTCTTCACTTGAAACACCATATGGTCACACTTATTAACACTTTTCGCCACTTTATGATTAATTGTATGTGACTAAATACCCAAAACAAACATGCTTTGTGTGACTAAATGTTACAAAAGGCCACACAAACATAAAATCCAAGTGGCCATTGGATGATCAATAGTCACACAAAAGACATATTTCTTCACCTTAAACACCATATGGTCACACTTATTAACACTTTTTGCCACTTTATGCCTAATTGTATGTGACTAAATAACCAAAAGAAACATGCTTTGTGTGACTAAATGTTAGAAATGGCCACACAAAAAGAAATTTGATGTGGCCATTGGATTATCAATAGTCACACAAAAAACTATTATGTTTTTCATAAAAAGAACTAACTACGAATACTAAACAAACTTATCTTATTTCTGCCAGACTTAACCTTGTACTGGCAGCCTTAACCACTAAAACTAACCTACCAGACTTAACTTTGTACTGGAAGCTTTAACCACTAAAGTTTTCTGTTTATAAGTATACCACAACACAAAATATATATATTTTTTTTGGGTGCAAAGATGAACTTGTATTAATCAAGGAAACTTTGTAAAATGAAAAAATCAACACACACTGATATGGACAAGTCCCATATCAAGTTGCATACTAGGCAACTCTATTCAATATCTGATATATCTGTTCTTATAAGTCTGATAACAAAAACAAACTGCCCATATCATACAACCATGGACAGATGACAACCAGCACAAAACCATCACAAAGAACACCTTTAAATGCACCAGTATGAACCATACACTTCCAGATAGGGGCCATACCAAGTAGTTTACATTCCATCTCATGAATGGCTTCAACTACTTGGGAACACACACCCTAAATGAAGCCAACCAAATCCTACACAATCCTAAAATCTGTTTATAAACGTGTCTATCAATAACAACTGATAACGCCTGGAATTACGTTTTAGCACATGCTAAATACTGGATTTATAACTGGATTACGGGAAGACACCGAAGCTTGGTCGTCGATGACAAAGTCAACAAGATTGAATCTGACCATTTTGTTTTGTTCCCACTGACACTCCTCAACAATCTCTCTCCATATGGCGTTTATGGTCAAGTGGTTCTTGCTTCTAGGCCTATCGTTGTGGTGTTGCAGATTCACGTTCACATAAAACTCCATGTCTTCCCGGTATCTCAGCAATGCGTTATGGTACTTCCACATGTGATTTCGCTTCGTAAACTTATGTGGTATGTTCTGCATTAAAAAGAACAATGTAGTATGCTAATCAAAAGTATGTCCATGTGTTGAAGCATATATTAGTTTTTGCGAAAGCAGATAATGACTGAAATGGTCCGATTTGTATCATTACTTAACAAACGACTCCTGTCCGTGACATATGCAAGGATGGGCGCGTAAAAACAATCCCTTTCACTTTCATGCTCTGTACATTCGTTCCATGCACATATGTGTTTCATACGCTCATCTGCAATTGGAATTTAATAAAAATGGTAATTAATAATTTAAAAGCTATTATATGGAAAGGTTTATTTTTAAAATAAAGTCATAGATTATGTCTACACTTTGATTAACATACCTTCATCTACGGGGTTTCTCATGAACGGTCTTGTACGATTCAGCTCCATACGTTGCACAAGTTCAGAACGCATCATCAGTCCATTTTCAGCAAAGGGCATCAGGGAAAGAGTATTGTTTAGGAGATTTGTGAAAACAACTCTTGTGCCAGCAAACAGGTTTTCATCGTGAACCAATACATTCCATCCGTGCCCACCAAACTCATGCACGTGTCTGTTTTCCTCCAGTATTTCAATTTGACGGTGAGTGATAGCTGCTACGGGCACGCCAGCAACAAGAACGTCAAATTGGTTATTGTCAGTATTGTCCCAGAAATTGCAAGGAATGACCTACGTAACAGTTTAGTTTAAAGAAAACATTAGCGGGTCAAACAATTAAAATATTCCCCATTTTCAACAAACTTATACAATGTATTGATTAACATTTTTTTCTTACCAGAGGTTGTGCAGGATATTCATCCAACGTAACCAGGCACCTACGTTGTCTGTAACCTAGAAGAGCCATATCGTATCCAGGGCATTCGTGGCCTGCATCGTTGTACCCTGTTACATAATAACAGTCTTCTTCCTGACGAATGAAATGGAATGTGGCCACATTGATGTATTGGCTTTGATCAATAAAAGCTTGCCACTCGGACCCTTGCAAAGAAATGCGACCACGAACCAATTTCCAGTAAACCTTATGTTTGGTTCCCCTATTGTGGATTAGGTATATCCAGCGCTTGTTGGGGTACAGTGTTTCAGTAAACAAAGCAGGAAGCATCTTAAATTTAAAAAGTAAGCACGTATATCAATTTGATGGTTACATCGATAAATTTATAACCTTAAGTAAGCATTTTAAGTACAACTTACCTGCAATGTCCTAATGTTTGTGCGGTTTGCCTCCACCAACAATTGGACGCTCATTCTATTTTAAAACCACAATCGTCTTAATGGTCAATAAGGTTATCTCATATGCATAACATTCAACTAATACAAGTCTTAGATGATCAATACATCTTTATCATTAAGGTGTCAAACAAAATATGATTGAAGATGTACTACTACATATTTAACTATGTTTCAAAAACCAATAATCATATAGTCCGTTTAGAGTAAAAATCTGTATTTTTTTACGTTTATTCATCTTACCCCATACGTTTGTTAAAATCTAGTAAGAAATCCATAATATACCCAACATACCATACGCCATTGCTTCATCCAATGTTTAAACCTAAGCTCAGATAATTAATTACATAAGGTGTAGTGCTTTACCAAATCATATAAAAGCTATACTAACCTAGATTAAACATATGTTTACAAGTTGTCTAATTAGCTATTTAACAAATAGCTGCTACGTTTTTCCACAATCCACATATATTTACATGTCACACAATATTCTAAAGAATCAAATCGCATATAGTTCTAATAAAACGGCTGTTACATTATGATCAAAGGATACTATATTCTTTAGGATATGTTAAACATTGCTGAAAAATTACCAAACATGCATTTGTATCCATCAACATATCAGAAACATGCGTGCATATCAATCACTTTACATTTGCAGTTCATGGTTAAAAAAACAAAAAACAATGTGTAACATTACCTGATGATGCGGTTGTTGTGTTGAAGAAGATAGACTTGAATATTTTGCTTTGACTATGTGATTAAGTGTAGCCGTAATATGTCACGGTTCTCAAAACTGCAATGATTACTATTAATTAAGGGAAGGATTTTTTGTTTTATTTTTTTAGCTTGTATTATTGGAGCATTGCATATATACCCACTAAAACTCAAAAAGTTTCACATTTCTCCATAATACAATTTTTTAATGCAACTTAAGCATGTTTTGGGTATATATGCAAATATGTAAATTTTACACAACAATTATGTACCAAAACTGTACATTTGAAAAAGTACGCAACTATTTTATGACCTAAACCCTTGATTAAATACATACAAAATATTTGGTAGAATCACCTTAAAAATTAAGTACCTTAACATACAAATAAATAATATTACATTAACATACACGATATCGTAACTTCTCGCAAATAAATACATATGTCGAATACAATATTGGTTAATCGAATAGACAATGTAGCTATTGAATCACTGCCAGTGCATCAACGTTTGCAATGTTTTTGTACGATGTTTCCCGTCCTTGAATGTCACGTTCACTGTGATGATAAAAAACCTGTGGAATCCAAGTAACAAAAAAAGTTATACGTTGTAATAAAGTATATAATTGTAGGTACTTTTTAAATAAGAAACATACTATTCAATAACTTAGCACTACCATTATTAACTTAGCACTGACAGTATTAACTTAGCACTGACAGTATTAACTTCTTCCAGCCCATTCTTATTCGATGTCAAATTCCAGCCCATTCTACTACGACTATATACACAGATGCTTAACATCTTCGAGCCAATCATGATTCATTGGGACGGGTGTATGATAGGGACCAATGATTATATATAGCTTCTAACAGAAACTATATATACACGTGACGCCAACGGACGCCAGCCACAATGAAACATGATTGCCTGAAGAAATTTACCAACTTCATTAAAGTACAAGTTTGTGATAATATTATGCATATAAAATAAAACGGTCACAAACATGCGACATAATCGTCTATACATTGCTATAAACCAGGTCAAGATATGGGCAATCTCAAGTTTAAAACTACCCGTCATAATTGATCAAAGCGTTGATGGTCATGGTAAGCTTAACACAGCCTCTATCAAAGTAAGACACCTATGTTATAAGCAAGCAAGTGGAGACAACTTAGTACTTTGAGCGTCCACTCGAAATCCCATTGCCATGTCTATGAAATGGCTGCAAAGATTTGCACCAAACCTATTGCTATGACAGTGACATAGGAATGGGTTTTCGAGGGGAAGCTCAAAGTACCAAAGGTGTGCCGAATAAATAATTATCGATTCTACAAAAAGTTAATTTTACAGAGATGAAAAGACAAAAAGCCTATCCAGCGATGAAAAGACTTTTAAGTGCAATGGTTAAAATTTTAATGTTGAAACTAGGGAATAAGATCTTGTATACAGGCAACCCATCTACCATACAGTCAAAAAAAAATTGACTCATTTTTTGCACATAATAGTGAGGCTCAGATCTGTATAAATCAATAGTTTCAAAAACATCAGTATCACATCATTTGCATGATTTAATAAGATACTTGTCATCACAGCCTCATACACACTGACACATCATAATTATAGTTTTGCTAGATTGTTAAAAAAAAGTTAAGGAACAATATGATATAGTTGCGGATTCAAACGGAAGTTGAACATACCAATGTGGCCGCGTTACTTTGTAGATGTGTATGGAATTTAAACTTAGTGAACCCTTCTGAATCCCCCTACAGTACCTTTTGTCGTTTCAACTCCCTTTGAGCAAAGGCCTGCACCAGGCGATTTGCTAGATTGTTGAAAAAACAAAAGGCACTGTTTGGGAATTTAGAATGGGTAACTATGCTGAAATTCCCTACTCATCTACAAAGTAACGTGGCCACCTTGGTACGTTCAACTTCCCTTTGAATCCGCAACTATATCATATTGATCCTTAACTTTTTTAAACAATCTAGCAAAAGTCTATAACAAGTATATCAGACTCATATAAACTTCCAAACTGAGTGTGCAGTGTGATATGCATTAGCAAGGCTCAGATCTGTGAAAAGGTTGGATAAACACCGGAACATCAGGATATAACCGCCATGGCTGCAAAATAATGTAATAAAATTGCCATGCCAAGATACGGTAAATCACATCATTTGCATATCAAATAAGATAATCGTCATCACAGCCTTTTGCATATCACAAATAAACACATGTGGCCCAAAATAAACCAACTCCCTTTGAGCAAAGGCCTGCACCAGGCGATTTGGTAGATTGTTGAAAAAACAAAAGGAACTGTATGGAAACTGAGAAGGGTTAATTATGTTTTTTGAAATCATAATTATAGTTTTGCTAGATTGTTAAAAAAAGTTAAGGAACAATATGATATAGTTGCGGATTCAAAAGGAAGTTGAACATACCTTTATCACATCATCTGATTGATTTATTAAGATATATCATCACAGCCTCTATCAAAGTAAGACACTTATGAACAAAATAGAGTTTATACATGCAAAGGAAATGGTCAAAAAAGTTAAATGTCAATATGTTATAAGCAAGCAAGTGGAGACAGCTTAGTACTTTGAACGTCCACTCGAAATCCCATTGCCATGTCTACGAAATGGCTGCAAAGATTTGCACCAAACCTGTTGCTATGACAGTGACATAGGAATGGGTTTTCGAGGGGAAGCTCAAAGTACCAAGTGTAAAAAATTATCGATTCTACGAAAGTGTATGTGTTGAATGGGATAATGAAGGAGTGTGGCCTGCCATGAACAATACACACTATATCATTATCGCAATCAACACACCTCATAAAAAAGAAACACAATCAAACCCTTTCTGAGATCCCCTACTGGTCCTTTTGTCGTTTCAACTCCCTTTGTGCAATTGCCTGCACCAGGCAAATTGCTAGATTGTTGAAAAAACAAAAGGAACAGTATGGGAACTCAGAAAGGGTTTGATTGTGTATTTAAGATCATAAAAAAAAGCGTTTTCCTAAAAAAGAAGCATATAGTTAACCCTTCTGAGTCCCCATACATTAACATTTAACTATGCTTTTTATATTTACTAAACTGCATACCTTATTGACTATTATGCAATCAGAACAACAACAACAACAACAACAAACAAAAGGCAATAGCGTAGTGCGAAAGGATAGAGAAAGCATACGACAAAACCAAAAGGCAATAACGTAGTAAAAAGAAAGCAAGCAAACAAGCAAACAGGGCATACAGGAAAAAGAAACACGCACAAGCAGGCCGTAAATACGCCAATAGCAAAGCGCAACAGACATAAAACCAAAAAGCCCAGGCACACCAAAAGCAGGCCAACCTAAGGGAGCAACAACTGAGCAACGCAAACCACGCACGGGGCCTAAGACTACGGCAAAACAAAACACGCAAGGAGGCAAAAGGGGACACCTAAAACCCAACCTAGCACCACTACCCGCAAATCTCATTCTTCGCGTCTACTAATCTCATTCTTCGTGTCTCATTCTTCACGTACCCATACTGCATGTATAACACGTAATCGTTATTACCTCAACTAATGATCCATAAATCATCAAACAACTACTTTTCCTATGCAAATGACTAATACCCTGACTAACATCCTAAACTAACATAACACAATATCATCTATAAATCAATAAACATCCTAAACTAACAAACTAGCATTAAATTATAACATTTATACCTGAGATATTAGGCTCAATAGGAAGAGAATCAAGCCCTTTATAATAGCCCTCAAGAGTATTTCATTGACTAACATTTATTTTCATTGATTTTGCGTTTGATTGAAAACCCTAAATCTGCTATTAATTATAATCTAACTGTGTGTTTTGACCGAGTGTAAGAGAGATAAATGTGTGAAATACTGAAAGTCAAACACACACTACTTGACCATTTTCTAATAAAAGTAAATAAATAAATAAAACTAACTTATTTCTTCAAGTTAATAAAGCATTAAAACCTAAAATTAACCATTGTACTGATCATTGATCATTTACATATAGTTACTTATATAAACAAAGTAGCAGTTAATAGCAAGCATCCATACAACCATCAACTATACATCATCAAAACACAAAAAAAACTTCCAAAGCTTCCTATGCTCCATCTTCAGACTCATCAGCTTCATCCAAATCTTCCAAGAACTCCTCCTTCTCCGACAGACTACGACGACATAGCACCAAAAGCTGAGCCAGCAAATCAATCTTCCTTCAATCCTTCAACTGTATCTCACGAAGGGCATACTCACCAGTTGCTGCAACAGCATTGAAACGAGTAAACAATCCACCAGCCTCATCGATTGTCTGTTCTTTTTTGGCAACAGTTTCCCTCAAAATGCTGCTCTCTTCTCCCATCCGCTCGATCAACTTTTTCTCCTCTGCTATGTCTTGCAATATCAACAACCTGAAAGCATCGCTGAGCTTGCCGGATTCAGTGTCGGCTTTCATTTCATCGATATTAGGTGTGGAAGACATTTTGTGTGTTTAGGTGTAAAATTATTGATAGTTGTGTGTTTAGAGTAAAATGATTGATACTTGTGTGTTGATTTTATGGTTAGGTAAGTATACATAATAACAATGTACCTCACATTGGATGATCAATAGTCACACAAAACACACATTTCTTCACTTAAAACACCATATGGTCACACTTATTAACACTTTTAGCCACTTTATGGTTAATTGTATGTGACTAAATACCCAAAACAAACATGATTTGTGTGACTAAATGTTAGAAAAGGCCACACAAACATAAAATTCATGTGGCCATTGGATGATCAATAGTCACACAAAAGACACATTTCTTCACTTTCAACACCATATGGTCACACTTATTAACATTTTTAGCCACTTTATGATTTATTGTATGTGACTAAATACCCAAAAGAAACATGCTTTGTGTGACTAAATGTTACAAAAGGCCACACAAACATAAATTTAATGTGGCCATTGGATGATCAATAGTCACACAAAACACACATTTCTTCACTTTAACACCATATGGTCACACTTATTAACACTTTTTGCCACTTTATGATTAATTGTATGTGACTAAATATACAAAACAAACATGCTTTGTGTGACTAAATGTTACAAAAGGCCACACAAACATAAAATTCAAGTGGCCATTGGATGATCAATAGTCACACAAAATACATATTTCTTCACCTTAAACAACATATGGTCACACTTATTAACACTTTTGGCCACTTTATGCTTAATTGTATGTGACTAAATACCCAAAAGAAACATGCTTTGCGTGACTATACAGTGTTTATGGTCACGAATACGGATTAATCCTACAAAATTTGTACCTAATTAGTCACACATGTTACGGTTTTGGTTACTCTTTTGCAATAGAGACTAAAAAAAAGTCAAACACGTGACCATAGAGTACCTATGGTCGCGGCACCTTTAGTCACACACGGCCGAAAAATCATGTGTGACTATATGTATATCGTCACACATATTCGATGTGGCCAAATCCACTTTTTGTTCTAGTGTCTTGGTAGGTTTCACATTCCTCCTGAAGTTCACCCAGAGCTTCCTTCACCTAACCATACTATGCACGAGCGTCCTAGGAATAAGATTGGTTTATACACTAGGTTTTTTAACTACGCGAATTTTTGCCTTCCGCTGTCGGTTTTCCTTGTGGATATCTTTAGGTATTATCATATTAATATTACTCAGCTCTCAGTTATAGGTGCGGCTAAGGTTTCCCACTTTGAGATTTTGTGTCGTGCCCATGGTATTTCTCCAACTGTTGGTTTATTTCGCTGTTTTTATGTGAATTCAAAGAACAAAAGGTGGATATCTTTTAGTAAGCGCGATGGTACTCCTGTAGTTTATTCTAAACCCCTTGACTCTCTGAAGAGTTGGAATGATCATTTTTTCTGGGTTGATGATTTCGCCTGTCCTGCTATGTTTCCATGGAATCCTAATAAACATCTTCTTAAGGATCTTATGCCTCAGGCTGATGAGTATAATGTCGATGATTATGCGACTCTTGTTGCATATCCTGCTCCATTTCGAAGGTTTCCTGAAGCGTTCCTTTGCTGGGTTGGCGTGATTCGTTATTATCCTTTGAGTGAGGACATGTATCCTGAGTTTTTCAATGATGACGGAACGGGTGGATTTCTATCTTGTTTTTGTTTTTCTTAGTTCCTTTTCCTGTTTAGTTTTTAACTTGCTTCATCTTTTTGCAGTGATAGATTGGCCTGATTATATTCAGTTTCTCGACCCTATGAAGGTGAAAATGGTTGGGCGTAATCGTTGTGAGGGAGAACCCAGGATTTTGGAGACCACTATTAGGCATACATTTCCGCTCCTCCCCATTGCTCCTCCTCTTACTGATGGTGAGTTAGAGGCTGGTGTGAATGATCTTTTTGGGTCTGAATATGCTGGTGCTAATGTTGGGGGTGGATCGTCGTTGGAAGCTACTGCTGTAGATATTGAAGACACCGCTTCTGGTCCTTCGCTGAAGAGGAGGGAGAACCCTTTCTCACCGGCTGCTGGCACATCTTCCAATCCTGCAAAGAGGTTATGCAACACCTCTTCCCAAAGGCTTCCTATTGGTAATGCACCTGCCTCTGGTTTTCAAGGTTTGTTAGATGGTAGCGTTCTAGATGCTGAGATTTGCTTTACAGCTGCCCAGACGCTACCCTTTATTAAGTCCTCCATTTCAACGTCACCTGAGCGCGAGGTTGAGCTATCTGCTGACTCTTCTGTCGGGCATAAGTCATGTTTCATTGGTCATGTTCAAAGGTTTGTTATTTCTTCAGATTCTTCTTCTAATTGTAGCACCTCTGCTGCCGAAGCTGAGGTTACTTCTTTTACCAGGTTTGATATTGTTCCAGAGATAGTTGCCACTACTATTGTTACTACGGTGTTTGTTCTCGCTTCGGTCCTGAGGGATACTTTTCCTGACCTCCCCTTTCTTGGGGGTTCATCCTCAAGTGGCGGCGTCGATCAGGATGCCGGGGTTTTCTGGGTTACTCTACTGGTGAACATTTAACCGATGATATTCGTGCTGCTATTGACCTGGACTCTTTGCAGCCACATGAACGTTATCTTCCGAGATGGAGAGTGCTTAATAGCTCTCTCTTGGATAGCCCTTCAGATTGTCGTGAGGTTGTTGACGGAGTCGCTCCTCCTAAGCTTTTTGCTTCCATTCGTGAAATGGATTATGACCGGTTGCTTTCAGAGTTCAATGTCTTGTCAGCTCGCCAGTTGTGCTTTGGCTCAGAGGTTCGGATGCGTGCGGAGCAGCATCTCCGGGAGAGGAAGAGGTTGTCTGACAAGTGTCATCAACAGGCGTGTTTATTAGAAGATAAGTATAGGAGAATTGATACCTACACCACATATTTTAATGCATGCACCACAATTTGTGCATTACAGTTTGTACCGTACAATAATGTAATGCACAAATTGTGGTGCATGCATCAAAATTGTTAACGGAGGCTGAATCTTCGAAATCAATCCGCCTCCGTGGCCGTGTGTCCCTTTTTGAAGCCACTGGGAAAGAAAATGACATCCTGCTTGCTAAGGTTAAAGAACTTAAGTCTTGCATTGCTAGTAAAGACAGTGAGCTTGTGCAGTTGTGATGTACGTCTTCTTCCTTGGAATCTTAAAATGATGATCTTGCTAGACAGGTTTGTAACTCGATATCTATCTTTTCTTGCTTTACTTGTTCACTAAAAATATTTCTTTTTAGGTGCGGGTTTTGTAGGGTAAATGCTCTGGTCTTAATTCTCAGATACCAGAGTTTGATCTCTTGAAAGAGTTGTTCGTTAAGGTTGCTCTTTATCTGGAAGAGAAACTCCATCTTTGTTTGTTTGCTGCCGTTTCGGTCCGTAGGTGGCTTTTATCCGAGGGCTTCAAGCTTGCAATTGCCAAGTGTTGGGATTTACCCGATTACTTGGGGACTTTGAGCGTGGCTTTTAGCTGTGCCATTGAGAAGGGAATACAGGATCGGCTTGTTGCCGGCCATCGTCATGGCCAGAAAGGCACGGAACTTTCAGTTGTAGAGGCATATAATTCTTCTGCCGAGGCCGATTACAAGGATGCCCTTCAGAAGCTTCGCGATGTTCAATTTCCCTTATTTTCCTCTTTAGAAACCCTTAAGGATGCGGGGATCGATGATATTATGGGTTTGCTTTACCTTGAGGCCTCTGCCGCTGGTTTTTCTCGTATTGTTGATTCTCGATTTTGTTTGAAGCGACTGACCGTTCCTATTCACCATCCAGGGAATCCTGCCCTGGTAGATGAGTCTTCTTTGTCATTTTTCGTGAAAGCTTTCTTTGAAAGAGCTAGGAAGATAAAGGAAGGTGTCCTTCATGACTGGTCAGCTCTTGCTGATATGTGGGATTCCTTGATTGATCCTTTATCCATGAGATGTCAAGTGTGCTTGAGCAAGGTGATAATGTTGATGATATGAGTATAGGTGCTTTTGAGCAATCTGGGGCGGGGCCTGTCTTGGAGTCAAATCCTACTGACCAAGCTTAGTTTGATCTTGATCGTGTTTTGCACTAACATTTTTCGTTTTACCGGTTTTATGGCCATGCATGTACGGCATTTTTATCTTTATACTTTGTGTGTGTATGTACATTTTATTTTTGTAACTTTTTAGTTGCTGCTATTCTAATCTTCACACTGGTGTGCTTATTATAATAGTCTTAATTGAATATTTGTAGGTTATTCTCCCGAAACTGGACTTGCAACATCTCTTATGTATCTTGAGTGAATTTTGAGGTTACTCAACCTATTGTTATTTGGAATAACATTTCATGGGTCATGCCCAAATGTATGCGCGTCTTATTTACATGTATCATAACTTATTTAAAGTAAAAAAGGAATGAATAGAAAGTTTTAAAGTAAAAGTTGGTGAAGGTAGCTAATCTTCACCTTTTTCATTCATAATTACAGAAACATTACATTATAAAAGGATAAATTAAAATATCAACCCCTCACGCGGAATCCGCGGGGGGCGGGTTGCTTACATTGATGGATATAACATCTCTTAAGGTTGCAGACGTTCCATGTCCGCGGAATTGGGTTTCCTGCACGGTCCTTCAGCTTGTACGCGCCTTTTCCTAATGCTTCCATGACTTCGTAAGTTCCTTCCCACTTAGGTCCTAATTTTCGTCCCTCTTCCGCATGGCTTGCGTCGTTGCTACGGTATACCAAGTCTCCTGACTTGAAGCTTGTGTTGCGGACTCTAGAGTTGTAATATTTTTCCATTTTTGCTTTGCTTTTCGCCTCGCATATTTCTGCTTGCTCCATTTTCTCTTCCAGAAGGTCTAAATTTATTTCCAGGGCCTCATCGTTTTCTTCTACATCTACCTCCGCTATCCTCCACGTGGGCATTCCTATTTCGGCAGGGATGACAACTTCCGTTCCGTATGTCAAATAGAATGGAGTGTCTCCGTTGCTTGATTTGATCATTGTACGATGTCCCATAGGACATGCGATAGTTCCTCCATCCAGTTCTTGCTCCTTTCTTCCAATCGAGCTTTTATTCCTTCCCCTAGACTCTTGTTCGCTCTTTAAACCAGTCCTTTGGCTTGTGGATGCTTAACGGAAGCGAAGTGTTATTGTATATTCAGTTTTTCGCACCAATATTTGAATGGGTTATCTCATAATTGTTTTTTGTTGTCAGATATTATTTCTCCGGGAGTCCAAACTTGCATACTATGTTTTCCCATACAAACTTTTTGATTTGATTTCCCATAATAGTGGCAACCGGCTTCACTTCTATCCACTTTTTAAAGTAGTCTATTGCTACTATGAGGAATTGGCCCTCTGGGAAGGGTCCAGCAATGTCGATTCCCCATTTGTAGAATGGCCACGGGGAAGTGATTGGAGTTAAGTTTTCTTGTGGATTCTTTGGGACGGGCTTGTGCACTTGGCAGTCTTTGCATGCTAGTATCAGCTTCCATGCATCCTTGTGCATGGTGGGCCAATAGTATCTAGCTTACAAGGCTCTGGCCACTACAGACCTTGTCCCAGCATGCATACTGCAGGATCCTTCATGGATTTCTCTTAGTACATAATTTTCCTGGAGGGGTCCCACACAATGTAACCATGGTCCGAGAAAAGACTTCTTGTAAAGTATTCCATTGATCACGGTGAATCGTTGTGACTTTATTTTAACTGCCCTTGCCTTCTTTGGTTCTGCCGGGAGTATCTCCTCTTTCAGGTATTCATATATCGGGGTCATCCAGGTGAGCCCCTCTTCTTCCACTATTGCGAGCACTGCTATTTCCTCAATCGATTTTTGATTGATTTCTTCAACTAGCACTTGTTTTTTCAAGTGTCCGAAGTTGGTAGATGCCATCTTGCTTAGAGCATCTGCCTTCTTGTTTTCGCTTCGAGGGACTTGCTTAATAGAGAACATCCGGAAATTGCTTAAGAGTGCTCTTACCTTCTCCAGGTATTGAATCATCCCTGATTCCTTAGCTATGTATGTTCCATTGACTTAATTAGCCACAAGTCTCGAATCCACATTTTCTTGTAGGTTTTTTAGTCCCATTTGTTCTGCTATTATTAGCCCAGCTATTAAAGCTTCGTATTCAGCTTCGTTGTTTGTTGCTCCGAAGCAAACCTTAGGGCGTAAGTGAACTTCGTCCCTTCCGGGTCTGTTAGTATTAGCCCTGCTCCACAGCCATCTATGCAGGATGAACCATCTGTGAATAGGGTCCAAGGTTGTGGGAGTTTTTCCTCAGCTTTCATTGAGTCATCCTCCTCATCGTCCTTTGGACGTTTCAATATGAAGTCCGCTAAGATTTGTCCTTTGACTGATATTCTTGGTCTAATTTTATGTCATATTCTCCCAATTCAATACTCCATTTTTGCAATCTCCCCGCCACTTCTGGTTTTGATAGTATTTGTTTTATCGGTCGGTCCGTAATGACTACAAATGTATGTGCTTGGAAATATCTTTTCATTCGTTTTGTAGCATGCACCAAGGATAATACTAACTTTTCCATGGGTGTGTAGTTGACTTCTGGCCCACACAGGGCGCGGCTTACAAAATATATCGGTGTTTGCTTACCTTCCCTTTCCGTCATTAAGACTGCACTGACTGTTTCTTTAGCTGCCGCAAGGTATATGATAAGCTCTTCTTTTTCCTATAGTGATGTTAGTGTTGGAAGATCCGCTATTAGCTTTTTCATTTGTTTAAAGGCTTCTTCCGCTTCCGATGTCCATTGAAAATCGCTATTTTTTATACACTTTTTAAGTGTTTTAAAGAAAGGCAATGATCTTTCAGCGGATTTAGCTAGGAGCCTATTTAAACTTGCCAATTTTCAGTTTATTTTTTTGACATCTTTAAAGCATTTTGGGGATGGGAGGTTTAGTACCACTTCTGCTTTATCCAGGCATACTTTAATCCCCTTTGTGTTCACGGTGTATCCGAGGAACATTCCTGCTTCCATTCCGAAGGTGCATTTCTTGGGATTTAACTTCATGTTGATTTCCCTTAAAGTTTTGAAGGTTTCCTCCATATCCCTCAATATCTCGTCTTCTGAGCGGATTTTGATTACGAGATCATCAACATATACTTCTAGATTCTTGACTATTTGTTTGTGGAAAGCTTTGTCTACTAGTCGCTGGTATGTTGCTCTCGAATTCTTCAAACCGAAAGGAATTTTGGTGTAACAAAATATTCCTTGGCTCGTGACGAATGCTATTTTTTCCTCATCTTCCCTTGCCATTTGAATCTGATGATAGCCCTTGTATGCGTCCATGAAACATTTGAAAGGGTATCCACAGAGTGACTCTACCTTCCTGTCTATTTCTGGCAATGGGTATCCATATTTAGGACACACTTTGTTTAAGACTTTCAAATCCACACACATTCTCCAAATTCCGTCATGTTTTGTTACCATTATAGGGTTAGCCAGCCAACTGTGGTAGTGCACCTCTTTCATAATTTTTGCGCTTACGAGCTTTTCTACTTCCTCTTGGATCTCCTTATTTCTTTTCGGTTCCTGGCCTCTTTTCTTCTATCTGACAGGGGTGTATTCCTCGCATATATTTAAATTATGTTATGCTATATGTCTTGGAACACTCGTCATATCTGCCAGGCACCAGGAAAATATATCCAAGTTTTTTTTAGTAGGTCGCACAACTTTTTCGGCCTTCCATTCATAAGGTGGTCCCAATAGCTATGGTTTGCTTTGGGTGCTCCGGGTGGATTGCTACTTTAATTCGTTCTTCCACTGGTTGGATTTTAGATGGAGCTTGTGGTGTTGGTTCAACTGCTTCGTAGTGTGAACACTCCTCCTTCTACTGGAATTTTTACCATTATGTAGGACCTTTATTTTCTCAACCTTATCATGAATACCAACCTTACCACACAAGTATACACGTAAAACACAAGCTTATGTTATGCGTAAAGTATAAGAAATAAAGATGGAAAGATGGTGACTTAAGATGATATACGAGTATGTTTGGAGACAAGATGAAAACAAGAGAAATGTTATATCATAAAGAAAACACACACACATACACACTCAAGCACACCCCTCAAATGACCATTTGAGGGGTATTTATACTTCTATACATATCACCCTTATGGGCTTGGGCTTGGGCTTGGATAGAACTTGGTTTGGACAATAACTTACATAAGGCTAGCTTAACATAACTATTAGCCATTTAGCTTAGCCCAATCCACGAGCCCGTTGACTATTCTATCACGATATCTAACACACGTTACAAAGTTCCTAAACGTGAATGACCATCACTTCTATTAAATATTATTAAGGCTAACAATCTCCCCCTAAGGGGTGGTCATTCAAAAGATACTCCACTTGATTAGGTCTTTACTTTCCTTGAGCTTGAACTTTGTGTTTTGATATAGAATAGTCTTAATTCTTTGTTCCTTTATGCTTTGTGATCAGTTAATGGTGTTGTCTGCCGTTTGTCAACTTCTTTGGTTAGGTTTCTCCACGTGTTTCTCCACCATGCTCACACTTCTTTTTTACTTTGAGGATCCAATGTGATGAAGTTCTCTAGTCTTTAAACTTTGTAGATTCTTTGACATTGACGAAGAATCATCTTTAACTTTGTGTTGCCTTTGATTTTGATGAGAACTTTCATGAGTTGTGATGTTGGTATGAGCATGGGAAGATGGTGCGGTCTCTCCTCCAAGGAACAATCATCAGTACCTGCATGAATATGTTAGTTGAAAAATACCAATCGATCATTGTGGACTTTTCTTAAAGAATTGACCACTACGATTTTTATACTGATGAATATCTTGATTCCATTCACCTTGGTCGGGCGAATCAGGCGTCCTAATCCCATAAGGGACAGTTGGCATTACATTGAAGATTCAAGTAACGACCCACATTTTCAGGATTCGATTCGTGAAAGGAATCTCCTTAGCGGGATTTCCAGCACTTACAGGTTTGAACTTCGAGGGTGTTGACAGCATAGTGTGAAAACACATCTCTAATTCTTACAAAGGCTGTTCCTGAACTGGAGGCTCTCAAGAAGGCTAACACGATATACCGAAGTACATCTACAATTCAAGTGAGTTGCTGAAGTACACCGAAGCATCACTTCACGACTGTAGACCGTTTGAGACACACTAAGCATAATCCATAAGAATTACCGAAGTGACCTATTGTCAAGGCTGTTTGATGTTGACCCTGGCAGGAGTTTCCATTCAATCACTGAGGATCACAATTGTGAATCCTCTCATAAATGTTCTGGCAGATTGCTAAGATCTGCGTAGGACTCTAGAATGTATCACTTGTGTCCTTATTGTTGAACAACAAATGATGAAATGTCATGTGTTCCTATGAGATCTTTTAATGAATCTCGTGGCTCTAGACTCGATTAGTGCATTTTGGTTTTCCTAAGCGGAGACTAAGGAGAGGGTCTCCTTCTTCAATACCAACAATCTCTAAGAGAAAGTCGATAGATTATGTAGGGTTCCCAGTGAGAATGAAACAAATCCTTTTGATAGGAATTGAGTATCTAGAAGGTTAGGTGCAGTGCGTCATTGGATCCATGATGTCTTGTCTTCAATACCAGTGTCATCTTAGTGACAACCAGTAGCAGATGAATTGAACCCGGTTTCTGCCCTAAGGTTGATTATGGATGGCTATTTCTTTTCACCCTTTTTCTTTACTTTTCTTTTTAATTCTTCAACCCCTTCTTTCTTCTTTCTCACATTACTTCCTTTTTTCAATCATACCTAAGGACTTCTAATACTAACTATGGGTATTGTCCTTGGGTAGATCCCTCCGGCTCTGGCAGATCATAGGACGTATTTCCTATCCTTAGTCACCTTATAACTCCATGACTATCCTATGTTGCCATAAAACCCTTTTTCTTGAAAATCTCTCAAAATGTTTATGATTATAAAAATTTTTTTTAACACCTTGAGAGTATTGAATTTTCAAAAACACTCCCCCTTCACATGTGCTTATATTGTTTTAACTTAAATCTGCACAGTGAGGGTAGAGATAGCACTTTTTGAATTGATCGGCTCATGATAGACAATTCCCCACGAGACATGGTTACGTAGCTTAGTTAAAGAGTTCCATTGTCAGTTTTTAGGTGACAACTAGCTCTAATAACTAACTTGAAGTTGTAAACTCTTCTTGAAAAGAAGGTTAGACCCATGAAAGTGCATGTCTATCACAAGTTTCTCGAGATGGTAAATCTACTGATTTTGATTTCTCGTCAATTCATTGGTTCCGTCTGAGTCGAGCTCTTATGAGATTCAAACAACGATCATTAAACATTTTTTATCACAGTTTAATCACGTCTTCTCCCCCTCAAAAATAGCATATTCGTGATATTTTTGATATCAACGGATTGTAGGGAGACAAACGGATTTGATTTAAGCATGAATTTGGAACATTTTAGTTTTATACTCCCCCTTTAATAAAGCATATGCAATTAAAGGGTTTTAAAGGGAGTTATCTTGAGCATAAAATATTTTGAAAGATTTTGAAAATCTTTTTGGACAATCTTGAAAAAGGTGCTCAAGATGATGATGATTTCTCACCAGTTTCAAATGTAGTGCACTGAGGCGTACACTTGATTTTTTTCTTTAAAAAACATGAGTTTTGATTTGAAAATAATCAAAAGTCATCATTTTTGGTACGGGTTTCGTACTGAAGTATACGAAAGCCATTTTTGAAGAAATTTTGCGGAACGACATGTTTTAGAAAACATTTAAATAACTCTCGCTCAAGCATCTGTACATGTCTGTATCATTGTTGAATGACTTTTCTAGAAACGTACAGAATATCGATTATACGAGAGACATGTCGTGAGAAGAATATTTTTGGATTTTTAATTTTATATTGCTTGTCTATTTTTTGAAAGTTTTATATTTTTATATTTTGCTTTTGTTGGTTTTTCAAATTTTATATTTTGTTTTTTCAAAAATATTTACTGCGAAGCTTTTTGGAAAATCATTTTCAAGAAGATTCGAGAAGACGTTCTAACACCTCAGGGGTTAGGCTTCGCATTCAAATCCGTCGAACTAAATTATCAAACCGTTCTTTTGAAAGGGCTTTAGTAAATAGATCGGCGAGTTGGTAATCTGTCTTCATGAAAAATAATTCAACAGTACCCTCTTCTACGTGCTCTTTTATGAAGTGGTAGTGGACACGGATGTGCTTAGTCTTTGAGTGATGAACAGGATTGCATGAGATGGCTATGGCACTTTTCGAGTCACAATACATAGGTATTTTATCGAAAGTAAAGCCATAATCTGTGAGTTGTGTTCTCATCCATAGAACTTGAGCACAACACGCAGATAGAGACACATACTCGGCTTCAGCGGTTGAAAGTGCAGTGCAATCTTGTTTCTTTGAAGACCAGCTGACTAACTTTTCACCTAAAAATTGTGCTCCTTCGGATGTACTTTTTGCTGTAACTTGATCACCTGCGTGGTCCGCATCTAAAAAAGCTATTAGATCAAATCCGGATTCCTTCGGATACCAAAGTCCCATGTGAATGGATGTCTTCAGGTACCGAAAGATCCGTTTAGCCTCTTTGAGGTGCAGTTCGGTAGGCTTTGCCTGAAACCGTGCTAATAAGCAAACAGAAAAATGAATATCGGGTCGACTAGCAGTGAGGTACATGAGAGAACCAATCATGCTCCGATATTTCTTCAGATCGATAGGTTTCCCAAATAAATTGGCTCCAATTTTTGGTGAAGTTACCATTGGTGTTCCGACCGAATCACAATTATCCATACCATGATTTTTCAAAATATCAGTTGTATATTTAGATTGATTAATAAAAATTCCACGGGGGGACTGATGTATTTGTAAACCAATAAAAAATTTTAGTTCCCCCATCATGGACATTTCAAAATTGCTTTTCATGAGATTTTCAAAATGTTTTGAAAGATTCAGATAAGTGGACCCAAAAATGATGTCGTCCACGTAAATCTGAACAATCAAAATGTCATTGTTGCATTTTCGAGTAAACAGGGTAGGATCAACAGTTCCTTTGGTGAAATTGTTTTGGATCAAGAAAGAGGACTGTTCGTCATACCACACTCTCGGAGCTTGTTTCAACCCATAGATTGCCTTTTTGAGTTTGTAGACGTAGTCTGGATGTTCCATGTCTATGAAGCCTTCTGGCTGGCTCACGTACACTTCTTCTTTCAGAGTTCCATTCAAGAACGCGGTCTTAATGTCCATCTGATAAAACGTGATGTTTTTGTGAGCTGCATAGGATAAGAATATCCTGACTTGTCTAGCTACCGGCGCGAATGACTCTTCAAAGTCCATCCCTTCTTCCTATCTGTATCCTTTGGACACGAGACGAGCTTTGTTGCGAATTACAGTCATTTCTTCATCCCTTTTGTTCTTCCATAACCATTTGAGATCAATGACGCGAATGTCAATTGGTCTTGGAAACAAATCCCAAGAGTCATGTAGACGGTATTGGAGAAGTTCCTCCTGCATTGCTTCTATCCATGCATTGTCTGCCATTGCCTCCTGAATGTTCTTCGGTTCAATATTGCTAATTGAGCAAATGTAAATGCACAAGTCGCAGTCTGTGGCAAGTTGGCGTCTCGTCTGAATTGGCCGTGAAGGTTCACCAATAACTTGTTCAATTGGATGGTCTTTTGTCCACTTCAGAGTAGAAGGATACCGTTGGTTAAACGTAAGCGAGTTAGATGGTTCTCGTAATCTTGAAGATGATTCAGCTGATTCCGTAGCAAATGGGTTTTCAAATAAGTCTTCATCTAACGTTGCATCGTTTTGGTTTTGCGAAGGTTCTTCTTGAAATGATATGTTTTGGTTTTGCTCATCAACTGCTGGTAAAACTGTTTCAAGAATAGGATTTGCAGAAATCGATGTAGATGACGTTGATGGAGTTGGTGCATTGGTTTCGACCGTGGTAGATGCATCTTCTGTTGGTGGTGGTGGATGCTTTTGAGCGGGTGCAGCGGAATGATGGTTTGATGCATTTGTCGAAGTTCCACCATAGTATTCATCGAACATTAACTCGAAGAAATTCTCCCATTCTTGTTCATGAGGTATGTCAGCAAAAGTTGATGGAGCTCTTTGTTGTATGAGTCCTGAACTGATGTGTCCAGAAGTCTGCGGGTTTGGTGCAGGTTCTAATCTGTTTTGATTAGAAGCCATCGGATTAAGCGCGGGTTCTAGAGCGAGTCTCTTAGAAGCCATCTGTGAAAGTTCGTCAAAATTCACATTCATCGTCTCCATTATCTTCCTAGTTCTTCTGTTATACACCCGGAATGCCCTCGAGTTTTCTGAGTATCCAATGAACATTCCAATATCACCTTTAGCTTTCAGTTTTCCTAGATCTTCTCTGTCGTTCGTTGGATAGCACAAAGTGCCAAACACGTGAAGGTAGGAGATATCAGGTTTTCTGTTGTTCACTAGCTCATATGGGGTTTTATTGAATCTTGGATGGATTAGGGATCGGTCCTGAGTGAAACAAGCAGTGGCAACAACATCAGCCCATAGAAATAACGGTGCACTAGAATAGATTAGCATTGTGCGAGCAGCTTCCACAAGAGTTTGATTTCTTCTTTCAACTACCCCATTCTGCTGTGGAGTTCTAACAAATGATGTCTGATGTGTGATTCCAACATCTTCAAAATAAGCTCTTAACTCCTGATTAGTAAATTATGTGCCGTTGTCTGTTCTTACTACCCTTACTGGAGTTTGAAGAAGTACTTGAATACGCTTCAGAAAGGTGATGATGATGCCTGGTGCTTCATCTTTTGACCACAGAAACTTAACCCATGTATATCTTGAATAATCATCAACAATGACAAGAATATACTTTTTCCCATTAATGCTTTCAACTCTCATTGGGCCACATAAGTCCATGTGCAACATATGCAACTTTGCTTCCGAACTTGGTATGGATTTGGGTTTATATGATGCTCTTTTGCTTTTTCCTTGCTCGCATGATGGACATAGGTGATCCTTGGTGTATTTGAACTTTGGAAGTCCGTTGACGATGTTGTCTTTGGCTAGTTTGTTGATGGTGTCAAAATTGGGATGGGATAATCTTCTATGCCACAACCAGGACTTTGTTCCAGATGTTCGTGTCATAAGACATATTGGTGATGAAGAGGCCATTTGGTTAATGTCGATAGCATACAAGTTTGTATCACGATTCCCAGTTAAAAGATCAGCGCCATCCAAGTTTCTAATGAAGCAAGCATTTTTCCTAAAAGCAACCTCTAAATCTGCATCACAGAACTGCCCAAATAAAAACAAATTGTGTCCCAACCCTTCGACATAATAGACCCGAGTGATCAAATAATTTCCAAAAGGTAGATCTCCATAACCCATGATAGCTGCTACATGATCATTTCCAAAATGAAATGTTCCCATGAATTTCCAAACGAAATTGATCAGCAGCTTCAGATTCCCGGTCATGTGCTTGGAGCAACCCGAGTCGATGATCCAAAGACATATTTCGATAACCTGCCAAATACATAAGAAGATGTTTTTGGAAACCGTTTTGATTTTGGTTCCTTTGGGTTAGAGGTAAAATCCTGAGCACACTCATAGAAGTTTTCAACTGGGTATACTGGTATATCACTCATTCTACCATTCTGGAGTGTGAAACTTCTACCCGTTGGTTTCCAAATATCATCCCTAAAGTAAACAGCACGCTTCTTATCAGTAGTGTAAGACCTAATTCTTGCAACTAGTCTTCCTATTGGTTTGGCATATGTTCTTTTTGGAACGTTCTTCTTAACAGGCTTATCATTCACATTCTTAGAAACACAATCATCTTGAGCATTAATTAAATATTTCTTGCAAGTTAAAAAAAGAGATTCAACACATTCATTAGACTTAGCAAGTTTCATAGGTTCATTACAAGCAGATGAAATGTCTTTCTTATTATAAAGCGGTAAATTCCTAGGGTGTTCTTCTACTTTCTTCTCTTTATTCAAGCTACTACTCGTAGAGGCAGGCGAGACTCTATTGTTCCTTGTATTGCTCTTAAGCTTTAGTTTGATGCTCCTAGAGGTGCTTTCTAGTCCTGTAGAAGGTAAGGCACACGCATTAGAATTCACTTTGTTATCAAGAGAAGTGGTTTCAGCTTTCCTAGTCTCTTTAGAGTGCTTGTTTAAACTTATGTCGTTTGTTCCATATGATTTAGATGTGGAGGCAGACGCATTAGTGGTACTCATCCTAAAAAGGCCAGGTGCTAAAACTTTTGGTTTCTTGATAACCACTTTTTCATTTTCAACATTTTTTTCTTTTTGCTTTGACAAGGCATGTGGAGTGACTGGTTTTGACAAATCATTTTTCTCATTGACTTTTGGAGGGGGCAGAGAAATAGACATTTTTGGTTTGAAAACCGGTTTGGGAACATTTGCTTTCTCCTCAGTCAATGGTTTTGCAATCTTAGTATCCTCAGCCTTTCCTTTTAGACATTCCAGCTGAGCCCTCAAAAGATCATTTTTCTCTTTCATGTCATTGTAGGCACGCTCATATGACAGTTTGTCATACTTGCATTCCTCAGTTTTTCGATCAAGTTGTTTAAAATATGAGATATTTTCTTTTTCAAGTTTTTCAAGAGCTTTTTCATATTTTGAAACAATTGCGGAGGTTTCAGACTAGAGTCTTTCATGATCTTCAACAGAATATGTTTGTAAAACAATTGACATAATATCAGTAGTCAGAACATCTTCGACGAGAGAATCATTCAAATTTTCCAAAACTTTGATGTGTTCAGAACATTCATTAGCTTTCTTTACCAGGGATTTATGGTCCTTGACAAAGTCACCTGATTCTTTCAAAAATTCTTGTTCAAAATAAATTACCCTCGCACTGATGTTATTTAGTGGAATGGCAATTTGAGTTTCAAAAATCTTTTTTATTTCATCATCAAAACTAGAAAACCAGATGTTAGTTTGAATATTGGTTTTAGATTTAACAATTCCTTGAAGTCTCCCAATTCTAGTTTTAACATCCTCTAAAATGCTTCTAGCATCACTTGTGTTAAAAGGATTGTTTGAAGACATTTGTTCCATGTTTGACAATGATTTTGAGACAACTACAGGTTTTGAAACTGGTTTTGAAACTTGTTTTGAAACAGGTGTTGACTCTTTGTTTGAAACACTGGGTGTGATGGAAAACTTTGACTTTTCTTTTTGTGGAACAAAAGTAATTCCAGAAATTGTGTTCCATTTGTTGTAGTCGATTGGTTTTATTGCTGGATTCGTTTGTTTCATTTTTGATCTACTCTCGTCGGTGAGTTCTAACGTTTCATGAGAATCACGAACTTCTACGGGTTCATGTTTATCTAACAAAGCTTTGCCATTATACAAAACATTCTGTTCTTTCTGAGCTTTCTTGAGTGCACAAGGAGGTTTGTTACCAAGAACCATTTTTTGAGTTGTATGAAAATACGGATTTGTTTGATTTGTTAACATATTGACAGTTTGAGCAGAATGACCCGTTGTAACAAGCAAATTTTCCAATTTGTTGATTTTTTCATTTTTCTCAAGAATTTCATCAAGAAGAGAATCTTCTCGTTTTGAAAAATCAGTTATCAACTTTTTCTTCTCTTTTTCAAGATCAGAATACGTTGCTTTTTGTTTAGAAAGTTGGTCTTTTAGATCAGAAATTTCCTTGTTTAAAGATTTTATTTTCAAGTTGAAATTCACATCAAGTGTGTCATACTTGATTTGCAACTGTTTTTCTCTTAAAACGGAATTTCGATAACCAATTTCTAATTCTGACTCTTTGTTTTTGTGAAATTCAAAAGCTTTTTCATTCTCCTTGTACTTCTCAAGCTCAGCGCTTAATTGATCATTCGCGGCCTTAACATTGCGATTGACCTTTTTAACTTTCTCAATTTCAATGCCACAATTATTGATTAATGTTTCAAATAATGCACGTGTTTCCTCATCAGTCTCAGTATTTTGTGCCACAAAGCCTCCACTAGGATCCACATCTGGAGTTTCAGAGTTAGTATTGCTACAACTCGGATTGTCCAGGTATGTATCATAAGTAGGTGATGGCGTCACAGAATGTTGTTCATCATGAGTAAACACATCAAATATGACATTGTTATAGCATGGATCAATGATTGGTACCGCAGATACTGCATTGGCGTCATAAACAGGAGGTGCGTCAGAGTCAGTGTCGTACTTAGCCTCCTGAAGATTTGCCATGAAGATGCAGTTTGCATTGATGTCCTCTCGGTCTTCCATAAGAGCAAAAAATTCATGTTCCTCAGCACTCAACTGCATCCCTGCTTCAGACTTCTGTGCCAACAACATTGCTTTCTGAAGATACGCGGAATCCTTCTTTTTCGGATTAGTAGGACAATTCCTTGCCATGTGACCCACTCCTTGACAGTTGTAACACGTAACCCGATTAGCCTGATTCACATTTCCATAATTCCCAATGACTGGAGCTGCAACATTCCCATTCGGATTACCCACTGCTCTATTCCCAACATTCTGACCCAACTGATTTCCAACATTCTGACCCAACTGATTACCCTGATACGGAACCGCCTAATATCCCTGTTGGTTCCCAATAACTCCAACCATTTGTCCTTGATGACCCATATTCAAACCCGGCTGTGCAATTTTCCTGTTGCGAGTGTTTGATGAAATCCTTTGGTTGTTGTTAGTTGGTGTGGAATAGCAACCTTTGAATACTTTAGTCAAATAAGCAAATGCATTTGACAAAACCTCTTCTTGTTCAGCTTCAAGATCAGGGATGCCTTGTTCCTGGTATTGTAGATACTGTTGTTGATGAATGACTTGTTGTTCTAGAGGATAGAATTGTTGTTGAGGGATAACAGCTTGTGGCTGCGGAATGTATTGCTGCAAGTTGTTGTTATTGGAAGATGATGAAGGTTTTTGTTGTGTGTTCACTGGAGTTGGAGTCTTTGCAATTAGTGCCAAGGGATCATGATTCTTTGCCAATCTTTCTTTCCTAACTTCATTGACTTCAGCTTGGTTTTGTTTCAGAAAATCTTAGAGTTGATCAAAGTTCACCTGATGTAAGTCGTTTGTTTGGTTGACAATAGTGACATATCGTCCCCATTCTTCTGGAAGATTGTTGAGAAATTTGATGTTACTCACGATAGTTCTGGGTGCCAACTTGTTTCTGATAAGCTCATTCATCAAAGTGCAAAACCTTCCATAGTAGGATTCAATGGATTCTCCTGGAGTTGATGTAAACCTCTCCCATTCAGTTAGCAGCTTGTTCTCCATGTCTTGTTGACCAATTTCTGTTCCATAACATAGCCGTCGAACACGTTCCCACATATCGTAAGAAGTTTCACAGCTGTCTACAGCAGCAAAGATGTCTCTTGGTAAACCCAGTTGGACAATGTGTATTGCCATGTCATCTGCTTCAACCTGCTTGTTATCCTCGTCCGTGTATTCTGATTCATCTTGATCACGAAAAGATGGTAGGACGGGAGGTGTTGCATTAGGATATCCAGGGTCTTGAACTTGTCGAGGCTTGAAGGGTCCATTCGTAATGGATTGAATCATGAGTTTTTCATTAGGTTTGGTCTTGATGTAGTGGAGCATACGACTTGTCCATTGAAGATATCCACCTTTTTCCAGCATAGGAGGATGGTTTTCGGCACCGGCTGCATGAATGTCTTGTTGAGTAGCCATTGATGAAGGTATTTGATGATAAAGTTGATGTAGGATCGATTCAACGATAACGGAGTTGTGTTTTGATGAAGATTAAGCTTGGTTGTTGTAGTGAAAATTTGGTCTAAAAACTTAAAAGCCTCAATAACTTCTGTTCGGAGCGTTTTTAGGACTTGATGGGTAAAACGCTAAAAACGGAGTTACGGTTCAAAAGTTATGGCCGTTTGAAGTTTTGCTGAAGATCTTACTCGTAAACTGCCTTAGGCGTAAGATGAAGCTTATGCGTAGACTCAAACTTACGCGTAAACTTAAGGTTAAACGTAAGCTTATGCGTAAACTATAAACTTAGAAGTAAAGGACCTTACGCGTAAGATTTAACTTAGGCGTAGAAGTGCTTACTCGTAAGCTTTAGGCTTAGGCGTAAGATTAGGTTTCAAACCAAAATCCTTCACACTCGTCCAAGTGTGAGAGATATCCACAAGTCGAAGTGTTTTTCAGGCTTATCCAAGCAAGGAAAACACTGAGTAACCGTTGTTGCACGAAGATTCTTCACCAAAAGCTTAAGCGTAGATTACACTTCTTACGCGTAGGATTAGGGTTTTGACTTTTCTTATGCGTAAGAACAGGGTTTTGACTTTCTGTACTTGGTTTCCTTACGCGTAGACAGCCCAGTTTGATGCAAAAACTCGATTTTTCACCCAAAAACACGATTCCAAATGATTTCTTTTGCACAAACTTCTTCTAAAACACGTAAAGATCAATAAAAACTACAACTTTAGCTTAAAAAATACGTAAAAATCAAAACTTTAAGACAAAAAGCCCACGTTTATAGGAAAAAACGCAACTTTATGCAAAGTTTTAACAAAAACGTAACACAACACTCCTAAACCATTGTTAGGCGATTGATACCAATTGTAGGACCTTGATTTTCTCAACCTTATCACGAATACCAACCTTACCACACAAGTATACATGTAAAACACAAGCTTATGTTATGCGTAAAGTATAAGAAATAAAGATGGAAAGATGGTGACTTAAGATGATATACGAGTATGTTTGGAGACAAGATGAAAACAAGAGAAATGTTATATCATAAAGAAAACACACACATACACACTCAAGCACACCCCTCAAATGACCATTTGAGGGGTATTTATACTTCCACACATATCACCCTTATGGGCTTGGGCTTGGGCTTGGATTGGACTTGGTTTGAACAATAACTTACATAAGGCTAGCTTAACATAACTATTAGTCATTTAGCTTAGCCCAATCCACGAGCCCGTTGACTATTCTATCACGATATCTAACACACGTTAAAAAGTTCCTAAACGTGAATGACCATCACTTCTATTAAATATTATAAAGGCTAACACATTCCATGCTCTATTGAAGGTACTGCCTGTAATTTCCATACCCCTGGTCTTCCTATGATCCCATTATATGGTGATTAGGACCTTACGACTACGAAGTTCATCCATGCAGATGTTGAGTGCTCCTCATCATCGACTTTGGTTAGCAATGATATTTGTCCTATCGGCCATATCACTTCTCTGCTGAATTCAATAAGGGGTGTTGCAGCCAGTATCATTTGTTTTCTGATTTCAGGCTGGAGCCTTTCGAAACAATGTTCATACAAGATTTCTGAAGTGGAGCCTCCGTCGATGTACATACGGTGTATGAAGTGTCCTCCGATTTCTGCTTCAATTATCATCTGCCCTTCATTTCCTTCTTCCGCGGTCAGGGGCAGGAATGAGATGTTGGGGTTGGGGGAAAATTTTGTGTAATTCTTTGTCGGGTTACTTGCTGCTGGGTTTGTACCATTAGGATTGCAAGAGGTTTGTCCTTTCCGGATGTCTCCCCCTTCTTTGGCGCCTAGGGCTGGTCCTTTCCGTTGTTCTGCTTCAGCTCTTTTATTACATTTGAAATCTTCCCATTCTTGAGTAACTCTTCTATTTGTCTTTTCAGGTGCATGCACTCGTCTGTGTTATGTCCTACTTCACCATGGAACTCACAGAACATGTTGGCATTTCTTTTTTCAACCGGTGTGATCATTGCAGGTGGAGTTTTGAATTTTTCTTTTTCTATTGCCAAGATTTCTTTCGGTGTTTTGGATAGGAGAGTGAACCTATCTTGTTTATTTATGTTCTTAGTTGATTTCTAAACCCCCTTTCTGGAAACCTTGTTTTTGCCCGAGCTCGTGTGGTTTCCATAGCACCTGCGGGAGCGACTTCTTCCTTTTCTGGTTTCATGCGGCCACCTCTCCTCGAAGGAAAGACTCGGTTACCCTCATCATTTCATCCACTGATTTGGGGATTTTGTCATGCAAGCGCTTGATTAATTTGGGGTTGGTGATCCCGTGCATAAAACTTGAGATTCTCATGACTTTCGGAGCCCCTTTTACGTCTCTGCTTTCTACCTTAAATCTTCTTACGAAGTCTTTCATGGTTTATCCTTCTTTTTGCTTGATATGGTGGAGCTTCACAGGGTCCTTGATACACTTCTTTTGTTGAAGGAAATTAGCCAGGTAGACCTCTTTCAGCTCATCATAGATGTCCACGGATTCTGGCGGAAGGTCATCAAACCAAACCCTAGCGGATCCAGAGTAAGTGTAGATGTTGGGAAATTCATGATTACAGTTAGTGCTCTTAGTCTTGGAAGTTTGTACTGATAGTTATAATCCAAGAGTATTAACTAGTTAGTACCGATAGTGTTAGATTTAGTACTGATAGACTATAGTTAGTACTGTTCTAAGTATAGTATGCCATGTATGTTTTGTAATAGCATATCTTAATAGAAGATATGATACATTTAATGCATAGTTATCTCTGTAAAGGACTCCTTGATGTATAAAAGGAGATCCTAGATAGGTCAGAATAGATCTCACATCCACATTAGCATTTACCTTAAGCCTAGCCATTCTAAATAAGCTTCAAGGTGTAACCCTGATACTTTGAGAGTATCCGTATTATTGATTAATAATATTGAAGCATTGGTTGTTACATTCTGTGTTCATTTGCTTACTTTAATCTTCTAAGTATACTCAAGTAGATTCCGCATACTTGTGTGTATTCATACAAAGTTTCTCTTTGTTGTTTTGGAACTATCCAAGGAAACTACTTAATACAAGCTAAGTGTTCTAGATCCAAGGTTTGGGACTCCACAAGTGGTATCAGATCTTGTGTCCTGAAAGCTTTGGTTTAGAAGATCCTGTGTCACAGAGAAGAGGAAATGGACTTTGATTCAAGCAAATCCAGTGTTGTTTCCATAGTTCCTAAGTTGCAGTCAAATGAATATGATATTTGGAGGATGCGCATAGAACAGTACTTCTTGGTACTGGAGTATAAGCTATGGAACATTGTGCTAAATGGAGACTCCTACAAATCCAGTATTTCTGAAGAAGTCAATGGCAAAATTGTCATTAAAGACAAAGGTGAACCTGTCATTGCTGAATAAATTACTCAAAGAGGCAATGATCTCAAGGCCAGAAGTCTTCTACTTATGGCATTACCAGATGATCATCAACTCAACTTTGGCAAGCACAAGGATGCTCGGTCCTTGTTCAAAACCATCGAGGCTAGATTTGGTGGGAACACTGCCACCAAGAAAACCCAGAAAACTCTTTTGAAGCAAATTTTCGAGAACTTCATTGCTGGTGTTATTGAGTCTATTGAATCAGTCTACAATAGGCTTCAAAAGCTTGACAGTCAATTGGCAGTGTTGGGTGTTGATATCTCTCAATAAGATGTCAATCTAAAGTTTGTTAGAAGTCTTCCATCACCAAAGTGGGACACACATGTCATTGTATGGAAGCATAAGGCAAAATTTGAAAATATGGGGTTAGATGATTTTTTCAATAACTTTAAAGTCATTGAACAAGACATGAAGAGATCTGTAGCTGCATCTTCCAGTTCTGGGGTCACAAAACCTAGCTTTTGTGGCTCAGTCTGTCACTATTAATGGGAAGACAATTATAATGTTAGTACTCCTAGTATTAATGTTAATACTGATGGCTTAACTAACACTACATCAGGCATCAATGACACTACCATTTATGCCTTTATCTCTGAGCAGTCAAATGGCTCACATGTCACTCATGATGACCTGAAACAGATCCATGAAGATGACCTTGAAGAAATGGACATCAAGTGGAATATTGCTTTGATAAGTATGAGGGCAAAAAGGTTCATGAAGAGAACTGGGAGGCAGATAAAGATTAATGATGAGGAACCAAAACCTTAACACCTCTATTAACTCTTTTAGCTAACTGTAATGATATGGCAAGCGTAATTACCCATATTAGCCATAAGTTCTACAAAATCACAATATCCTAATCAAATTTTGAACAACAAGAATAACTAAATATTCTACTCATTACCCCAACGAAAGCCCTTAAAAAATTTCAAACCTAAACGCGAAATCAATAAAATTGAACTTAATAATTTTGATTCAAACTATAGAAACTTTTTAATCATGTGCGGGTGGAGTTCACAATTAGATATTTAAATACATAGTGTGATATTTCATTGTAAATCAAACTTACAATGCATGGGAGAACGATTACATACGTAATCATGTACAAAAGTAAACTGCTTGAAGCCGTTAATTAAGATCTTATATGTATTTTTTGTAGCGATCCATCTTAAAATCACAACACAACCATCTACAAGGGAACTAAAATGGAGCCATTTATTCACATTTGCATGTTTACGATCATAAACTCATCACAAATTTGAGTTCGTCCAGCCAAGATTCTCTAAAGTAGTGTTTTGTAATAAGTCACAGAAGCACAAAACCAAACCTTATAATTACTCTAATAACCAAGTTTCTACAACAAACTATAATGTGGTTACCATCCTTCCTAAATCAATACTCCAACAATTTAGGAAGGTGGAAAACTTATGTTTTTTTGTTGGTTGTTGTGATATTACTTACCACTTTAGCTCAATTTTTGCCCCTTAGTTGTTTAGCTCCTTTGTGATTCGTAGTGGGAGAAAGTATGGTAAAAAAGGGAGTTGAAGATTGACGTCGGTTTATTAACGACAAGGAAGTAAATTCTAGAAAAACCAAGGTTCATATAGTGAATGTGGTTCTTTCTGATCGGGCGGAAGGAGCTTCATGTTGGCGATGTGGTAAAAGTAAAAAAGAAAAGTACTTTCTGATTGAACTTATGTTATTGTCTTCAAGCCATGAAGACGCCATATGTTATGTGCAGACGATGAATCTAGATGGTGAAGCCAATCTCAATATCAAACATTGCATGGAAGGCATACTGTGTTTTGACGATGCAGTTAAGTTTGATAAGTTTAATAGGACCATAAGATGTGAAGATTAAAATCCGAATATATATAGCTTTGTTTCAAATCTAGAGCTAGCAGATGAGGGCGAGGATTCTAAATATCCCATGTCAGCTTCTCAAATTCTTCTTAGCGACTTGAGACTTCGAAACACTCAGTTTATATATGAGGTGGTAATCTTTACCAGCCGAGACACGAAAGTGGCTCGAAATTCAATGATATCCTAGGCTAAACGCAACAGGATTGACAGCAGAACGGATAAACTGATTTATGTCCGGTTCTTTATAATGATTTTTATATGCGTAATCACCTCAAAAAGTTCTACCATATACACAAATCTAGAACAACCACCTACAGAATCATGGTACCTTCACATAATGATATTTAGAGATAGGTCTTTCGATCCAGATAAAATATTTTTGTCTTGGTCTCTTCAGTTCTGAAGGGCATTCATGTTGTATGGTTATGCGATCTCGGTATCTCTATATGTGTCCATTAAAGTAGTCAAGTTCATAGAAGCATTAATGATAAATAATGACAGCACCTTTTGATGAAATTTTCGGGAACTCAGGCGCGGACTGGAGTTTAAATTTTAACAAAATGCTTGGTCAGATGGAGATGGTTCTAACTGACAAAACAGGGACCATAACTTGCAGCCAGATGAAGTTTAGAAAAAGCTTGATATATTGAATCTCTTAAGGCGATAATGTAGATGTGGAGATTGTTGGTGCTGCTTCTCAAAGAATTGATTTTGGTAATTCTACCGCGGGTTAGTACATAGAGATGGTGTATATTTCTTCTCATCCAATTAGTGAATAAAAGAAGAGTGCAACGAATCTTGGTGAGACTTGTATAAGACATTTTAATTTTAAAGATGTGAGATTCATGAACATCACATGAATTCATGGATCATATGTCTTGGACATCATGATATTCCTATGGCTGATGGCTTTATGTCATACTGGCATCCCAATCACCGATGAATAATCAGAAAGCAATAAACTTACATACCAGGAAAAGTCACTAGAAGAAGTGACTTTCTTGATAGCAGCGAAAGAGTTTCGGTTTTAGTTCTGTAGAAGAACCTAATCATAGTTAAAGATTGTTCTTAAACTATCTGTTAGTTATTATTATCGTTTAGTAAGTTAGTATCAATCTTCAATATTTTAGTATACAATCTAATATCCATTTAAGGTATAAGAGAAATCAAGAGGTCTCAGAGCTCTTGTCATATATGGTGGTGTTCAAAATTAGATATCCAAACTTTCGAATTGTTGTTGTATATATATCCAAGTATCCAGAATTTGAGTATTTTAATATCCATAACTTTGGTGAACTTAAATATGAATTATATCCGAAGATACGGATATCCGAATTTTCTAATTTATATCAAATCAAAAATTCGGATATCCGAATACAAATATTTTTATAACATGAAACGTCCATTTTGATTAGTAATTATATTTGTCTATTATGTCACATTTATTAGAGATGGGTCTTTTGATCCATAATGATATTTAAAGATGGAATATCACCTACAGAATCACGGTACCTTTACATAATGATATTTAGAGATGGGTCTTTCGATCCATATAGACTATTTTTGTCTTGGTCTCTTCAGTTCTTAAGGGAAATCGTGATGTATGGTTATTTGATCATGTGTCTCTATCTGTGTCCATTGAAGTAGTCAAGTTCATACAAAATTTGATGAAAAATAATGAACAACACCTTTTGGACGAAATGTCTAGGAAATCAGTTGAGGACTTGACTTCAAATTTGAAACAAGAGCTTCATATGGTGAAGATGGTTTTAACTGAAAAAGAAGTGACCTTAACTTGCAACCAGATGGAGTTTAAAAAATGCTCGATGGCTTCAATATCTTATGGCGATAACATGGATGTGGATATTGTTGGTGTTGCCTCTTAAAAATTGGATTTGTGTTACGATTCTACCTCGGGTTAGAACATAGAGATGGTGCAGATTTCTTTTCATCCAATTACCTAATTAAAAAAGAGTGCATCGAATCTTCGCGAGACTTGTATAAGAGGGTTCATTTTTGAAAATGCCAGATTCACGAACAATACATGGCTTTATGAATCAGATGTCTGGGACATCATGATATTCATCAGGCTGATGGCTTTATGTCATACTGATATCCCAATGACCGACGAATAATCATGAAGCAATAAACTCACATACGAGGCAAAGTCACCATAAGAAATGACTTTCTTGATAGTAGCGCAAGAGTTTGGGTTTTAGATGTTATAAGAACCTAGTTCTAGTCAACGATTGTTCTTAAACCACCAATTAGTTATTATTATCGCTTAGTAAGTTAGTATTAATCTTCAATAGTCTGGTATACAGTAAATTTAATATCCATTTAAGGTATAAAATAAATCAAGAGGTCTCAGAGCTCTATGTCATGTATGGATTGTGTTCAAAATTAGGTATCCAAATTTTCGAAATTGTTGTATATATCCAAGTGTCCAGAATTTGAGTATTTGAATATCCAGAATTTTGGAGAACTTAAATAAGAATTATATCCGAAGATACGGATATCCAAATTTTCTTATTTATATCAAATCAAAATTTCGAATATCCGAATACAAATATCTTTTATGACTTGAAACGTCCATTTCGACTAGTAATCATATTTGTCTATAATATCACATCCATTAAATTGCATTATAATTTCTAGAAATTATAACCCAATCATAAATCTAATATAACCAATAAGCCAAAGTATGTGAAACTCAAGTTTTCGGATTTGCTAAATATAAGTTGAGTTATTTAGAAACAAAACAAATACAGAGTGTGATATTTGAGTGTAAATCAAATTTACAATGCATGGGAAAACGATTACATACATAGTCATGTACAAAAGTAAATTACTTGAATCAATTAATTAAGTTCTTTATATGTAATTTTTGTAGTGATCCATCTTAAAATAACAACACAACCATCTATAAGAGAACTGAAATAGAGCCATTTATACACATTTGAATGTTTACGATCATTAAAGCATCACCAATCTGAGTTCGTCCTGCCAAGCTTCTCTAGTAAGTGTTTTGGAGCTAGGAGATGAGGGCGAGGATTCTAAATATCCCATATCAGCTTCTCAAATTCTTCTTTGCGACTCGAAGCTTCGAAAGACTTAGTTTATATATGGGGTGGTAATCTTTACTTGGCGAGACACAAAGTAGCTCGCAATTCAATGACATCGTAGGCTAAACGAAACATGATTGACAGAAGAACGGATAAAGTGATTTATGTCTGGTTCCTTATAATGCTTTTGATATGCTTTATCACCTCAACAAGTTGTGCAATATATACAAGTCAAGAACAACCACCTACAAAATAATGGTACCTTCACATAATGATACTTTGGGATGGATCTTTCGATCCAGATAGACTATTTGTGATCTCGGTATCTCTATATGTGTGCTTTGACGTTGTCAAGGTCATACAATCATTGATGATAAATAATGACCAACACCTTTTTGACGAAATGTCCAGGAACTTAGTTGAGGCCCAAACTTCAAATTTTAACGAAAAGCTTGGTTAGAAGGAGATGGTTTTAACTGACAAAACAAGGACCGTAACTTGCAACCAGATGGAGTATAGAAAATGCTCGATAGATGGAATCTCTTACGGCGATAACGTGGATGGGGAGATTGTTGGTGCTGCCTCTCAAAGAATGGATTTTGGTTACAATTCTACCACAAGTTAGTACATAGAGATGGTGTATGTTTGTTCTCATCCAATTACTGAATGAGCAAAGAGTACAACGAATCTTGGTGAGACTTGTATAAGAAAGTTCAATTTAAAAGATGTCAGATTCATGAACAATATATGGCTTCATGGATCATGATGCTCCTTAGGCTGATGGCTTTATGTCATACTAGCATCCCCATCACCGATGAATAATCAGGAAGCAGTAAACTCACATATGAGGCAAAGTCACTAGAAGAAGTGACTTTCTTGATAGCAGGGAAAGAGTTTGGGTTTCAGTTCTTTAGAAGAACCTAGTCCTAGTTAACGATTGTTCTTAAACCACTAATTAGTTTTTATAATCACTTAGTAATTTAGCACAATATTTAATATTTTAGTATACAATAACTTTAATATTCGTTTAATGTATAAGAGAAATCAAAAGGTCTTAGAGCTCTTGTCATATACGGGTGGATTTCAGAATTAGATATCTAAACTTTCGAATTGTCCAAATAACTATATTTTTGCATAAAATAAATTTCAGCTCTAATTTTCTCACATGCACCCCTTCTGTTTGTCTGAGTTTCTGTATAAACAACCAAACAAATGAAATGGTGTTTTTTGGAATTGATACTTGAAAATAGGAGTACAACATTCCGTAACCCCCACAAAATTTTGATAATGAAAAACATGTGTAAAACATGCAATTAGACCAAAAAATTAAGCAGGAACTCAGTGGAAACCAACTAAGAAAAATAGTGGGAAGTGCTTTTTAAATCCTCTCGGTCAACAGCTCGGCTCGGCTCGGCTCGGCTCGACGTATGAACAATGCTGGCTTGAGCCATGGCTCCACAATACACCCGAGTTATCCGCCTCTAGCCTGCAGCCACCCTCCTAGCCGGCGGCTTCACAACAGTAACAGCTCTAAGAGGCGAAGGTAGGGTAACATGTTAACACAGAAAAAGTGTCGCCACGTCAGCGCAACATCATTTCAACACAAAAACATTTAACTGTAAAAAATTACCCCTTATCATAACACTAAATAACACCACATTTGAGACCCACCTTTTTTTATTTATTTAAACAAACTACATATTAAATAAAAAACAAATTACATTTTTATTTAAACAAATAAATAAAAAATAAAAATTTTATTTACTTTTAAAAGAAAAAAGGACTAAAATGCAAAACCACAAGGACTAAAATTGTAAAAACCATTTCATATCATCTTCAAGAATACACCACTTATGCGTTTCGTCCCACGTTGAAAAAACACACAAACGTTGAAAACACACTCAGGCATACACAATCAAAAACACATTTAAAAAAAAAAAAAAAAAAAAAAAAAAAAAAAAAAAAACTCACTTCTGCGTTTCGTTCTTAAATGCCACAGCAACATAAATCACACGGAGTTGGTCACGTCGGCATACCGGTATAATAACGCTGGAACAACGCAAGCCACCTCAGTCTAACGCCATGTTCCACGTTATTATACCTAGAGCTCTAAGGCTCCACTTCAATAAATGTTATATAGTATAATGCGTGAAAAAGTTCAAAACAATATACGTTTCATATTCCATTACTACTTATTGGACTGGTCATCCATCATAAAATGTGATAAGAGATGGTGAGAAAAATGAGAAATGGAACTCATCGGATCTAAACGAACTATAAAATATGACCCAAAATATTAGTAATTCTCATTTTATATTTGTCATATCACCTTTCCCTTTATATATTTTATCTTAAAAACAACGATAAGTATTGTAGATCTGCATGCGTAATCTTTGAAAGTGTAATGATGTTGAGCTTCGATTTTCTTAATGCTTTACGTACATGCATGTGTAGGTAATCAACTAATCATAGCATGAAAAGCATTAGATATTAGCACATTAAAGAAAGATTAAGGAAACGCCTTTATGGATAGTTTTAATTATTAGATGATCTAGTCCATTGTGAAGATTAGATACATGTTTAGCAAGTCTACATCAACCAATTTTAATTTCCAGAAGATTTGATATCATATCACAAAATAAAAGTAAGATCATATAAACGATCTTTCTTTATTGGAAAGAAAGAGACATCGACGATTTGCCAGAAACTGCTTATTGAAATAATTTTTTTCTTTTTTTGGGCTAGTAATTGCTAAGTAAACATGTGATGTTGTATTATTAATTGTTGAATTTTGGGGTAATAATCTGTGGCAAACATGTCACTCTATCAATTCCTAATGGCTTTCAAGTTATGTTCTTTGCAGGCTTAGTACAGGGGTTAAACGTGGACAAAGCATTTGTGGTTTAATGTTCCAAGATTATCATTTCTGCTGAAGCCTTCTCTGTTTCTGCTGAAGAGCATTTTTTATAGCCGTTAGAGGGGTCTTAATGTAACTTAATCCTCTATTTAATAAGTCCCTTATTCTAGGGTTACACACACTTGAGTGTGCAGTCTTTTGTATCACTCTCTTCTCTTCTCTTAGATCATTTCACTGATCTTGTCTTGTGTTTACATTCATATGATTATTGTCTCATTGACATTAATCTAATCTTGTAACATTTGGATACTATTAATCTAAGCTGACTATTGCAGCTTAGATCTAAATAAAGGTTCTGTTGTTTATCTACTGTTGCCTATACTTTCGTACATGGTATCAGAGCGTCAGGCTCATTGATTCTCTTTGGCAACAAAGGTGTGGTTTGGGGTTATTGCTATTGGCGTAATCACTGGTTATCTTCTGTTTACAATTTACCCTAGACTAAGTGAATCTAGGGTGATTGTGATTTGTTCTTCCGCTGCATATTTCTCTGTAAGTCTAAATCTTATCTTCTCTTTAAACATACAGTACTTAAGTCTCTGTGGGTGCAAACGGGTAGACTAACATCTTGATCTGCCATCTTTGAGTGGTACGAATACATGCTCTGGTTTACCCTAGTCCACAGGCTTGGTGCTTGTTGTTTCTTATTACAAAGTCTTATCTTCTTGTCTACTTATTCTTATTATCATCTCTGTCTGTTATTCTTTGTCTGATTATTCTTATTATTCTTATTGTTTGTCTGCAATATTATTTCTGTCTGTAATTCTTGGTCTGTCTTATTATATCTGTCTCCTATTTGTCTATTTGTCTTGCTATTCTTTCTCTGTATTATGGGTGCTGGTGATGCCCTATATTTACACCCTAACAATAGAGGACCAAACATGAATCTTAAATGCACTAACTGCAAAAAATCTGGTCACACTATTGATAGATGCTATGATCTTGTTGGTTATCCTGATGGATATGGCAAAAGGAACTTTAATACTAAACCTGTCAGCAGAAACATTGTTTCCACTGAAGTTAATTATGTCACTGATAAAATTGCTAGCAACTCTCATGTCTCTTTGTCTAAAAAACAGATCTCCAGACTTATGAGTCTTCTTAATGAGTCTTTCTTTAATGGCAGTATCAAGTTTAACCTAAACTTCAACAAATTTTTTAACAACAACACAAAAACCTTATCTGGAAACATCAGCCTTGGTTGGATTGTTGACTCTGGTGCAAATCAGCACATGACTGTTTCTGCCAATCTTTTAATTAATGTTGTTGACATTTCAAATCTTGGTCTAACTGTTGGACATCCCAATGGTACTCAGGCCTTAATTACTAAAATTGGTGATTTAAAAGTCAATAATGACCTAACTCTTTTTGATGTTCTGGTTGTTCCTGAGTACAATGTCAGTCTGCTGTCTGTTCATAAAATTGCTAGAGACAATAAAATGCTTGTTGGGTTTAATGATTCTAATTGCTATATACAGGATTTACATAAAAGGATTGTGGGGATTGGTAAACAATGCAATGGGCTATATATGTTTAATATTGATTCCACATGTAAGATTGCTTCTAATAACTGTATTTCTGTTTGTCATGTCTCTAGAAATCTCTGGCATCAAAGACTTGGTCATCCCTCTGATCAAGTCCTACATATTCTTAAATCCACTCTTAAACTTGATAATTCATCTGAATCTGACCATCTTTGTGATACTTGCAATAAAGCCAAACAAACCAGGGAACCATTCCCTCTAAGTGAACATATATCTACTAAAATTGGTCAACTTGTTCATCTTGATGTATGGGGACCTTACAAGGTCACTAGCAGAGAAGGATACAAATATTTTTTAACCATTGTTGATGATTATTCTAGGGCTGTCTGGGTGTATATGCTTAAAGGGAAGGATGATGTTTATGTTTCCATTGTTAATTTCACTCATATGCTATCTAATCAATTTGAACACAATGTTAAGATATTCAGAAGTGATAATGGGACAGAATTTGTCAATAACAAGCTTCAACTCTTCTTTCATGAAAAAGGAATTTTACATCAAACCTCTTGTGTCTATACTCCTCAACAAAATGGTATTGCAGAAAGGAAACATAGGCATCTCCTTAATGTGGCTAGATCCCTCATGTTTCAGGGGGAATTACCTCTATATCTTTGGTCTGAATGTGTTCTAAGTGCTGTTTATATCATAAACAGGTTACCATCTTCAGTGTTGTCTGGCAAGTCTCCCTTCTTCCGAGTATATGGGCATGACCCTTCACTCTCTCTTCTTAGAGTCTTTGGCTGCTTATGCTATGCCACCATTCTCAACAATTCTGATAAACTTGGTAGTAGATCTGAAAAAAGTGTTTTTATTGGGTATTCAAATGAAAAAAAAGGTTATAAACTTTTAAGCTTAGAAACAAAAAATATCTTTTACTCCAGAGATGTCAAATTTTATGAAACTGTTTTTCCCTTCAAAATGAAAAATACTGTGTCAAAACCTTTTGTTGAAACTTATGTGCCTAAAGATTTAAATCATAAAAATTTCTTTGATTCCCATGATGATAGCACAGTTTTGAGTCATCCTACTAGGGATGATGAACCTGTTGCAACTTCCATAGATGAAAATACACACTCTGAGGTCACTATATCACATGAATCACATCCTGCTGATTCACCTTCTGATTCTGCTGATACATCTTCTGATTCAACTCAAAATTCTGTTCAAGAAGAAGGCTTGCCAGCCACTACTGCTAGAAGGTCAACTAGAGTTTCTAAGTTGCCCAGTAATCTAAATGACTTTATTGTTGAAGGAAAAGTCAAATATGGTGTTGAAAAAGTTGTTAATTACTCTAATCTTAACAAAGATAATTACTGCTTTGCTTCTAGTCTTAATAAAAGTATTGAACCTACCTGTCATGAAGAAGCTATCCTTGATAGTAATTGGGTAGATGCTATGAATTCTGAAATTGAAGCCTTAAATGAAAACCATGCTTGGGATATAACTGATCTACCTCCTAATAGAACTCCTATTGGTTACAAATGGATTTTTAAAATCAAATATAAAGCTAATGGTGAAGTTGATAGATACAAGGCTAGATTAGTTGTTAAAGGCTACAACCAAAGGGAAGGAATAGACTATGATGAAACCTTTTCTCATGTTGTAAAAATGTCTACTGTTAGATGTCTTATTGCCTTAGCTGTAAAAAACAAATGGCCTCTTTTTCAACTTGATGTTAACAATGCTTTCTTGTATGGAGATCTTGATGAGGATATCTACATGACCATTCCCAAAGGGTTCTGTAATGAGAACAATAAAAATAAAGTTTGTAAACTTGTTAAGTCTCTATATGGTCTAAAACAAGCTCCCAGAAAATGGAATGAAAAACTTGTCAGTGTTTTAAAGGAGAATAACTTTGTCCAATCTGTTAATGATCACTCTTTGTTCACCAAAACAGAGAATGACAAGTTTATTGCTCTTCTTGTTTATGTGGATGATATTGTTCTTACTGGAAACTGTATTGATGAGATAAACCTATTCAAAGAGTTTCTAAAATCAAAATTTCATATCAAAGACTTGGGAAATCTAAAATACTTTCTTGGCATTGAGGTTTTAAAAACTGGGAATGACATCTGTCTCTCCCAAAGAAAATACTGTCTTGAACTCCTCAAAGAATTTGGTCTTCTTGGATGCAAACCTGTGTCCACTCCTATGGAACCCAACTCTGTGCTTCCATACATTCCCACTGCTGATGATCCCTTACTTGTCAACATCACTGGTTATCAGAAGTTACTTGGGAAACTTATCTATCTCACCCATACAAGACCTGACATCTCATACTCAGTTCATTGTCTGGCACAATATATGCATTCTCCCTTGAAATCTCATCTGGAATGTGCCCTCAATGTTCTGAGGTATCTAAAAGGAGCTCCTGGAAAAGGTCTAAGGTACAATTTTAGCAACTCTGAAAATTATCTTGAAGGATATAGTGATGCTGATTGGGCCAAATGCAAGAAAACCAGAAAATCTGTCACAGGGTATTGTGTTTTCTTTAATGACTGTTTAATCTCATGGAAAAGTAAAAAACAAAACACTCTTTCAAAATCTTCCACAGAAGCAGAGTATAGATCTATGTCTACTGCTGCCTGTGAAATCATTTGGATTCAAAAAATCCTAAAGGATCTAAAAGTTGACATCAATCTTCCTGTCAATCTATTTTGTGATAACAAATCTGCTTTACAACTTGCTGTCAACCCTGTTTTTCATGAAAGATCAAAACATTTTGAAATTGATGTTCACTTCATCAGGGAAAAAATTGCTAGAGGTGTTATAAATGCTAAAAAGATTAGCTCTTCAAACCGAACTGCTGACATACTTACAAAGAACCTCCCTGTCTATCAGCATAAATTTTTGTGTGAAAAATTGATATTGTTTGATATGTTTGCCCATCAGATTAAGGGGGAATGTTGAATTTTGGGGTAATAATCTGTGGCAAACATGTCACTCTATCAATTCCTAATGGCTTTCAAGTTAAGTTCTTTGCAGGCTTAGTACAGGGGTTAAACGTGGACAAAGCATTTGTGGTTTAAAGTTCCAAGATTATCATTTCTGCTGAAGCCTTCTCTGTTTCTGCTGAAGAGCATTTTTTATAGCCGTTAGAGGGGTCTTAATGTAACTTAATCCTCTATTTAATAAGTCCCTTATTCTAGGGTTACACACACTTGAGTGTGCAGTCTTTTGTATCACTCTCTTCTCTTCTCTTAGATCATTTCACTGATCTTGTCTTGTGTTTACATTCATATGATTATTGTCTCATTGACATTAATCTAATCTTGTAACATTTGGATACTATTAATCTAAGCTGACTATTGCAGCTTAGATCTAAATAAAGGTTCTGTTGTTTATCTACTGTTGCCTATACTTTCGTACATTAATGTTAATAATAATTTTGTAGCATCAATCATTTTCTTTTTTGAAAGGAAAAAAACTTTCTCAACCTACCTCTATAGCTACACCCGGCCACTACTCTCACACATAATATTTCGAATGTGACTTGAACCACGACTTGTTAGTTGATATGATACTACTATGTAAAAAAAACTTGTGGTATCAATCATTTTATTTGATTGATATTTACTTGGGATCGAAGGGATTTTAATTAGGTAAATAGGCCAAACACATTGATAATAACAGGGAAGGAATAAATCATACACGAACACACAAGATTTTAACATGGTCGATCTAATCATGAGCAGGTAACATCCACAGGTAAGAAGGTTATTGTTGTATGAAAACTGTTACATGGACTTGCTGGGTATCCGCGCGTTGCGACGGCGGTTACCCTGTAAATAAATATATTTTCAAGAAATATTATACGAAAGATTGTTACAGTATAATATTGAAATATAACAACAAAAGTATTATTATACAAACATGAAACATGTATTAATATGATGCTCGTGCATTGCGACGACAAAATCAAGAGGTTTAAGAGCATGACCACGTGATAACTGATAATTTTATTAACAATGGTTGAATATTTTATAACAATGTTATAAATAGCGCGAGACGCGGCGTGATGACATGACCAAACCTCAATTTTTAGCGGACAAGGCGAAAATTTTGCGTTTTTAAGACGTGGCATAAGGCGACAAAAAATATGAAAATATTTATATATTTATATCATATTTCATATATATCGAGTTTACAAAAAACATTGTACATATGAATAAGGTTAAAAAACTATCATTACATGCAGTGTTGCAAAAAAAGGTCTACAAGGCCGATTAATCATCGATTAGGTGCTACTGGGCCACCGACCTTTCCGATTTGTGTAAATCGTTCAAACAAATCGGTCAACCATGGTCAAAGGCGATTAACGATGGTCAAACTTGCCGAAAACATGGAAATTTTATTGGAAATACCCTAAACTCTTCGTAAATTAGTTATAATCACTGTTTATATCTATTACAAGATGTTTTTCAAGGAAAATCTTGTCAAAAATACCAACACTTGCCGTAAATACCTAAAACTTGCCAAAAATGCCAATACAGTTAATCACCGATTCACTATTTTTGCAACCCTTAACAAATGCAATCACTTATAGTCATTGTTCATATCTATTACAAAGTGTTTTTAAGGAAAATCTTTTCGGTAATATTCATCATATATTTAGTAGGATTAGCTTTACTATAGCTAGAGGAGTGGGAGCCCAGTTAGTATCTCGGCTCCCCACTAACTTCTTGTAAATCCTATCATTTTCTAATAAAGTGATGTTTATAATAAAAATAATAATAATAATAATAATAATAATAATAATAATAATAATAATAATAATAATAATAATAATTAAAAAAAATAAAAAATAATAATAATAATAATAATAATAATAATAATAATAATCTAAGTTGAATAAAAAAACCTCGTCACGCAGGTGCATTTTTTCTCGCATCATCTCACGTCACGCCTATAGTCTATTTCATAACGTTGAGGTTACGTCTCACGCCTTAGCGTCGCTATGGCTCGCCTTTTAGAACCATGCTTTATAACATCGAAAATATCATGCAATTATAGTAAAAGAATTCAAGTATAAGATATCATGTATCATACACAATAACAAATTATTACAAATTTATAAAAATTGCAAATATCATTTATCATTCAATTAATTGTATTAAAATATGTTTGTATTTAGAAACATGAATTAAAAGGGTAGTTATGGTTTTAGACTTTTTTTTTTGTTAAAAACATGATTTAAAAATGTTTTAAAATATTGTAACTAATGATACATGTTGTAACTAAACAATTCCATAATACGTAAGTGTGTTGGCTGATAAATTTAACGCCTTCTATTTAGCAAGTCTCAAATGTTGTATAATATAATATATACAATATTTAGGAATGTATCTAACTTGTCATCTTTTTTAATTCTGCATAACTACTTTTTTTATGCTATTATATACCCGAAACTTTTGTTTTCGACTTTTGTGTGTATTTTACTTTTCGCTGTTAATAGATTGATTACAAAATATAAAGGTAAAATGGGTTAATTTATATGAAGAAATACACACATATGTCCAAATCCAAAAGTTTGAAGGTGAAAAAACAGGACTTACACAAATTTAGAAAAAACGACGAGTTAAACACATTTTCATGTGATTATCCTTAAATATTAATACAATCAAGTTATAATAAATAAATTAACATTAAGTAAAAAAAAATACTTCTCTACTATTTTATAATGCATTTGGGACTATTCCATTATTAGCAAAGCTTAAAATTCAGACTTTTAAACTTGCTTGTTATAGAAATGTTGTTTTTTGATAGTCATCAATATCATTATAACATTGTAACAGCCCATTTAATCTTCATTGTAACAGCATTCAATAATTATTAAAAACGTGTAACCGCTAAAAATCATTACTATCAATAATGACTATTAATAATATGTAACCGCATCTACCATATAAATTCACACAAACCATTTCATATCTCTCTCACACAAAAATAGTCTCTCAATATACCCTCACTTTCACTCCTCAACTCTTACGGGTACTTTTTTTTTTCCAGATATTCTTTATATGTTTGTTAGAAAAACATTTAACTGATCAACAACATTTGCTCCCGAAAAATATATTCCCAGGGTACCCGCCGCCTCATTGCGCGGATACCCTGCTAGTATAGAATAAGGTATAAGAATAAGATAGACTCTAATTAATGATAATTAAAAGAAAACAGTAAAAAAGGTCGAGTCAATTCCACTTCTATTTTTGTGCTCTGTCTCACTTTAAGATATGATTTTTTTTTATATCAACTACATTTTGAACACCTTATAGCTTGTTGATGAGCTCTCTTATAATAATAATACATTAGCATATACATATATTAAAAAGGTGTCCAAATTTGGAAAAAAATCATATTGACAAAACAATTTTTTCAACAATCGTGTTCATTGTATATTGAATGATGACGATGTTGCAAAAATGAAGCTCTATCGATCTAAATATTTATCTCTCTAACTCTCACCAGTTTGATATATTCGTATATTGGACTAGGACTCTAAACAAAATACGTTGTTATAACTAAAATAAGTTCATATATATATAAACAGGTCCATACCTATTGGACGGGGTCCTAAGCAGATAATTTCTATTAACTATACATGTCGTGTTGCTCTATGCATGTTAGCCCAACGCTTACTTCGCCTACTTAATTATCCTTTCAAAATCTATCCTCTTGCCTTCTTTCGATTTTTTGAGTCATATCCACAGTTTCATACTTGACGATTTCATGTTACATTCGAACTAGCTCAAATGCTGCTAGGAAGTGTGGAGCTCATGCTAGTATAAATTCATCGGATTCTGACCACCACGAATAGTGATAATTACTTTGCTAACATCAACGAGAACGCACATTTACTTTTAGTTGATTGCTTTCAGAAGCATGAACGACTGATAATTGGATTCTCGTAAGGGCAATATCATTAACTACTAGCAAGTAACTAGATAACTTTTTTTATGTTCCAATAAGCAAGTAAATATATAAAGAACACAAGAAGGTGTTTGTTTTATACTTTATCCGTCCCAAATTTACTATCTTTGTTTGTAAATAAGTATCTATTTCCAAATTATAACCAATGAAAACATTTAAGAGAAGAGTACTAAAGTTGATACTTATTTAGGGAATAGTATATATAAATATCAAATTAGGTGATTGTATTTCCATACTACTTTTGAAAATTAAACCAATTTAGAAAAGCTAATATCTTACTCAAAACCTTAATGCTTTCATGTTCTCACCTTCACCTTCGCTTTATTTGTGTGACCGTTTCCTGAAAGGAAATCATTTTGGTCAATGATATGAAACGAATGATTGAAAGCGTCGTAATGATGTTTCTAATTATTACAAGCATGTTCAATAGTTAATCTATAAAAAAACCTCCACGTAGATTGAAACGAATGATGTTTCTAATCATAAGCCCATGGTTTTTATAATTAACAACTTTTTCAGATACATGTATATCTGTGATTTGGGCTATTCTTAGATTTAGTTACTCTGTCATTAATTGATTTTTATTCTTTTTTTTTTTTTTTTTTGAACGGCATATTTCAAACTAGTATGGAGATAGAAAAGAAAAATTACACAAGGGAAAATGAATTACATGTTAATGACATATTACAGCAACAAAAAAAAAAGAAAAAAAGAAAAATTCAAATACGGCAATCCACTGTTTTTGTGTCACTTGAATTAAACCGTCTCCACCTTTAATTTGGTTACAAATTTTTATGTGTTGCAGAAACACGTGAAACTACTGACCATTTTGGTAACTTTAGTCGCTCTTTCTAAATATTACTGACACAATTTTTTTGTCACTAATGACAAGATGATACTTCTTTCACAACCAGGGTATACTAAATAATCTGAAAGAGCGGTAAAAACTGTAAATTTATGTTAGAAAATGTAGATAATCCTCATAATAGCGTAAAATACAATCAAAGATTAGTTTAATCTGCATTAACACATTAGGTATTCTTTTGCTGAGTAGCTTAGTTTTTTTACACAAAAATTCATAATGAATTTTAGATGTGTGCTCTTCAACCCAAAGTTTAGCTTTCCGTCAAGCTGAGACAAAAGTTCTAAACAATCATGGAAAGTTTAATTGTGATTTGCTGATTTTTTTTGGCTAACCATGTCCACAATGAAGAATCAAGAAAGGCAACTAGCAAGATACATGTTGGAAAATTTAGTGCAATTGTGAGATAATTTCACACCTTGTAATGGGTTAGGAGGTACGGAGTGTACACCCATAAGGTCCATGAACATCCTGACTCTAATAGTGGTTTGTATTGGTAGTGCTAGTAGAAAGTACTGCTGGTGGAAAATACTGCTTGTGGTTTCCACTGATAAGCAGTGTTTCCACTGAAGCAGTGTATCCACTGAAGCAGTGTATCCACTGCTAGTGCTATGAAAGTACTGCTTGTAACGGGCATTGACCTATTCAAGTGGCAGTTACAACTGCATAATGACCACGTTTAATTGGTCATGTAATCACTAACGGCTATAATGGGGATAATTATGAGGCGATTAATGGGGCGATTAATTCTCATAATTCCATTTGACTAGCTAAGAGTAATCTCCTATAAATAGGAGATCTGATTATGCATGAGATACACACAGAAAACGATTAACACTTCTAAGAAAAAGGGTTATTGAATTGTGCCTAATTCTATAACTACATTTGGTCTTATCCCAAGTAGATATTCGTGTAACCCAGGCATTAGGGTCGAATAGTTTACTTTGGAAAGTGATCACACGATTCCAAGTGATATCCGGTAACCACCTAGTGGTATTTGTTTCTGCTGACTTGTTGCTTGTTTCTGCTGAATTGATTATCTAACCCTGTTCTGGGAGCTAAACCCCAGCAATCAAAGTAAACTATTCGACCCTAATCAATGGCTGCTGCTGCAATGAAACACATGGCTTCAAACTTTGCCAAGCTTGATAAGTTTGAAGGGGTGGACTTTAGGAGATGGCAGAAGAAGATGCACTTCTTGCTGTCAAGCATGAGTGTGGTGTATGTGCTTACTACACCTATTCCTGATGATGGGGATGATGCTACTGTGGAGCAGATCAGGAGGAGGAGCAAATGGGAGAATGATGACTACATATGCAAAGGTCTTATTCTCAATGTTATGTCTGATTCTTTGTTTGATATTTATCAGAACTTTGAATCTTCCAAAGAACTGTGGGATTCCTTGGATGCCAAATATATGGCTGAGGATGCATCAAGTAAGAAGTTTCTTGTTAGTAATTTTACAAATTACAAAATGACTGATTCAAGACCAGTTATGGAACAATACAATGAACTTCTTGGAATACTTGGAAGGTTTACACAACACAATATGAACATGGATGACGCCATTAAAGTCTCTTGTGTCATTGACAAACTCCCTCCTTCTTGGAAAGATTTCAAGCATACCTTGAAACATAAGAAAGAGGACTTAACTCTGGTTGAGTTGGGCAGTCATCTGCGCATTGAGGAATCTCTCAAGGTGCAGGATAATGACAAGCCAAAGAGTAGCAATGCTGCTGGTGCATCTGTCGTCAATATGGTGGAGCATAACAACTCCACCAGGTACAATGACAACAAAGGCAAACGCAAATATCATGACAACACAAGGGTAGATTCTAACAAGAAGGCAACACCTACTTGTTGGAAATGTGGCAAAACTGGTCACATTAAAAGGGACTGCAAGGGTGTTAAAGTTGGTGGTAAAGCCAATGGATCAGGCACTAATGGTTCAGGGAGTGGTGGTTCTTCCAACTCACTGAAAGGTCAGAATATGGTTAATAAGTCTTTTCAGATTTATTATGTTACATATGTATCTGAATCTCATTATGTGCAGGATGATGATGTTGCGTGGTGGGTTGACTCTGGAGCAACAGTTCATGTGTGCAAAGATAGAAGCTGGTTCAAGACTTATGAGTCACTGAATGATGGTTCTATTCTTCACATGGGAAATGAGTCAACAGCCTTGGTGCATGGTCGTGGTTGTGTAGATCTTAATTTTAGTTCTGGAAAGATTGTAACTTTGTTTAATGTTATTCATGTTCCTGAGATAAAGAAAAACTTGGTTTCAAGTAGTGTTTTGAATAATCATGGATATAAACAAGTTATTGAGTCTGATAAATTTGTTCTTTCTAAGCATGGTGTTTTTATTGGATTTGGATATTTATGTAATCAAATGTTCAGGCTTAATATTGTCACTGATAGTGTTAATTCAACATTTGTAACCACCACTGACCTGACTGACTCTACCCTATGGCATGCAAGACTTGGCCATGTACACTATAAAAGGATGCAAGATATGTCTAGGGAAGGTTTAATCCCAGCATTTGACATGGACACTGAAAAGTGTAAAACTTGCATGTTGACCAAGATAACCAAGAAACCTTTTCAGGGTGTTAGTCGTGAGACTAAGTTCTTGGAGCTAATACACAGTGACCTGTGTGATTTGCATGCCACTCCTTCTTTGGGGAATAAGAAGTACTTTGTGACATTTATTGATGATGCTTCTAGATTTTGTTATGTCTATCTGTTACATACCAAGGATGAAGCATTAGATAAATTCAAAGTATTTAAAACTGAAGTTGAATTACAACTTGGGTCTTTGATCAAAAGATTAAGGACTGATAGGGGAGGTGAGTACATGGATACTCTGTATTTTCAGTCTGTTGGAATTATCCATGAAACGACTGCCCCTAATACTCCTCAGCAAAATGGTATTTCTGAAAGGAAAAACAGGGTGCTGAAGGAGATGGTTAATTCCATGTTGTCCTATTCAGGACTGAGTCAAGGGTTCTGGGGTGAAGCTATGTTAACAGCTTGCTATTTATTAAATAGGGTTCCCAACAAAAGGAACAAGGTTACCCCTTATGAACTCTGGACTAAAAGGAAACCCAACATGAACTATCTCAAGGTCTGGGGTTGTAGGGCTGTTGTAAGACTCCCTGATCCAAAGCTAAAGACTTTGGGTGAAAGAGGCATTGACTGCATCTTTGTTGGATATGCTGAGCATTCCAAAGCTTTTAGGTTCTATGTTGTTGAACCTAATGAATATATTTCAATTAACTCAATAATTGAATCAAGGGATGCAGACTTTGATGAGAATAGATTCTCATCAGTCCCTAGACCAAGTCAGAGGATTCCTAATGGAACTCATGACACTGGTGTATCAGAGGTCCCTGATGATGAACCATCAGTGGTCCCTGATGAGGTTATGGTTCAACAACCTGAACATGCGCTTAGAAAAAGCAAAAGGGTCAGGACTCCAAAGTCATTTGGATCTGAGTTTCAACTATACTTAGTTGAAGGAACAAGGGATGAGGTCTCTGACCAATAATCCTATTGCTTCATTGTTGAGGATGATCCCAAGACATTTGAAGAAGCAATGAAGTCCCAGGATATTGCTTTCTGGAAAGAAGCAATCAATGATGAGATGGATTCCATCATGGGCAACAACACTTGGGTGTTGGTTGATCTACCACCAGGTTACAAACCTTTGGGTTGCAAATGGATTTTCAAAAGGAAAATGAAGGTAGATGGAACTATTGAAAAGTTCAAGGCTAGACTAGTCATTCAGGGCTTTAAACAAAAGTCAGGGATAGACTATTTTGATACTTATGCCCCTGTGGCTCGTATCCGTACCATAAGACTGCTGATTGCTTTGGCATCTATTCACAATTTGATTATTCATCAGATGGATGTGAAAACAGCTTTCTTGAATGGTGAATTGGATGAGGAGGTTTATATGAACCAACCTCAGGGCTTCATCATGCCTGACAATGAAAACAAGGTGTGTAAACTGATTAAGTCTCTTTATGGACTAAAGCAGGCACCTAAGCAATGGCATCAAAAATTTGATGAAGTTGTTTTGTCTAGTGGTTATGTTCTTAACCAAGATGACAAATGTGTATATAGCAAATTTGATGAATCTGGTAAAGGAGTCATCATTTGTCTATATGTTGATGACATGTTGATCTTTGGCACTGACCAAAATCAGGTTGACCTGACAAAGGAATTTTTGTCATCAAGGTTCTCCATGAAGGACATGGGGGAGGTTGATGTTATCCTTGGTATAAGGATTAAACATGAAAGTAAAAGAATTTCTATCTCTCAGTCTCATTATATTGAGAAGGTGTTGAGGAAATTCAATTACTTTGATTGTACTCCTGTGAGTACACCTATGGATACTTGTGAGAAGCTGATGCCTAATAATGGCAAGGCTGTATCTCAACTTGAGTATTCTAGGGTAATTGGCTGCCTGATGTATGCCATGACTTGTACAAGACCTGATATTAGTTTTGCAGTGGGAAAATTGAGCAGGTATACTAGTAATCCTAGTGCTCATCACTGGCAAGCTGTTCACAGGGTACTGAAGTATTTGAAGAGAACTATGGATTATAGTCTCTCATATACTGGTTATCCTTCAGTGTTGGAAGGTTACACTGATGCAAGTTGGATCAGTAACACTGAAGACAATTCGTCTACCAGTGGCTGGGTATTCCTACTTGGTGGAGGTGCAATTTCTTGGGCATCCAAGAAACAAACTTGCATCACCAGTTCAACAATGGAATATGAATTTGTGGCTTTAGCAGCTGCTGGTAAAGAAGCTGAATGGTTGAAAAACTTGCTTCTTGAGATTCCATTATGGCCAAAACCTATAGCACCTATTTCTATCCGGTGTGATAGTGCAGCTACATTGGCTAAGTGTTGGGTTCAGTAAATACCCAAACCCCTTAAACTAGGAATTGAATAGAAAATAACCTAAGTGTTTAATCCGTTAAACACAATCAGGTCACTGAGCGCATAGTCTCTCAGTGAGCTATCTTCAGGACACTTAGTATGAGGCGAAGAAGGAGCCTCTCCACTCTGCAAGGCGGAACTTAAAGGGTGAAAACTAAGTCAAGAAGAAGATAGTGGATTCAGTGAGTGATGACAATAACTCACTGAATCCCTTCGACTCCTCTCCAACTGTTAAACACTAAAGACAAATGAAGGAAGAGACTGAAGGCTTTAAAGACTGAAGAATGAGCTGGACTAGGCGGGAAAGTTTTACCCAGATAAAACTAAGTCCCTCAAGTGTTTATCCAGTCTATACACAGTCTCAATCTATCAAGATCGTATCTTCCCATTTATAGTAAGCGGCGATTCTCTGTCAAGGAAAGAAGCTTCGCCGCCTACTATAGAAAGGTGAACAGTAACCGAATATATCAATATTCGTGTTTGCTGTGATCCATGCTTTTGTCTTCTAGGTTAAAGTTAATAATCATACTTGTATAAATAGCATAAGAGAATGAGTGAAAAGTTTAAGCTTGTGAATTGTGAAAACACACATACACACAAGCCAACTTTTCACTCCTCCAAATACAACTTTATCCTTGAGCTAGCTCAGTGGGTTCTAAGAGTTGTGCTCAGACTTAGCCTGAGCTTAGAGAGGAGTCACCCAAACTTTGTCATTTCAATCGCAAGTACTATTCCGCAAGTACTTGGGTAACGTATTCTTTTTTGATTTATTTCTAATAAGAATATGATGTTGAAAATTACTTAGTGTGTTTTCTTATGTTAATTTCAGTCATAGTTCACTATTAACTTGTTTTATATACTTAAAACTGTTTTAAACGATAGTGAACGGGGAACAACAAGTGGTATCAGAGCAAGGCTAATTATAAAACTCGTTTTTTAGGCCTCTCTAAAAGTTTTTAAATTAGGATCCTAAATGGCTGAAATTGATGTACCCCAACTAGTCGATAAAAAGGGTGGAGCTTATTCAGCTGTTGCCCCTAGACTTGAAGTTGGCAAATTCAACAAATGGAAAAAGCGAATGCTTTGCTATTTGATTGGGATGGAACCTTATTATATCAAGTGTATAAATGAAGGTCCATTTGTCCCAAAGACTGCTGAAGGGTTACCCAAACCTGAAGCTCAGTGGACCCAGGATGAAAGGAGAGTGGTCAACCAAGACCAAAGACTCAAAAGTATCATAATATCTTGTCTTCCTGACGATATTATGGAGTCTGTTATAAGCTGTAGTACAGCTAAGCAAACCTGGGATGATCTAGTTCATAGTCATGAAGGACCATCTGATACCAAGGAAAACAAGATAATGGACCTGAAACTTGAGTATAACACCTTCAGGGCTAAGGACTCAGAAACTCTCTCTCAAACTTACACCAGGTACAAAACTCTTTTAAATGAATTATCAAATGATGGTGTTAAGTTGTCCAAACATGAAATAAATGTTGGTTTTGTCAACAGTCTCCCTGAGAAGTGATTGAATTTCTCTCAGGGACTTAGGAATGCTAATCATATCCAAAATCTTGAGCTTCCTGAAATTTATGGGAAATTTGTCTATGAGGAAAATCTCATCAACAGACGATACCCTGACTTAAAGAAGTCTCAGGAAGTCAAGAAGTCCCTGACCACCACCTCATCACCAATATCAACTGCTTTCTATTCTAACAATGTTGTGCAAGATTTTCAGGAAAATTCTGATGATGAGCCTGATGAGAAATCAAGTTAGGAGTACCTAAATGACCTGAACACTGGATTTCAGGAAAGGGCACTCCTTGCTAACTCTCGAAGGTTTATAAAAAGAAACAAAGGTTTTTCGAATGCCAAAGCAAATGAGGACACTGAATGCTTTAAGTGTCACAAAAGAGGTCATTTTGCAAAAGACTGTTTTTCAAAAACAATTTCTGAACCCTCTTATAAACCATCAGGGTCAAATCAGTCCTCAGGCTTTAGCAAATTTCAACCAAAAATCTATCAGTCTCATCAAAATTTTCAAAATAAATCTGATCAAAACAAAACTTTTGACTTTGAAGCTAAGTATAAGAAAGTCAAAGCTAAGCTTGCATTGCTCGAGGTCAGTCCCTCAGAAACAACAAAAAGTGTTCAATCTGTGCAGGGTAAAAACAAAGGCCTTGTTGCTGAGACCTTCGACCGGGATGAAGAGCCAGTGTCATCAGATGATGAAATGGTGCATGTCAGTGCACTGATGGCCCTCTCAGAAGAGGACAAGCTAGCAGTTGGAAAGAATCATGCCAGAAACGGGGAATGGGTCAACATCACTATGAAGAAGGTAAACATCTTACTATCTATGGATGATGACTCTGATTGGCAGTCTTATATGAATTATCTTAATGTTGACCTTAAGTTCGTAGAAGAGCAAAGATTAAATCTCTTTTCAAAATACAACAAGCTAAGTTTTGAATTAAACAAGTGTAGAGATGAACTGCTTATTTTAAAACAAGCCAAGCTTGAGGCTGTCACCTTGCAAATTCAAAACACTGAACTAGTTAAGAGAAATCAGGCTCTTCAAGATGAACTTAAAAAGGAACAAGATATTCTTGATAGTTGGACTGCTAAGAATCCCAGGGTCTTTAATGTTGTGGGTGCCCCCAGTAGCAAAAAGAGAGTCATAGGTGAAGATCATCTCCCTGACTCTCGCAACAATGACCAAAGTTCAAAACCATTTGTGTCTGGTGGTATGATTACCAACATGTTGGCAACTCCAAATTCCAGTGACTGGATTGAAAGGGTTAATCCTGAGAGTAAGCTTCCAAACTTCGATTCTGGAAGGATTCTTGAGCCTGAGAGCCAAGCTCTTAAGAGCATGCTAGGACTTCCTGATATGACCAGTGGTACTGAACACATCTCTGAGTCTGAAGCAGAATCTGAAACACCGCTTCCTCCCCTGAAACCTCTTCAGGGTGCTGATCCAAACTCTGAGCTTACTCCTCTAAAATTTAATCCTCACTCACCAAAGGAAAGGTCTGGACTTGGTAGAACCATCCTACAAAGACAAGCAAAACTAATCCAACAAGAGTCTACTCCTACTGAGACTTTAACATCCTCTGTCCCCACTGAAGCTGACCAAATTCAGCAACTGACTGAACTTGTGAGGAAGCTTACTGAAAAAATGGAATCCATTGAAAAGGTCCCTGAACCAATCAAGGAGACAAAGTCAGCTTCCTCCAGTTCCTCAAAGTCTAAGTCAACCTCTAAAAACAAACAAAAGTATGAGCTGTGTCATTATACCAGCCATACCATTGACAACTGCTATAGAATTCTTTTTTGCATGATCTGCAAAAAGGATGATCACATGACTGCAGACCATCTACAGTATGTCAGTCAAGCAAACTATACCAAAGTTGGTCATCAGTATGCTTCATCCTCCAAAGCTGCTCCAAAGAATAGAGCAAAACCTTTTCCTCTGTGCCCTCACTGTGGGTTTAATGATCATCATCAGGATGATTGCCTCATGAATACATGCTGTGATATATGCGGTAATCCAACTCATGAGACATCCCAACATGACAGTGTCATTCATGAAAGTAGAAATTCCAAACAACCCAGAGTCACTGAGTCATCCTCAGCCTCTAAATGCAAAACCTGTGGTAGCACTATGCACACAACCACTGACCATGTGTCAATTGCAAATTTCAAAGAGACCTTGAGACCCAAGCCCACTAGTAAGTGGGTCACGAAGAGAAACTAATTCAGTTTACTACTTGTGCAGAGACATGCCAGGGAGCCTATTTGGCATCTAGACAGTGGATGCTCAAGAAGCATGACTGGTGTGAAGGAATATCTGCACAAGTATGTCCAGGAACCAGGGCCCAAGGTAGTATTTGGTGATAACTCATCATGTCCCACTGAAGGTTATGGTTCAGTAAACTGCAATGGAATAGTTTTCTCTAGAATAGCCTATGTCAATGGTCTCAAATACAATCTCATCAGTGTCAGTCAACTATGTGATGCTAAATACATTGTACAATTCAATGATAAACAAGGTACCATCTTCAATGCCAACAAGGAAGTCGTGGTGATAGCTCCTAGGAGAGATGATTTTTATGTACTAGACATGTCAACACTCTCCCAAGATGGAACGTGTCTCTTTGCTAAAGCCACTGAAACTATCAATTGGTTGTGGCATAAGAGACTCTCACACTTAAACTTCAAAAACCTCAACAACTTGGCAAAACAAAACAAGGTCCTTGGCTTACCATCACTGGTTTTTGCAAAAGACAAACCATGCTCTGCCTGTGAAAAGGGTAAACACCACAGAGCATCATTCAAAACCAAACAAAATTTCTCCATCAAAAGCTGCCTTCACCTCCTGCACATGGATCTCTTTGGACCTGTCAGTCCCAGATCAATCCAGCATGAGAAGTATACACTTGTCATTGTTGATGAGTTCTCAAGATACACTTGGGTATACTTTATTTCCAAAAAGAGTCAGGCAGCTGATACAATAATGTCATTCATCAGGAAGATAGAAAACCAGAATGACATTACAGTTAAACAAATCAGAACTGACAATGGTACTGAGTTCAGAAATCAAGAACTTGAGAGTTTCTGTGATGGAAAAGGAATTTCTCAAAATTTCTCATCTCCATATACCCCTGAACAAAATGGGGTTGCTGAAAGGAAAAACAGAACTCTCATTGAGGCTGCTAGAACTATGTTAAATGGCTCAGCCCTCTCAAAGCATTTCTGGACTGAAGCAGTCAAAACTGCCTGTTACACTCAAAACAGGTCAATCATTGTCAAAAGACATAATAAAACCCCATATGAGATCTTCAAAGGTAGACTTCCTGACATCAGCTATTTTCATGTATTTAGATGTCCTGTGTTCATTCATAACCACAAGGATCATCTAGGCAAGTTTGATGCAAAAGCTGATGATGGATACTTCTTAGGCTACTCACTGATCTCCAAAGCCTTCAGGGTTTTAAACACAAGGAGACAACAAGTTGAGGAAACCTTTCATGTCACCTTTGATGAAAGTACTGAAAGCATCAGGTTCACCAACACCTCAGTGGAGGAAATAGGAATTGATAACTCATCAAGATATCCTCCTGATGAGTACAACACTGAACTCAATTCCTCATATCAAGCTGATGCTGACATCTCATATTATGTCTTACCTCACAACCTACCCCAACCAACCATCAGTGAGTTCATTGATAATCAGTCAGTCCCTGCTGGGTTAGGAAACACTGATTCAAATGATCAGGAACCTGCAACTCATGAATCTTACCCTGAACAAGACATCTCTACAGATGTTCTAAATAATTCTGTGGCTCTTACACCTGAACTCACATCTGAACTCCTAGTGACATCTTTAAGCTCAGATCCAAGACCACAAAGTAAGTGGACAAGATCTCAGGACATTGAGCTTGTAAACATCATTGGTGAACCCACTGAGGGCATGCTTACTAGAAGCATGGCTGCTAGTCTAACTGCAGCTTCAGCCAATGAATGTCTATATGCTGATTACCTATCAGATATAGAACCCAAAAGTGTCACTGAGGCTCTAAAATACCCAAGCTGGGTTCAGGCTATGCAAGTAGAACTGCAACAGTTTGATAAAAACAAGGTCATGACCTTGATCAAATGTCCTCAGGATGTAGTAGTCATAGGAATGAAGTGGGTTTTCAGAAACAAAACTGATGAAAACGGCACTGTCATTAAAAACAAAGCCAGACTTGTAGCCAAAGGTTACAGTCAACAAGAAGGCATTGACTATGATGAGACATTTGCTCATGTTGCAAGAATGGAAGCCATCAGGATCTTCCTTGCATATGCAACATACATGAACTTCAGGGTCTACCAAATGGATGTTAAAAGTGCATTCTTAAATGGTGATCTCAAGGAAGATGTGTATGTTCAGCAACCTCCAGGCTTTGAGAGTAGTGAATTTCCTGACTATGTATGCAAGCTTGACAAAGCCCCTTATGGACTCAAACAAGCTCCCAGGGCATGGTATGAAACTCTCAGCTTTCCTGATACAAAACAAGTTTGTCAGAGGAAAGATAGACAACACACTGTTTTTCTATAGAACCCAACAGGATGTGATACTAGTCCAAGTGTATGTTGATGATATCATATTTGGCTCAACAAACTACAAACTTTGCAAACAGTTTGAAAAACTAATGACAAAGAAGTTTGAAATGAGCATGATGGGGGAACTTACATACTTTCTTGGACTACAAATCAGGCAAACTAATAAAGGAATATCCATCAGTCAAGAGAAATACACCAGAAATCTCTTGAAGAAACATGAGATATCTAACTGTGCCTCAGTGAAGACACCAATGGTCCCACCTAACAACCTTGGACCTGATCTCACTGGCAAATCAGTCAATCAAACCCATTTCAGAGGGATTGTTGGCTCACTGATGTATCTAACCGCTACTAGACCAGACATATAATTTTCAGTCTGTTTAATAGCAAGATATCAGTCCAATCCTAAAGAATCCCATCTCACGGCAGCCAAAAGAATACTCAGGTACCTGAAGGGAACCCCAAGCCTTGGACTCTATTATCCAAAGTGCTCAGGGTTTGATCTCAAGGGTTACTCTAATTCTGATTCTGATTATGCTGGCTGCAACATGGACAGAAAAAGTACCTCAGGGTCCTGTCAATTTCTTGGAGGAAAACTAGTTTGTTGGAGTGCTAAAAAGCAACAATTAGTAGCTATGTCCTCAGCTGAAGCTGAATATATAGCTGCAGCAGGATGTTGTGACAATGTATTATGGATGAAAAGTCAACTCAGTGACTATGACATCCATTACAAAATGGTGCCCATCTTCTGTGACAACACCAGTGCTATTGCAATCTCCAACAACCCTGTCCTCCACCAAAGAACCAAACACATTGATATCAGATATCACTTCATCAGGGATCACATAATGAAGGGAGACATTGAACTTCATTTCATCCCTACTGAAAATCAACTGGCTGATATCTTCACAAAACCCTTGGATGAACCTACCTTCAGGAGACTGAAAGCTGAATTGGGAATGCTTGACATTGAAAGTCAGGTATCTGAAAACCAATCTCAGTAAGTTCTCTGAAATGGTTCATCCTCCCTGAACATCCAAAACAAACCTCTCACTGAATGAGTAAGACTCACTCAGGGTCCCTGACAGAAAGCATTGAATGAGTAACTAAATGCTCCAAGTATTAGTTACTTAAATGTCCTAGGTTGGTAATCCCACCAATTTAATATAGGAATACATGTCTTACTGTCAGGAGTATCATCATTTACCTCACCTCACTTGGCATTAAATGCCTTCTCTCACATAAAATATCCCATGGATATTTTATTACTGCTAAAGTGCACTTTTACTGTGCATTGCAACTGTTTTCCTTGAAAGACGGGATTTTACTGCGTGAAATGGTGGGTGGCATTAAATGTGGAATATCAAACGATTTCAAAAATGGTCTTTACATATCCACACTTATACAAAAACTACCCCTCTCGCTACTCTATAAATACCCTCATCAAAAACCACAAAAAACACACAAATTATTTTCTGTAACTAAACTTTGTCAAAATTGTATCTCAAATCTAGAAATATTTATGTGTTCTCAACATCTTTAAAACCTCTTTTGGAAAACCCTCCTTGTAAACATTTACAAAAATTTTTCATCACAAACTTGAAGAGATCTAAATACTTTGATTGTTCTAGTCAAAACATTTTTTTAAACCCTAAAACCTTCGTTAATGGAAATGGCTAGAACACAATCTCTCCAGTTTGCTTCTCAGTGGGTAGGGGATCTTACTAACGTTGAATTTAAAACAAATAATGTCATAGGAAATTTTGAATATCCTGAAAATGTCCCAACCTATAAAGACATTATAAAATTTTTATTCAACTGCCCACTCAAAACGGCCTTTGAAAAATGTCCCTCAGTACTGTACCCAAAATACCTCAGGGAGTTTTGGGCTACAACTAGAGCCTTTGACCCAACACCTTCTACTGATGAGAATAACCTTAGACCTCTCATGGAGTATCTCATCAGGTTCAGTCTTAATGGGGGGAAACAATTCACCCTGGATTACAAAAAGTTTTGCACTTCAACAGGGTTAGATTATAACAAAGGTGTTTATGTCGCCCATCCTGAACCCTCCACAGTGAAGGATGGGTTAAAACAAATCATTTTAGATCCAACTTTTTTGGACAAGACCCCAGTCACTAAAAGCTCATTCCCCGTGGCTTGGAGGATCCTCTTCACTTTTGTGATTCAGGTCCTCGGCGGGAACCACTCATCCACTGAACAAGTTAACTCTATTCAGTTGATGATGGCATACTGCTTGATGAATGGGGTCACTGTCGACATAGGGGAGATCATTTACAGTGATCTCGTAACGAAGCTACAGAGCAAAACTAGGACGAAGTACGTTTCGTATCCTAGGTTTGTCTCTTGTGCTTTGCAATCGTTACTGGGATCCAATTATACTCAGGATGAAAAATTTGGAAATTTACCTGGCATCCTGAGTCCATCAAATTTTCAAAAGGACCCATCCCTTGTCACTCCTATTGAATTGACGGCCCATATGGTTGCTGTAAACAACCAGGAGGGATCAGTGTCTCCAAACCCTGCTCCTAAAAAGAGAAAGGGGAAGTCTCAGACTGGGACTAAGACTAAACCAAAGTCTCAGGGCCTTGAGGCTTCAGGAGCACAGCCTAAGAGGCACAAAAAGCCTGAGACTAAACTGACACCCACTGACCAAGAAACAACCACCCCCGTGACAACGAAGGACACTGATACATCACAGTCAGTGCCCTTGGTCACACCTACTACTCCCCAAGATCCAGAGGGAAACAAACAACCCGCTGGTAGGGGAGCTCCTTCCACTATGCCTGATGAGGACATTAGCAAATCAAAGCCTTTGTCTGAGGGCACACTGATCGATCCCAAAGACTCAGGGGGAAACAAACAACCCACTGATAGGGATACAACAATCACTGACTCTGCTAAAGGCACTGGGAAAAACCCATCAGTGTCTCAGGGGTCAATGGGGGACAAAGACTCAGAGGGAAAGGAACAACCCGCCGATATGGAACCCAAAACCAATCCTGACTCCCGAGAAGACGCTGGGAAACTCCCACCAGTGTCCGAGGGGTCCACGGGGGACAAAGACTCAGAGGGATCAATACCACCCGCTGATATGGAACCCATTCCCACTCCCTTGTTAACAGTTGCTGAGGTTACTGAGTTGCTAAAATCTGATGATGACCTTGCTGAAAGTGATGAAGAAATTTTATCAGCAGGGGATAAAGCGGACGCTGAGGTTCAATCTGAACAAGAGCCTCAGCCTGATCCACAGGAGCATACTGAATCCCCATTCCAACATGATGATCAGGCCTCTGAATCCTCCTCAAGCTCTGATGAATTCAAAGAGTTTGACAATGTTCTTCCCCTCACTGAAAGGCAGTTGGCTCAGTGGATCGCCAGGGCTTCAAGGAAGCTATACTCAGGGGTTACTAAAACATTGTGGGAACAACATACTGAGGCTGCTGCAAGTTATGCTGATCTAAAGGCAGAGGTACAGGGCTTCGATGAAAATGTTCATGAGCACAGGGACTTGATGTATGACAGACTCTTAGGACTGAATGAAAATATGGCCAACTTCTTAAGGCACCTTCAGACTGTAGGCACAAAGATGGATGAAATCAGGGAGTTTGTCAAAGAAGATCCAGCACTTAACTCTCAAGTGCTAAAGACTACTGAGGCATACTTGAAACAATCCTCAAACCTTAATGAACTGCTAGATCTGCTGAAGTCTGCCAATGTTCAGGGTCTTCCATCCTCAGTCCAGTCTCTTCAAGCTACAATGGACTCTTTGAATACACAGGTGGCGACCATGGCTCAGGCATCCTCCTCCCTGGCCTGGAATCTTGGTCCCCGGAGGACTGCCTTAGAACTTTCTCAAGCTAACTTGGATGAAAAGGTCACTGGTATTCAGGCCGATACTACAGAGATTAAGGCTATGATGACTGAAATCTATCAGGCCTTCAAGGGTCAAGAGGCTCAGTCCCCCTCAGCACCAACGCCAACTCTTGCACTCACTGAAGCTCCGGCAACAGTTAAGGGGGAGAATACTACTGAAGAAACTCCTCTTCACACTGAGGGGGAGCAAACACCACCAGTCTCAGTAGCTCCCACATCATCTGCACCAGTCTCAGCAATACCCATCTCCTCTCTACCACCACAAACATCAACAACAACACTAACAGTCACAACACCAATAATGACAACAACACCACCCTTGGTTGCATCTTCTTCCTCAGGCCAGGACAAAGGAAAAGGCATATTGACAACAACTGAGCCTGAGAAGATTCCCTATAAAATCGCTGACACTGAATACCTCTTCACTCCTCAACAGCTAACCAAACACCTTGCTAAAGAAGAAAGGAAATTGAAACAAGCTGAGGATGATAAGAAGACCAAAGAAGCACTGGCAAAGGTTGTCGCCGAAGAAGCTGAGAACATGGGATTAGATGCAAGCAAGCTCCCAAAGGGTCAGGCAGGACAAAAGTTCAAAGATGCTCAGGCTGCTCAAATGGCTGCAATGAGAAAGCAGTATGAAGAAAAGAGAAAGAAAACTGAAGCTCTAAGGCAAAGCAGAATTGAGGAGTACAACTGGACAATGACCAGCCGAAGGCTTCCTGAAAAAATCACTGATGTCAAGATTATTCCCAACACCAAACCATTGGCTATGAATGTTTACAGAGGGGATGACAAAAGACACTTTGAGGTTCATGATCCCTTAAAATTCAGTGACTTTGGGATCACTGAACTTGATGAACTTGGTCCGATCATTGGAAAGAAGCAAAATAAGGTGGTCAAGGATCTGATGAAAATACTCAGTAAAAGATATGAAAGGCTGAGGAATGCACCAGCCCAACTGGGAATTCAGCTTGCCTTGACTGCACCTCAAGGATCTCAACCACAAGCTTCCACTGGCAAAAGGAAAAGAGTTGAGTTCCAACCTGAAATCAAAGTGCCTGGCTTAGAATGCAACAGAGAGCTGCCTGAGGGGGTAAAATTTGTGAACTGTTTAGTGATTGAAAAGCCTGAAAGAGGGCTATTTTTCATTTATGTCTACGGGAACCCAGATTTCCAAAGGTGGAGTGATATCGATCAGGCAGGAGTGGCTACAATGATCAGCTACATCCCAGTGGCCTCTCAGATCCAATCCCCAGCAAACATCAGGTTCTGTCAAGACCTGAATGCAAAGAAAAGAGACCATCCTGACAGGGAAACACTCATCACCAAGAAAGTGAAGCTCGAAGCACTGGGTATCCATCTGGACTGACATCATTTTATCCTTTTGTACTAGTGATAGGAAATATGTAATCTGATCAATAAAAGATGTATGTTTTGTCAAATTACTCAAATGTTCCTTATTGTATTCATTAGTACATTCAGTGTAAGAAGAAGCCTTTTTGCTCACTTACACTGATCAAACACTTAGGCTATTTGTATATCCAAATAGGGGGAGACTGTTGGGTTCAGTAAATACCCAAACCCCTTAAACTAGGATTTGAATAGAAAATAACCTAAGTGTATAATTCGTTAAACACAATCAGGTCACTGAGCGCATAGTCTCTCAGTGAGCTATCTTCAGGACACTTAGTATGAGACGAAGAAGGAGCCTCTCCACTCTGCAAGGCGGAACTTAAAGGGTGAATACTAAGTCAAGAAGAAGATAGTGGATTCAGTGAGTGATGACAATAACTCACTGAATCCCTTCGACTCCTCTCCAACAGTTAAACACTGAAGACAAATGAAGGAAGAGACTGAAGAATGAGCTGGACTAGGCGGGAAAGTTTTACCCAGATAAAACTAAGTCCCTCAAGTGTTTATCCAGTCTATACACAGTCTCAATCTATCAAGATCGTATCTTCCCATTTATAGTAAGCGGCGATTCTCTGTCAAGGAAAGAAGCTTCGCCGCCTACTATAGAAAGGTGAACAGTAACCAAATATATCAATATTCGTGTTTGCTGTGATCCATGCTTTTGTCTTCTAGGTTAAAGTTAATAATCATACTTGTATAAATAGCATAAGAGAATGAGTGAAAAGTTTAAGCTTGTGAATTGTAAAAACACACATACACACAAGCCAACTTTTCACTCCTCCAAATACAAATTTATCCTTGAGCTAGCTCAGTGGGTTCTAAGAGTTGTGCTCAGACTTAGCCTGAGCTTAGAGAGGAGTCACCCAAACTTTGTCATTTCAATCCCAAGTACTATTCCGCAAGTACTTGGGTAACGTATTCTTTGTTGATTTATTTCTAATAAGAATATGATGTTGAAAATTACTTAGTGTGTTTTCTTATGTTAATTTCAGTCATAGTTCACTATTAACTTGTTTTATATACTTAAAACTGTTTTAAACGATAGTGAACGGGGAACAACACTAAGGCTTATAGCCAGATGTACAATGGTAAGTCTAGACACTTAGGTGTCAGACATAGCATGATTCGTGAGCTCATCATGAATGGGGTGGTATCTATAGAGTTTGTTAGATCTCAACAGAACTTAGATGATCACTTGACGAAGGGTCTGGCTAGAGACTTGGTTATAAAGTCTGCTAAAGGGATGGGTTTAAGTCCAACTTAGTCACTGAATGCTAGGACACCCAACTCCCTCCTGAGGAAACTTGGGAGCTGAGTTCAATGTGGAAAGCTGAACATTCAGTGGACTAGAGCACATGTTTTATACATCCCAAGGTTGTGCTCAGAACCTGCTAAAAGGAGGATGAAGTCTTTACTTCTTAATGGTTAATTTTCTTTGAAAAAGTGCTTGGCAAGAGCATGAATAAAGAGGAACCACCTATGTGAATGTTGAAGTTTTGCCGCTTCAGGAAGCTTTTGGACTTTAGCATTTACAACATTTATGAATTTGGATATGGACACATGGCTTGTATAGTGTCAGGAGCTGATAAGTAATTGAAAACTTGTGTGTATTTTATCTTCAGGTATTCAAATGTGTTGAAGGGTTCAATTCTTAGAACACCCTGATTCTCGAATATTTGAACGTGTAATTTACTAAGATGGAAATTCAATCCTCAGGACATTTTCGTTTATGCACATGTTTTGTTTAATGTTTGTTATCATGCAAAGGAAGTGAACTGAATTTGGGGAGGATTGTTGGAAAATTTAGTGCACTTGTGGGATTAGTTCACACCTTGTAATGGGTTAGGAGGTACGGAGTGTATACCCATAAGGTCCATGAACATCCTGACTCTAATAGTGGTTTGTATTGGTAGTGCTAGTAGAAAGTACTACTGGTTGAAAATACTGCTTGTGGTTTCCACTGATAAGCAGTGTTTCCACTGAAGCAGTGTTTCCACTGAAGCAGTGTTTCCACTGAAGCAGTGTATCCACTGCTAGTGCTATGAAAGTACTGATGAAAGTACTGCTTGTAACGGGCATTGACCTATTCAAGTGGCAGTTACAACTGCATGATGACCACGTTTAATTGGTCATGTAACCACTAACGGCTATAATGGGGATAATTATGAGGCGATTAATGGGGCGATTAATTCTCATAATTCCATTTGACTAGCTAAGAGTAATCTCCTATAAATAGGAGATCTGATTATGCATGAGATACACACAGAAAACGATTAACACTTCTAAGCAAAAGGGTTATTGAATTGTGCCTAATTCTATAACTACATTTGGTCTTATCCCAAGTAGATATTCGTGTAACCCAGGCATTAGGGTCGAATAGTTTACTTTGGAAAGTGATCACACGATTCCAAGTGATATCCGGTAACCACCTAGTGGTATTTGTTTCTGCTGACTTGTTGCTTGTTTCTGCTGAATTGATTATCTAACCCTGTTCTGGGAGCTAAACCCCAACAATACATACACAAGGATAATACAATTGGTTGTGCTTTTGTAAATAGATCATAGATAAATGTAATTATCAGGTATTCAGGTGTGATTATATATCTCTTTCATTATATTTGACGAATGTCGTGATGCCTCTTACAAAGAATGAATGGTGCTTGTTCTTAGGCATGTCAACAAGAAAGGTGGTGGTCTTTAATTTCTTTCATTCTTGGTAACAAATGGCACTTGTTTGTTGCAAATGATCATAAGTCGTAAATGAGAATCTTTGGTAGCTGAAGTATCTTTCATTTTTTTTAAAAGGTTACCCCGATAAATGTATTATTACTCTAAAAAAGTGTTTGAGTACAAAGGATGTGAGTGAAATCTCACATCTCAACTTGTTAAATAGGCGGTAAAGCTAAAATAACAAGACACTTCTAACCTCAAAAAAAAAAAAAAAAAAAAAAAAAAAAAAAAAAAAAAAAAAAAAACTACCCACTAGAATACATTCACCCAAATATAAACTAACGTCTAGATTCATGACGAATCTTTATATAAAATACATCACAAAATGCCAATTGAGCTTCAAGAAGCTCCTCGCACTCTCTTTTTTGGGGTAAAAGGCCAGAGACCCAGTAAATATATTAATCCAAAAAATGTTTAAGTACAAAGGATATGGGTGAATCACATATCTCAGCCTGTTACATAGGCGGAAAAACTTACATAACAAGATACTTCCTATTCTGTAAACAAGAAAATAAACCACTACTCAAAAGATAACATTAGACTCCTATGAAAACAAAATTACTTCCTACCAAAGCCTTGGAGCTTGATACCATATGTGTCATAAAGAGCATCCAAATTCCCTGGAAGATCTCACCGTAAGTATTGTCGTAGTAGGGATCGTCAACGTAACTCTCCTTCCAACACTTATATGCTCTTCCTCACACTTCCGCTTCTACCTCCTCCCTTTAAAGAACTAGAAACCGTAGGTTTTTTAGATGCCAAAAAACTAGTCGTTACATTAGCATCTTCAATCACCTCACAGTCACTTTCATCTCATGCCAATTTAGCTTCCTTATTGCGAACTATATTCAAATCAACCCCATTATTATGCGAACTACCTATACCACTAGGATCATCACCTACGTCATTTCCAGCCATATTAAGAGCATCAAATGGATTCAGTGTCTGGAACTAGCCACATCTGAGATCTTAGTCCTACCAACATTGGTAGTATCTGACTTCTTCGACACAGCTTTGTAAACTTGTTTCTTTGGCTTAGTAGGGCTGAATTTGGGCCCTTTACCAACTTCAATGCCATAAAATTCCTTTCTAAAAGGAGCTTGAAAACCATCATTATTCTTGACTTTTTTCTTCTTTAAATCAACAATTACACATTTAGGACATAGGTTTTTATCATGGCCAAACACCATACAAACGCCATACCTCGGTGGTTTCCACTCATACTCCACACGAACAGTATGCAACATTTCCCTGTTACCCTCCCAACGCGGAAGAGCAATGACCATCTTGTCCTTGAGATCCCGATAAGCTTAATGTCAGTCAAGGCATGAACATAATCAAAATGACCCATCAATTACTCACATTGGAGCTTCTGTTGTTCCACTCAATGGATTTCAGTCTGCATACATATAGCACTTGTGTACACATCGAGCATGATAGGAGTACCTAGATTAGTAGCCATGACACTCAACATGTCTTTAGTAAACAAAACAGTATGTATATCATGAAGTTTAACCCAGACAGGAATAGAACCCAAATCCTCTTTTACCAAACTTGTCATAGGAGACCATTTCTTCAAAATAATGGGAAATAAGCGAATAAACCAAGGTCCATTCTCAAACACACCATTTAATCCATCAACTGATGAAAATTCAAATAAAAACCGTCCATCTAAGTTCATTATAGCACAAACTAAATCATACTTCTTTCATGTATTCTTAACATAATTCTCCACAACGGGACATGCAACTCAATTACCAATAAAATATATGAATAAAGCTATTTTCAAACCTTGATTTAGCACCAAGAGTCAACACAAAGGAATTTGTATCTTATCCTTTTCGTTAATAAAGATGTTTACCCCTATCAAGCATGCGAAAATTAGCCTTTCAAGTAGTAATACTAGCACCAACATTACATGCAAATAAAGAGGCATCAGGAACCAGCTCTTCTACCCCTCTTAGACCCTTATTAACCTCTGTAATATATAGGATTTCACAAACACATCAAACCATAATCACATGAGGCATTTACAAGTTTTAGAGAAAGAAAGTTCTACAGAGAGAAAGGGAAGAGAGTTGGGAACTATGTGAAACAAAGAAAAATGGTATTGAAGCTCCAACCCTCTACCTTGGGAGGTAGAGGGTATTTATAGTTTTCTTACAAGACTCGCCTCCTACGGGCTGTGGATCAGGCATACAGTGGGTAAAGACCCGTTCGTCCTCCACGGTGTTACTTAACTAAATACTAACTAATATTAAATGACTACGACTACGAGCTTTCAAACGATTACATATACTTGAGGTGACCGACACTTTAATGACTGGATTTTCTAAATCCTGACGATCTCCCCCTAAGGGAGGTCACCTCAAATTACACATAATACAAACAGATGTTACATTAAGATTGTTCTTGGATTCTTGTTTAAGTTCTTTGCTCTGTAGCCCGTAGTCTTTGATTCTTCATGTTATGCATGTTTGGATAATTCAAGTGGAGGTCTTTAACTGATCCATGTGATGATGAGTTTTGAGCCAGCTTTGAGATCATCAGCTTGAATAAATCTCTGACTCTTCCATTGTGGGGTTGACATTATGTGATGTTGTGACAGTGGACCGACATGCTCACATTCTGGATCATGATTTCTTTTCATCAGAGTAGCGGAAGCTTTAGTTGATTCATGATATTTGCAGCAGCGTAGCAGAATCATGGAGTGAGAATATCAGAGTCATTGATGCACTAATCATGATTTATTTGGAAATGAATGTGTTGTGTGAGCATGCGGCTATGGATTGACCTCTCCATTCTAATCAGCTGCAAACGTCGGGTGTACCTGCATAAAACAGTTAGCAATAAAGCGCACGAAAGTGTCTTTGATCACTTTCGTTTAATTGAGGTACACGGCCCACGGTTCCCCGTTGATCAGTACAAGTACTGCCTGTGATCAGGTATAATTCCGAAGAATCTCCTTGACAGGGTTTCGCAGCTGCTCTAGCCGTTCTCAAACCGGAACGTCTCAAAGAAGACAACACGGAGTGAGTGAACCAGCTAATTGAGATTCACTGATTGATGAAAAATGATTTTGAAAAACAATCGTGTACTGCTTAATAAAGTGTTTTTGCAATACAACGAAGGTTTTAAGGAAAATCAATTATCAATCATAAACACCTTTTATTTTTGAAATATTAATACACAGTCGATGTGCTAGAGAAAAGAATTTTAAGCACAACGACCGGTTTTTTAAAGGTATCCATCAATCCATAACCTGAACCAGGATTGATTCAAAATTTTGAATCGCCCCATTGTTATGTTCAGTTGTCACATGGTTGATCTATTGGATAGATCTCACATGCTACCTACCAAGAGCTTGTTTGATGTTGGCTCTAGAAGGCTTTCCATCTTCATTGTGAATATGTTTGCATATCACTCAGATGTTCTGGCAATACCACAAGGATAATGCGTAGGACTCTTAAAATATATTCTCTCTTTCCACATTGTGTGAAACAGAGAGTCTTCATTGATTGTGTCCTAATGAGATTTATTGATGATCTCGTGGCTCTAGACTCAATTGTGCACATTTGGTTCCTATGCCGGAGACTAGGCAAAGGGTCTCCTTCTTCAATATCAACCATCTCTAAGAGAAAGTCGATAGATAATGTAGGTTCCCCTGTGAGAATGAAACAAGTCCTTTTAAGAGGAACTTGAGTAGCTTGGGAAGTTGTAGTGCAGTGCGTCACTGGGTCCATGACGTCTTGTCTTCAATACCGGTGTTATCTAGGTAACAGCCAGTAGCATATGAATTGAACCCGGTTTCTGCCCTAAGGTTGTAATAATGGAGGGCTATTTGTTTTCACCCTTTTCACATTTATTTCTTTTTCATTCTTCAACCCCTTCAGTGCTTACCGAGTCTTCATTACTAGAACCTTGTTGGGTTTATTCCAGTTCTAGCTCTATCTCAGTCCGCACTCCTCCCATATCTCACTTTTCTCCTTTTTTTCATTATACCTAAGGACTCTACACTATCTAGTGGATTGTCCCTGGGTAGACCCCTCCGGCTCTGGCGGGATCGTGGGAATTTGGTCGGTATTTTTGGTATTGTTCATCAGCCATTGGAACCAATTGAAAACCATTTGAAAATCAATCCAGGTACTTGTGATATATTATCAAAGCATTTTGTATTTGAATTGTTTTTTATATTTTAGAAAACTGGTCCCCCTCAACATGTGCATCGTATGTTTGAAATAATTTTGGCACATGGAGGCAAGAGGAAGAATTCACTTCTTTGATAAATATTTTCTAAAAATATCAACATCACTTCCCCGAACACAAACAGTGTTTCAAATACAGTTAAAGATATTTTCGGGAAAGAATGTGGTTTTCAAAAAATTTGCTCCCCCTCAATATGTGTATCTGATTTTGAAATTGTTTAGCACATATTAGGGAAAAACTGCACAAAGAGACAAATCAATCACATTTTAATCCATTTTGGTTTGATGTAGATGCTCCCCCTTAACATTTGCATGGAAAATTTGAAATCGTTTGACACATGTAGGGAAGGGAGCATGTTAATCAAGTATTAAACCATTTATTGACCCATTTATTAAACCATTTATCGAATTATCAGTTTAAGTCCAATTTAAATCACAAATTCTCCCCCGATCACAATTATCAAATCCTTTGAGATTTGTGATCTCTATTGATTTAAATTAAATTTTAAGAACTTTTGAGGAGAATAGTGACTTGCTTTTGAAAAACATTTTTACTGATGAGGATCGGACTTTGAGACTTTAAACTTCATTGATCAATTATGCATAAATATCTTTTGAAAACAAAACATTAGTCAAGTTCTTGAATCATTTGTATAAAACATTGTTCTCTTTGATTTTCCAAAAGTAGACCTTGCTCTTTTACGTGCCAATTGTTTGAAAAATAACCTTTTTGATTGAATTGAAATCATTCTCTCCCTCAATCAATGACATGAGTTGTTGATTGAGTGTTAGAGATTTTGACAAAAATAAGCCCGGATGATTTTTCAAAATAGAGTCCGAGGTATTTTCAAAGCAATTTAGTTTTCATTAGATGACAAATATTTTTCAGAAGAATCATTAGAAGGAAAAATATTTTGGAAAGGAAATATTTGTCTTTTTGGTGACAAACACTTGTTTTAAGAATCAGAACATGAGATTTGAAAAATAAGATTAAGCATGGCTCTGTTCTTTCCTTTTAAAACGGGTTACTGCCTGAAATGACAATAAACCACCATTTTTCTCCGTCTCATTTTTTTTTAAACAAGTTATGTACATTCAAAGAACATCTAAAAACCCGTGACATTCTTTGAATGTCAACACAAAGTCCGTAGATGATATCGAATAAGAAAAACATGACAAAATAACAATATTTTTGGGATTTTTCAAGATTTTCTAATTTTTATTTTTTTATTTTTATGGATTTTGAAAATTTTATATTTTTCTATTTTCTTTTTGTGGGTTTTAAAATTTTGTATTTTGCTTTTTGAATAAGTATATACAAGAGATAGATGAAGAAAAAACCATTTACTCCTCGTCTTCATCTTGAAGACGTTTGAGTGTTTCCGGTTGTAGACTCTTTAGACCAAGTCGTGGGAGGATAAACTCAAAACGTTCTCTAGGAAGAGCTTTGGTGAAGATGTCTGCTAAGTGGTATTTAGTCCTTACAAAATAAAGTTCCACCACACCGTTTTCCACTTGCTCCCTGATGAAATGATGTCAAATGTCGATGTGCTTTGCTCTTAAGTGTTGTACGTTGTTGCATGAGAGAGCAATGGCACTTTTGTTATCACAATACAGAGGGATTTTGTTGAATTCAAAGCCATAGTCAGATAATTAGGATCTCATCCATAGGATTTGAGCACAATAAGACGACATGGCTATGTATTCAGCCTCTGTAGATGATATAGAAGTACTCATTTGTTTCTTAGAAGACCAGCTCACAAGCTTATCACCCAAAAACTGAGCACCTCCTGACGTGCTTCGACGTGTATCTTGACATCCTGCATGATCAGCATCTGCATAGGCTGTTAGTGACATACCGGTGTCCTTTGGGTACTAAAGTCCCATATTGATGGTTCCTTGGAGATACCGAAAGACCCGTTTAACCGCTTCAAGGTTCTTTTTGGTAGGCTTAGCCTGGTATCTAGCACACATGCATACAACGAACATAATATCTAGTCTACTGACTGTGAGGTACATCAGGGATCCAATCATACTACGATATTTCGTTTGATCTACCATGATCCCTGAGTGGTCCTCATCCAGTTTAGTACGCTCTATCATGGGAGTGTCAACAGGGTCACAAGAATCAAATCCAAATTTCTTTAAAATTTCATTTGCATATTTAGATTGATTTATAAAAATGCCTCCGGGACTTTGTGAAATTTGTAATCCCAAGAAAAATGACATTTGTCCCATCATTGACATTTGAAATTTGGAGCCCATCTCCTTAGAAAAATGGTCACATTCATTGGGGTCAGTCGAGGCAAAAATAATATCATCAACATAGATTTGAACGTGAATTAAATGTTTGCCTGACTTTCTGGTGAACAATGTCGGATCAACTGCTCCTTTGCTGAATCCAGTAGATAGAAGAAACTTTGATAGTGTATCATACCATGCCCTTGGAGCTTGCTTCAAGCCGTAAAGAGCCTTCTTCAAGCGATAGACATGAGTAGGATGCTCTGGATTCACAAAACCTTCCGGTTGGCTGACGTATACGACTTCTTTAAGATCTCCGTTAAGAAAAGCCGTCTTTACATCCATCTGATAGACCATCATATTCTTACTTGCAGCATTATCTAGGAAGATTCTGATTGCCTTGATGCGTGCAACTGGAGCAAATGATTCTTCAAAGTCAATACCTTCCTCTTGACGGTATCCTTTTGCAACCAATCGAGCCTTGTTCTTTAATACATCGCCATGCTCATCAAGTTTTACTTTGAAGATCCACTTTAGAGCAATGATCATAGCACGGTCAGGAGTTGGTACTAATTCCCATACATCTAGTCGATCAAACTCATGAATTTCTTCTTGCATGGCATTGAACCAGCTGTCTTCATTCATGGCAGTTTTAACGTCTTTTGGTTCGACCTTGGATAGTACGGAGTTGAAGAAGCACCATAAGGCATCAGTTGCAAGTTGTTTACGAGTGGATACTGGAAGAGAGGGTTTACCAATGATGTTGTCCAATGGATGATCATGTGTCCAATTTCTAAGGTGTTCGTGTGGTTGTTGTTGAGGAACTGAAGTAGCAGAGTCGATTTCTCCTGATGAAGATGGTTCTGATGATGATTCAGGAGCAAATATGTTTTCAAAGGGTTCATCTTCGGGAGTAGCAAGGGGTTATCTTAATCATAGGTGCCAGAAACATTTCCATGATGTACACTCGATGATTGATGATTTGTTGATGAGACCGAGTGATCAGCAGCATGCGCTTCTTGACTTAATGACATAGAAACTGAAGGGTTAACTTCATTGACAGGGATAGGAGCAGCCTATGTTGATGGATTTGACAGATCTTTAACAATTGGCTCATAATGTTCATCAAACATTGGATCAAACAATTTCTTCAAATCATCTTCTAAAGGAGGTACATAAGGAGTTGCTGGTGAGGGATTTAGTACAAGAGTAGAACTGATGGGACTACTTGATGAAGGTTGAGATGCGGGTCCAGAACTGGATTGTCCTGGAGCCATTTGCCCGGACAGCTCATCGAACGTGACGTGAATAGTTTCCATGATATCTCGAGTTCTTTTGTTGTAGATTCGGTAACCCTTCTTGTTTGATGCATATCCTACAAAAACACCAATGTCCGCCTTAGCTCTTAATTTACCTAAATCTTGATCGTCATTTGTTGGATAGCACAACGCACCAAACACACGAAGATAGGAGAGATCAGGTTTTCGTTTATGGACCAGTTCGTATGGAGTTTTTCCATGAGATGTGTGTATGAGGGAACGATTTTGGGTGTAGCAACTAGCAAGCAGTGGCAATGGCTTCAGCCCAGAGAAACATTGGAACCTTTGAATAAATTAGCATTGTTCTTGCGGCTTCTACAAGATTTCGATTTCGTCTTTCAACTAAACCGTTCTGTTGAGGAGTTCGTGGAACATCTTTGATGACTGATTCCAACACTTTCATAAAATTGACTTAAGTCTTTGTTAACGAAGTCTGTGCCATTGTCTGTTCAAACAATTCTAACAGTATTGTTGAGTCGAACTTGAAGCTGCTTGATAAGTTCAATGATGACATCTGGAGTTTCATCCTTTGTTCTCAAAAACTTTACCCAAGTAAATCGAGACTAGTCATCAACAACGACTAGAACGTATTTCTTCCCATTTATCATTTGCATTCTCATTGGTCCGCACAAATCCATATGAAGGGTATGAAGAACTTCCATTACTGAGTTAGTGGGTTTGGGTTTGTGGGCATACTTCGTGCTTTTTCCCAATTGGCATGCGAAACAAAGATGATATTTTTCATACTTTAATATGGGTAAGCCTCTTACAAGATCATTTCTGGAAAGATTATTAATGGTGCCGAAGTTCAAGTGATTGAGACGACGATGCCATAACCATGACTTTGTTTTCGAAGCCTTTGACAACAAGCAGATTGGAGAGGACTTCATCATATCTTCGATAGAGATGGTGTATAGATTTGAACCACGAGTTCCTCTTAACAATTCCACACCATCAAGTTCTCTAACGAAACAAGTATGTTTTCTAAAATCCACTTCGAGATCGGAATCACAGAATTGACCAACAGAGAACAAGTTATGACCAAGACCTTCCACATAATATACCCTAGAGATTACACTTTCACCAACAACATAGTCTCCATAACCCATAATTGCACCAAAATGGTCGTTCCCGAATCTAACAGTCCCGATGAATTTACTCACGAAGTTCATGAGCCGCGAGCGATCTCCAATCATATGTTTGGAACAGCCTGAGTCCAGGAACCACAGAACGATTTGAACGATCTGCAGTTGAACACAGAAAAGAATGGATAACTGGATAATTGGGATCCCCATGCAATAATGGGTTCCATTTGGTTAGTAACAATGATTGGAACACCCACATCGGAAGTAGAAACAATGGAATCATCAGGGATTGATGCAATGCTAGTGTATGCATTAGACCTATTCAAAGTATGTTCACTTCTTAAAGGAATAGTTCTACCAGTAGGCATCCATTTCCTAATGGGCATTGATCTAGATAATTTAGGGCACATCTCATTAAGATTGAATTTGCGGCCAGTAGGTATCCACTGATAACCTATGTTACTAAATTTCCTTCCTGTGGGTTTCCAATGTTTTCTAACCTTCTTCTGCCATTGCTTTCTAGCCTTCTTAGCTTGATTTTTTGCATTAACTATCTTAACAGGGCATTTAACAGCATTAATCAAATCATTCACACCACATTCATGATTAGTAACAGAAACCAAACAATCATCATTACATGTTTTGTCAAAAGTAGCAGAATTCAAATTAATTACAGTAATTTAGGGCACATCTCATTAAGATTCAATTTGCGGCCAGTAGGTATCCATTGATAACCTATGTTACTAAATTTCCTTCCTGTGGGTTTCCAATGTTTTCTAACCTTCTTCTGCCATTGCTTTCTAGCCTTCTTAGCTTTATTTTTTGCATTAACTATCTTAACAGGGCATTTAATAGCATTAATCAAATCATTCACACCACATTCATGATTAGTAACAAAAACCAAACAATCATCATTACATGTTTTGTCAAAAGTAGCAGAATTTGAATTAATTACAGTAAGCTTATAGCTAATACTAGAATCAACACGATTCGTTTTATTCAACTCAAACTTAATGTTCCTAGGGTGATCTTCTACTTTCTTCCATTGCACATTCTTAGCTTGCGAGGTCCTATCTTGCTTTGTATTGCCTAGAGGCTTTGACCATCTTGCTTTTGTGACACTGATTACTCCTATAGAGGGAATTATGGGAACATTAGTTGGTTGGTCTACTTTTTGCATTCCTGAACTAGACGTGCAGGGATCTGAACTACTTGAAGACACTTTAGAGTTCACTTTCTTAATACTGGGCATAGAATGGGTTGCATACTTGGAACTAGGCATAGAACAAGGCATCAAAGCTTTATCTTTCGCACCTAAGGATTTAGGACATGTTGCTATTAAACATTCTAACAGCTCTTCAGATCGTTTGGCCTGAATGCAAGCAAACCTAATTTCTCTATCAAGTGGCTTATTTATGAAATCCTCTTCTACAATCTCACGGAGACATTCTAGACTGTCCTTAAGGTGAGCGAAATAGTTATGAAACACAAGTTCGTTATTTCTAAGATGAGTAGGAATGTATTTAACAGTCACAGTATATTTGCAGTCTGCAGATGACTTTGATGCAACATTCTCATTAAAGACAAGTGGCATTTTCCCTTTTACCTGACTCCTCAGATTCTCAATTTCCTTTTGTAAAGAAGTTATTTTTTCGTTGTTCTTGTCACGAGTGACTTTCATTGAATCATATAACTCTTTAAAGTGTCGTTTAACTTTTTCATTTTCTTCTAGAAAACTCTCATTTTCCTTTTGTAAAGCATTAACTAAGGTTTGAAGATGAAAAGTTTGAGAACACTGAGAATCTAAAGGAGGAGGTATTTGGGAACCAGTCACATTGTTCTTTTCACCCTTTAATTTTGAAATTTGGGCTTTCAACTTTCTGATCGTGTTACAGTGAGCTTGAATCTGTTCGTCACGTTTGTTTATTTCAAAAAGTGCATCAAACTCTGGAACATTTGAGGATGTCTTGATGTTTGAGGTTTTGACATTTTCTTTAAGATGTTGATATTTTAGTTGTAAATCAAAATGTTCAACTTCTAGCTTAGAAAAATGCTTTACCAAATTATCGTGATCATCCTGATTAATTTTCTCATTAAGTTCTGAGTTTTTGTTTTCAAGCTCAATGACACGATCATGGGAAACTTTCAACGCAACAGTTAATTCATGAAATTGAGAAGCAGTAAAAGAATGCTTAGTAACAGTATAAAACACATCTTGACCCATACAACTCAATATTAAGTTCTCATTTAATATATGCAGATTCTTCCTTTCAATTTCATTATATTTGAGTTCCCGTTCATAATCATTGACCTCAACAATCATTGCATCAAATTCCTTTTCCATTTCTTTAATATATGAGTCTATTCCTTTTTGAAGACTCTCAAATTGACCTTTTAATTGTTTAAAGAAAGGCATGACCTAAGTTAAATAACATTCTTTAGTTTGCTCAAAACCCCTCTCCCCTTCAGTTATCCCAGTAGGTGTGATCCTTTTCTTACATGTCTTCTCAAAATCAACAAATAGTTGATAAACAACATACAGGCTGATTAAGGTCTTGCTCTTAGTGGGAATAGATCTAGGAACTAAATGCATTGGTGTATTCGGAGGATACACAGTTGCTGGAGGCACGATTGTACTGAGAAGGAGCTTCATAGTATAGAGTCGTTAGAGGTTTATAGATGAGCTAACTTAGAAGGGCAGCTTTTAGAGGTTCACCAATAGGCCAAAGTAGGCAGCGAAGGGTCAGCGCGAACGAAGGTCTACAATAACAAAATGTAGTAGATCACACTGGAAAGGTATGGAATGTGACAAATAAACAATAGCATAACAGCCAAAATCCATAAATTTCCCATTTTAATTTACCCGTGTTACAGAAAGCCGTCCCGGGAACCTTGCTACTAAATGAACTGAGTCCTCTATTGACCAAGAACGTGGGTTAGACTTTAAGGGACCATTCCCTGTAAGGAATGCCGCTATTCGCGCAAAGGCCGAACAGCCGAAAGCAGTACTTATACCCGCCCGTTCTACCTTTATTTCTCTTGCCGGTGCGGCCTTCCTATGGGGAGTGTTTGTTTTAACAAGTGCATTAGCCTTTTGCATATCTATGTCCTTTTTCCAAAAAACTTGTTCTGGGGTTAATAGAGTTTGAGGCTTAAATCTATTCAGGGATATCCAATTTTCTTTAGTGTAATCATGGGGTTTGAACGTTATGTTTTGCTTTTCACACTCAGTATCTTTTAGCTTCTTATTCATTTTCTCCCTAGTGACTACATCTAACTGCTTATCTTCCTCAGTGCACTCAGCGCAACTAGGTTTCTGCCTAGGCTTAAGGATTTCATCACCATCATATATTACCTTCTGAGCTTTTCTAGCCACTTTACTATATTCAGGATTGGGTTCCTTTACGAGGGGAATGCTATGCTTATCGCTGAGAACTCTATGCTTAGTGATCATGTGAGCAGTCTGAATGGTATTCCCTTGTACGTACAACTTATTTTCAAGCTTGTTGTTCAAGGTTTTTAAATTGGAAAAGTCATTCAAAAGTTTTGATTCCTTAGCATTAAATTCTTGTTTAAGCACTTTAACATTGTTTTGGAGTTCTTGTTTTTGCTTAACAGTTTAAGAAAGCTTTTCTTGTAAGGAGTTTAACTCTTGTTTTAACACTTCTTCTCTAAAATTACTTTTTCTGATAATTGTACGCATTTGGTCATCCATTTCCTGCTCACGGGTAGTTAACTCAAACTTAGCACGTTGTTCATAAATAGCAACTTGTTCTTTATAGGCATTCAGTTCAGAGATAACAGAATCATCAGGGGCACATGGAGTGTATTCATCAAAAACATAGTCATCATTGACTGCAGAAGATGCATCACTTGGTACAATCTCACTTTCACTTTGAATCACATATTGATCATATGGGACAATATTACTATTACCCATATTATCCATATCTGATTCATTAGTTACATGTAATTGAACTTTGTTATGCATCTCTTGCTTATCAACTTCATCGTATAGTTTTAATACCTCAGAGATGATTGATTCTTTGGATGGACCAGTCTGTTGTGGTGAAGAGACCTTTGGAGAGACCATAGGTGAGATGCTAGCCATGAAGATTGTCTGGGCAGTAGGTTCATCATCGACATTAGAGTCAAATGCATCACAGTCTGCAACTTGAAAGGCATTTTGATGATTGTGACCTATTTCCTGAATTGGCTGCTCATCCACATCAGCATCATATGTCTTAGAATTCCCTTCAGCAAGAAACAACAACTCCTCTTCATCCAAAGCTGCTCCATTATCCTGAGCTTTTTTTTTGGGTAAAGGGGAGTAATCCTGCACCCTGGTAAATATATTCACCAAAAACGTTTAAGTACAATGGATATGAGTGAAATCCCATATCTCAGCCCGTTACATAGGCATAAAGCTTACATAACAAGATACTACCTATTTTCTAAACAAGAAAACAAACCACTACTCAAATGATAACATAGGACATAACGAAAGAAAATTACTTCCTAGGTCCTTGAAGCTTGGTGCCATACATGGCATTAAAGGCATCCAAATTCCCTGGAAGATCAGAAACCTGCTTCGCATAGTCATCGTAGTCATAGTCATCATACTCATCTTCAAACTCTTGGCCACCACCGAATAGATTAGCAGACTCATCAAATGGGTTAGCAACCACCTCATCTTTAGAATCAGACACCACGATCTCTCCCACTTTAGAAAAAGGATTAACTCTCTTAGTAGAAGAGGCGGGCGGAATACAAGAATCACTAGTTTTAGGAGCCACACCCGACTCCATCTCTTTCAAATCACTCACAAGGGGTTCTTGTGATGCAGTACCTGTCTTAGAAGACTTATCTTCATTAACTTTCACTGAACAACCAGAATCCACATCCTTGTTGGTGTCATTTGAAGGAATACCAAAAGCATCCGTATATTCCATATTAAGAGCATCAAACTGATTAGATGTAGAGATCTTTGTTCCACTCGAACTAGCCACATCATAAGCATTCTTCTTAGTGACTTCCACTTTCTTAGGTTCAGGAGGAGTCTTTTTGGGTTGATATTGAAACTGCTTACCCACAACAGGTTTAGTAAACCCTCATTGACCCGGAATAGTAGAACCACCTTGCTTCCCCTTCTTCTTATTATTGACCGTCTTGAAACCATCATTAACACGCTTAGTAGGCTGAGCAGGAGGTTCAACAACTTTAGGACATTCAATAAGATTATGACCAAAAATCTTACATTTATCACAATGAGGTGGTTTCCACTCGTATTCAACCCGTATCTTCTCAAAAGTCGAACCCGACCCATCAAGTAACGGTATCTCAACAGTAAGGCTGTCCCTAAGCACCTCATCCGACTTCACTTCAATCATGCATCTAGCAAAACTACTACGGCCCCACGAGTCCTTGTACATTTGGCTAGTAAAAGCATCTAACCTTTTGGGCGTGCCTATCAATGTGGCAAGGAAACTAAGGCCATCATCAGAAAACATAGCAAGAGGAACATCATGGAATTTAACCCATACCGGGATGTTAGTCAAATCCTCTTTAAGTAAGTTGGTGTTCAATGTCTATGGTTTAAGAATAATAGTTACATTTCTAATTAACCAAGGACCGTTTTCAAGAACATCATCAACACCTTTCTTCGAATTGAACTTAAAGAAGAAGAACACCTTTGCATTCATCATTACCTTTTGTATACCAAACTTAGCCCACACATTGCGTACAAAGTAATCAACAACAGGAAAAGCAAGGCGTTGACCAAGGAAATACCCATACAAAGTATTCACAAACCTAGTGTTCACCTCTACAACCACTTTCATCGGGACAGATAGATCCACACCATTAGCTTTCTTACTACACTCCAACCTACGAAAGTTTGACGTGTGTTTCTTTGGTTCAGTAGAAGTAACACCAGCATACGATGAAGAAGGTTGTTTCAAAGCATACACACCAACCTTCTCAAAACCAACAGCCCCATGTGCATTCGTATCAACCTTATCATTAGCATTATTATGGCCATTAACATTAGAAGCCATAGGACCACTCGTAACATGAGGAGGTTTCAAATAATAACCAATAGCAGTAAGCATCTCCTCTAGCTCCTTCTGTGACTGCGGCACCTTAAGATGCTCAAATGGATTAGCCCCAGTAGAAGTAGTAAACTCCTTCTGAGACTGCGGCACCATTGGAAAACTAAGTGGAGTAGCCCCAATGGAAGTTGTCGAATCCACTGGTTTTAATGGTATCCCGTCCTCACCCACTAAAACAAGCTTCCCATCTAGAATTTTTTGTTCAATAGCACGAATCTTCGATAAAGTATCATGACCCTCCGGTGTGTCATGACTAGGGCTAGAAACAAGTGGAATCGGCTCCACTTGTGTCTTGTTAACTCCAGAATTTCCCAAGTCAGCTTCCATCAGCCGATTCATACCAGCATCAATTGAAGATAACTCCCCAGCAGCAGTAACACTCGACATAGGGGGGGGGTTAGCATCTTTTGTCACATCACGCGGATTAAGTTCGCTCATATTAAACGTATCCTCCAAAACAATAACCTTCTCTCCCGAATTAAACATCCACCAATAATCTGATCACTCCGAAACAACAAGTAAATCACCTTTAACGTCAAAGTATATGTAAAACCCTAGTTGGTAAAACTAGGGTTTAATAGTCTTGAAGGCACGATGACCTAACCTATAGTAATTCCATTATCCTGAGCTTGCACAAGCAACATCTTGTCTCTGAAGTATTCTGCATTCTGTGGACGTTTTGGAGATGTGCAGTTTCTCGCAATATGTCCCTCACCACCATAGTTGTAGCATTTGATGGCTTTGCTTGCCCTTGATTGGCATTTCTTCCACGATTCTGATTAGCCACATATCCTCCACCTGCTCCAGTATTACAATAACCTGCTCCAATCATCCCTTGTTCATACCGTCTTCCTTGCACATTCTGCACCACTACCTTATCATCTCTGACAGTAGCTTGATTGTGTGGATTGGATGCTGTTCTGAGGTTATTGTTGGTGTGTGGAGTGGAATTCATATTTTGACTAACCATGAGAGATAGTTGATTGACGAAGTTTTCCATGAGTGTGTTTGAGTCTGGAGGCTTATATGCTGGATCAGGAATGAGCTTGTAATTACCATTACCCGTGGGTATGACTTGAGAAGCTTTGGTGGCAATTCCAACATTGGTGTAAAAGGCTGTAGAATCATTTGACGAACTTGTTTCTCCCTGCTTAGATTTGAACTGTTCAAGAATCCTTCGTTCAAACATAGCATGTCTCTCATTCTGAAAAAGGAAGGCATACAGTTGCTCATAGTTGGTGTTTGTCAATCCTTTGGTTAGCTTCACAGAGGTGACAAATTTGTGCCATTCGGGATTCTTGTTGTTCACAAACTTTGAGTTCAGCTGAATATTTGGCATGGTCATTTTGATATTCCTCATATCATTCACAAGCTTGTGGAATCTCACGTAATATTCATAGACACTTTCTTCTGGTTTCATCTTAAAGTGCTCAAATTCATCATACAGTTGTGATTCTCTGTCTTCCTTAGTTAATTCAGAACCCGAGAGAAGCATCTTGACATTATCCCAAACCGCCTTGGCTTCAGTGTTGTGATTGATAAGCTTGTCCTTGATTTGGATTCCTTCCACGATTCTGATTTGCCACATATCCTCTACCAACTCCACCTCTTCCCTGTTCATACTGCCTTTCTTGAACTGGTTGCACCATAACCTTCCCATCTCTGACAGTAGCTTGATTGTGTGGATTGGATGCTGTTCTGAGGTTATTGTTGGTGTGTGGGAGAGAGTTCATGAATGTGTTTTGACTAACCATGAGAGACAGTTGATTGATGAAGTTTTCCATGAATGTGTTTGGGTCTGGAGGCTTATATGCTGGATCAGGGATGAGCTAGTAATTACCATTACCCATGGGTATGACTTGAGAAGCTTTGGTGGTAATTCCAACATTGGTGTAAAAAGCTGTAGAGTCATTTGACGAACTAGTTTCTCCCTGCTTAGATTTGAACTGTTCAAGAACCCTTCGTTCAAACATAGCATGTCTCTCATTCTGAAGAAGAAAGGCATACAGTTGCTCATAGTTGGTGTTCTTCAATCCTTTGGTTAGCTTCATAGAGGTGACAAACTTGTGCCATTCGGGATTCATGTTGTTCACAAACTTTGAGTTCAGCTGAATATTTGGCATAGTCATTTTGATATTCCTCATATCATTCACAAGTTTGTGAAATCTCACGTAATATTCATAGATACACTCTTCTGGTTTCATCTTGAAGTGCTCAAATTCATCATACAGCTGTGATTCTCTGTCTTCCTTAGTTAATTCAGAACCCGAGAGAAGCATCTTGACATTATCCCAAACAACCTTGGCTTCAGTGTTGTGATTGATAAGCTTGTAGATATCTTTTGGAAGACCTTGAAGTATAATGTTTGAAGCCCTGATATCAGCATCGAATCTCTTTTTCTCCTTATCACTGAGCTCATCATACGTCTTTGGTCTGTCCAATCCAAAGATCATTGTTCCATCTGCAGCAGTATCAATTATGTCTCTTGTAGTCTCAATCTGATAAGGTCCTTCATCAATTAATTTGAGAATGTTGACCCCATTTTCCTTTCCCAAACAGTACAACCTGATTCGTTGAGCCCATGAGTCATAATCAGTTCTGTCAAGCATAGGTGGACGAGTATCTGATCCATCTGCTTGAACGTCCTCAGCTACAGAAGAAACGATAGTAGGCACGTTGTTAGACATGATTACAAGTTCTACGGGATTTTACTATTCTTTGATTAAACCGGGAAATTGATTCTTTCACGGGATTTTACTAAACCAAAAGAACAACTGTAAAACGTAGCACGAAGAAATGACAAGTCTCAATAGACAAGTCGCTAAATAATCAACTCGCTTTGGTATCAACTCGCTAAACAGTCAACTCGCTTACAAGACAAGTCGCTTAATGAAACAACTCGCTTGACACCCAAGTCGCATAAAGAGTCAACTCGCTAAATAGCAAAGTCGCATAAACCAACTCGCTGTCAATACAACTCGCTTAATAGCCAAGTCGCTTTAGAACTCAAGTCGCATGAAGAATCAACTCGCCTAATAGCCAAGTCGCTTTAGAACTCAAGTCGCTTGAAGAATCAACTCGCTTAATAGCCAAGTCGCATAAACCAACTCGCTTCCAATAACAAAGAAACTCGCTTCGAAGAAACGTTTTACCGTGGCTCAACTCGCTTAGTACAATATTCAAAAACAACCACTTTAACAATCAAAAACAGCCCAACCACGATGATTCAAGCCTTCCAATTCAAAACCTAAGCACATATGATGATCCTAAACACAAAAGTACTATCAAAATTCAAACTTTAACACTAGAAATTGACCAAATGATTCAAACTCTCCTAAACACTTATAACCCCAAAAACCTTATAAAATCCACCAAAACAAAGAACATGAAAGATGAGTGATCAAACCATGGCTCTTGATACCAATTGTAATATATAGGATTTTACAAACACATCAAACCATAATCACATGAGGCGTTTACAAGTTTTAGAGAGAGAAAGTTCTAGAGAGAGAAAGGAAAGAGAGTTGGGAACTATGTGAAACAAAGAAAAATGGTGTTGAAGCTCCAACCCTCTACCTTGGGAGGTAGAGGGTATTTATAGTTTTCTTACAAGACTCGCCTCCTACGGGCTATGGATCAGGAATACAGTGGGTAAAGACCCGTTCGTCCTTCACGGTGTTACTTAACTAAATACTAACTAATATTAAATGACTACGACTACGAGCTTTCAAACGATTACATATACTTGAGGTGACCGACACTTTAATGACTGGATTTTCTAAATCCTAACAACCTCGAAAGGAACCACCTTAGGCATCTTAGAATTCAACACCTTATTCCCAGGCCCTGAATCGGTTTGATCCATAAGCGAGACACGATCATATGTGCGTTTCAGTGTGCTCGCACTAGTAGGGTTTAGCATTGTCACTTTCACCTCGACTTAGGACATTATTAACATTAGGTATTAGTGGTAACCATCCTCATCCACAAATACATGTTTTCCCATCCAGTAATTGCTTTTCGAAATCAAGAATTTTTCAACAAGGCCTTTGTTACCTACAACTTCCGAAGCCCTTAAACTTGTTCTCATTCCACCATTGTTCCCACCTTTTTTGTCCATCTCTCGTATCTCCTAACATGATCAACAACTACTTAGTCGAGCCTAAAAACATCCATAATTAATGACAGAAATCATGTTCAGATTTAACAAACAATACGCTCCATAAACCCGAAAAGCGATTAGGGTTTATCCAACGTACCCAAAAACCCACAATCGAGAAAAAGGTCGATTAGGGTGTCATAAGATCGCAGATATAACAAGAATACTAGCCCAGTTATATCACATAAATATAATCGATATAACAAAACACTAAAAACCGAAAACAACCCTAACTCAATCAAAGAATGAAACGATCAGGGTAGTTTGGATCTCAGAATGATGTAAATTAAGTGATAATAGCACGTTTGATGATTTAATGGAGAAGGAACTGATTTATGATCAGTTGATAAAAGATCCCCAAAAATCACCAAAGAGAGAGAAGAGTTAGGGTTGCCTACCAAAGTGTTCAATTCGTTTAAAAATCATCAAAGTATCTTCATTTTTTTGACAAGTTAACATTAATATTGCAAAGATAGATGATAAAAATGTGAGTCCAAGTAGATCTCGTTATGTCATAAAGTTAATTACACAGTTGTTGTCATTATACAACTGAGATATATTGAATGTCGTGATAGAGTAGTCGTTCCTTCAGCAACTTATTACCAGAGTCTAGGTATAATGAGGTCACCACATAATTGTTGGTTTTATGGATATAAATTAGTAGACGTGAGTTAGGATCGAACTCAAGACCACGGGATTGCACACTTTGCGTATGAGAATTAAAGTTAATAATTAAATGTAATAGTTATATTTATTTATTAATTAAATGAAATAATTATATCGGATGTTAAGTAATTAAGTGTAATGGACTAACGGTCGTTAAATGTAATTGGAAAGGACTAGATTGCAAATTAATATTGGGAAGGTTCTGGAATCCCTTGAGGGATGGTATGACCGATCGGCCCAAGGGGTATCCCAACCCATCTCCAACTCAACTTGTTCTCCAAGTTTAGTTGAGTATATATACAAGGCTAGGGGTCTTAGTTTTTGCATCTCTTGTACTCATAAGCTAAAACCTAAAACGTTTGTGTGTGTTTTTTGCTTGTGTTCGGTCGATAACCACCCAAGGGTGTCGATTCATAGCTTTTCCAAATCAAAGTTATTTTGTTTAATTAAAACTAGCAGTCCTTTAATTAGGTATAGTACGTGTGTACAAGAAAGTGGTGCTAACACATTATTGTTAGTATTCTTGGATTGAATTACAAAATCGGTATGGGGTAATTCACATAATCCTATAAACCCTAATTAGGGTTCATCCAATAGCTAGTTTTGTGGATTTGATTCTTATTCGGCTAGAATCAAGAAAGGTACGCATATTCTTGTTTATGTTAATTAATTATTCATTAATCTTTCCTATACGCTTCCACATGTATTCTTTGATGTTTTGTGTTTTATTATTGATTGTCATGATATATAATTCCAACAGTGGCATCACGAGTCATTGGTTTTAATGAGTAATTAATTACTAAACGCGTAAAAAAAACGAATATTGTATGTTGTTTGATATGATTATTCTAGGGTTTGTTTTTTTTGTATGGGTCGATTAAAATTTTTATATGGGGCGTACCCCTTATTTTTTTTGGTCGATCACTTTCAAAAATATTTTAGGGTTTTAATTGTTATGTTAACCTTATCGAAACCTAGAATTAATATATGTGTTACGTGATTAGTTCATGAATAGTTATGTGACATGGAATGATATTCGATCTTGTGACTAATTGAATAATTGTTATGTTATATCCATGATGATACATGCATGTTTGTCATGGATAGTTGCTTGAATTATTGTTTAATTGTTAAGATATTTTATCACATGTTTATTTTTGATAAATCTTGAATTGTGGAAGACTCCAATTATATATATTAATGAATCAATTATGTGCAATTTGGTATATTTTAATTAAGGGTTTACGCAATCGATTCGTCGATGTATGTGGCTCACTTTCAATTGAGAAAGTGAAAGCCCTAATTAATATATAAATTAATTAACCTAGACATTGATTATTAATAGGTTTTATCGAATAAAGTTGCATGTGGCTACTTGTTTACACGTATTAATTGTTAGTTATGTGCTCATTGTTTTTAGTTATTTGTTTTTTATTTGTTTACTTGTTTGTTTATTATGTGAGACAAGTTTTAAGCAAAGGGTAATTTTGAATAGAAAAATACTACGGACCAAACAATGGTGAAATTTGATTTGTTTTTGAAGAGTTAAGTTTTCAATAGTTTAATTGATTGATGATTTTGGTACAAAATGTGAGAACGGCTCACCCAATTTGACGGACTGTGTGGGAAGTTTAAGGAGTGGAGCGCATTAAATTGTGACCCTAAAGAAGGAGGTTATTGCTTCAACGCTGACCGAATTCTCCGCTTGCTTGTGAGTCAAATTGGAGTTACCAAGTAGGCTATGCGTACAAAATCATCTTAAGGGCGAATTAGCTTTAATTCCATGCACCACTTTGGTGGTAATTACCCGAAACACTAAGTCTTTAGACTTATGCAAAAGTACGGTATAATTGACGATAATTAAAGGTAAATTCCTTGATTGGCGAACCCAACACCTCAATCAAAACTTTGATAATTTGTTCTTTATGAATTGGTAATAAAAAAGTTTTTATTAAAATTTATGCTACAAGATGAATGCATGACATCTTTGTACATATTTGATTTGAACACATAAAATCAAAACTAGTACCCTTTATAAATTAAGTTTGTGCCATCTAGTTAAAGGAACACTTGAACTTGCAATTTACGTCATGTCAGATCTTGGCGAGATTGTGATGGAAAGGTAAATCTTTATGTAAAGTCAGACTTTACATGAACATGTTTGCAGTTCTTTAAGTTAGACACTTAAATTGAGTAGGAAGTGAGACCTGGACTCAAGGCATAAGATGGGATAATACATGTTTATATTTGCAATAGCGTTGGACAATATAAATCGCATAATGATCTAGGAATTGGAAATTGTTTGCCAATTATTGTTCGACATATTACCTTATTATATGCTTTCGTTACTAGCAGATCAACTGATGTAATGAACCTATGATAATTTGGATCCTAGTTTTCAAGAAAATTATATGGTTATATGTTTATATTACATTGGGTATATTTTATTTTCTTGAAAAGTTGTATTATCGAAAATACTAATACTTGAACTTTTTCAGTAAAAATGGCTCAAAACAACGATAACACTAACACTGCACTAAGTTCTGCGTTCAAAAGCTTTTTTGATCGAGAAATGTTGACTGGCTCTAAGAATTTCAATGATTGGCACCGCTCTTTGAGAATTGTCTGTAGAGTTCCTGATCGGTTGGATTATCTGTACACGCCTTGCCCTGCTGAACCAACACCTGCCGCACCTGAAGCGGAAAAGGCTGCCTGGAAAAATTGAGTATGAGCGTCATAACGATGTGGCTTGCCTAATGTTGGGAACGATGGAACATTCTCTCCAAAAGCAGTTCGAAAACTACTTCCCATCTACCATGCTCGATGAACTTCGAACTATGTTCGTGAAACCGGCTGCTGTCGAAATTTATGATTTGATCGATGCATTACATTGCTGCAAGCAGGGAGAGGGTAAACCCGTAAGTGCTCATGTATTGGAGATGAAAGGATACATGGACCAATTAATGGTACTTGGCAAAGTTTATGAAAATGACGTTTCTGTGAACTTGATCAACATATCCCTTAACAAGGATTTCAATGGTTTTGTTCGGAACTTCAATATGCACTGCGTGGGGAAGACAGTTACTGACCTACACGCATTGCTAATTGACTATGAAAAAGGGTTACCTCAGAAGGCTCCTACTCCCCAGGTACTTTTTATTCAAGGTGGAAGGATTAATAAGCCAAAACCGCAGCGTGCGAACAACAAGAAGATGAAGGGCAAAGGGAAAGTTGATAAGGGTAAAAAGGTTATGGCCTATCAACCAGAACCCAAGAAGTACCCTACTCCTAGGAAGGAAAATCCTAACAAGGATCAAGCATGCCACCACTACAAGGTCGTTGGGCATTGGAAGAGAAACTGTGCTCTCTATCTTGATGAATTGCGGGCAAATAAGATGAAGTATGACGGGTCCTCGGGGCGCCGGTTCTTCAGGTAACTTATTTGTAATTGAATTATTTACTCTAAATCATAAAAATTCCTGGGTATATGATACTGGATGTGATATTCACATTTGTAATACACTGCAGGGGTTTAGAGTGGAGAGGAAGCTAGCCTATGGGGAGCAATATCTGCACGTAGGCAATAGGGCACATGCAGCTGTTGAAGCCATAGGAACGTTTAGTTTAGTATTGCCTTCGGGCTTAGTACTGTTATTGAACAATTGTCATTACGCACCTTCTATAATTAGAGGTGTTTTTTCCTTTTCAGTATTGTTGGATGATGGTTTTACTCATACTATTTCACGTAATGGAATTTCTGTTTCTTTAAATGGTGTATTTTATTTTAATGCGATTACTGTGAATGGTGTGTTTGAAATTGATGTGATTGGGAATGAATCTAACAAATATAATAATTCGATGTTTAGCATCAATAAGAAAATATAGTTGGACTTGAATTCTTCTTACCTTTGGCATTGTAGACTTGCTTATATAGGCAAGGCTCGCATGCAAAAGCTACAGCACAAAGGGCTTTTGCAAAATATCAATGATGAATCATTTGATAAATGTGAGTCATGCATATCTGGGAAGATGACGAAGAAACCTTTTCATAGCAATATGGAGAGGGCGTTTGATCTACTTGGTCTTATTCATACTAATGTGTGTGGACCACTTAGACATGTGTCAAAGAGAGGTGCTAGCTACTTCTTAACCTTTACTATTGATTTCAGCCGTTATGGTTATGTTTATTAACTTAAGCATAAACATGAGGTGTTTGAAACATTTAAAGTTTTCAAAGCAGAAGTAGAGCTGCAATAGGGAAAGAAGATTAAAGCTCTTCGATCCGATAGAGGAGGCGAGTATCTAAGCCAAGAGTTTAAAGATTAATTTGCTGAGAATGGAATTGTCCAGAATCTCACTTCTCCATATACTCCACAACAAAATGGTGTATCTGAGAGAAGAAATCGTACATTGTTGGACATGATACAATCTATGTTTAATCTTACTACTCTACCTTTATCCTTTTGGGATTATGCTTTAGAATCAATTGTTCGCATTCTAAATATGGTTCCCACAAAGAAGGTTGATAAGACACCATATAAAATATGGCATGGTAAAGCTCCTAACCTGTCTTATTTAAAGGTCTGGGGTTGCGCGGCGTATGCTAGATGTGACTCAACAGATAAACTCCAACAAAGATCTGTAAAGTGTATCTTCTTAGGATACCCTAAGGAAACTATGAGTTACTACTTTTACTATCCAACTGAAAATAAAGTAATTGTTGCTAGGTATGGAGATTTTCTTGAAAATGATCTCGTATCTCAAGAATTCAGTGGGAGAGTTTATGATCTGGAAGATGATCATGAAGATGCATTACCTTCTGAAAACACTAACGTACTTCCAGTAGAACCTGATAGTCTGGGTCCTCTACCAGAAGTTGAAGTGATTCCCGTTCGTAGATCCGTAAGGTCTACGCGTGCACCTGAACGTCTATGTCTTAACGTAGAGGTTAAGGAAACTATGTTAGGAGATCTTGGAGAGCCTACTAGTTATAAAGTTGCCATGGCAAGTCCTGAAAAGGAAAAATGGGAAGTTGCAATGAATGGGGAAAGGCAATCCATGAGAGAAAATGAAGTCTAGGAAGAGGTCGATTTACCTTCAAACGCCAAGGTTGTTGGAAGTAAGTGGCTCTATAAAATTAAGACTGACATGGATGGAAATGTACACATCTATAAAGCTCGTCTAGTTGCGCAAGGTTTTACTCAAACTTATGGCATAGATTACGAGGAGACCTTTTCTCCTGTAGCCGACATTAGAGCTATTAGAATTCTCATAGCTATAGCGGCATACTATGACTATGAGATATGGCAGATGGATGTCAAAACCGCCTTCTTGAATGGTCGCTTAGATGAAGACATATATATGAAGCAACCTGAAGGGTTCGTGAATCCACAATTTCCAAACCGTGTATGCAAACTTCAAAGGTTCATTTATGGATTGAAGCAAGCATCGAGGCAATGGAATAAGAGATTTGATGAAAAAATCAAAAGGTATGGATTTATTCAAAATCTTGATGAGCCATGTGTATATCACAAAGTTAGTGGGAGTGATGTAATTTTCCATATCCTTTATGTCGATGACATATTAATTATGGGAAAAGACATTCCAAGTTTGCAAAATGTTAAGGCATATCTTGGAAAATGTTTTTCCATTAAGGATTAGGAGAAGCTGCATACATTCTGGGAATCAAGATCTACTGAGATAGGTCAAAGTGGTTAATTGGTTTAAGTCAAAGCGCTTACATTGATAAAATATTGAAGAGATTCAATATGCAAAATTCCAAGAAAGGATATTTGCCGATGGAAGTAAAGCATGGCTTATGTAGCGATATGTGTGCTTCAACACCTGCTGAAGTGGCACGCATGCAGAAAGTTCCTTATGCTTCGGCAGTAGGATCTATTATGTATGTTGTGAGATGCACAAGGCCAGACGTGGCGTTCGCTCAAAACATGACTAGTCGATATCAACAGAATCCGGGTGAACTTCACTGGACTGCTGTTAAACATATTCTAAAGTATCTGAGGAATATGAAAGATATGTTTTTAGTGTATGGTGGAAATCCAGACACAGAGCTTGGTGTTACAGGTTACTGTGATGCGTCCTGGCAGTGTGATAAAGATGATACGAAGTCTCAGACGGGTTATGTATTTGTCATAAATGAAGGAGCAGTTGACTGGAAGAGCAAGAAGCAGAGTACGATTGCGATGTCTGCAACAGAAGCCGAATACATAGCTGCTTCGGAAGCTGCAATGGAGGTTGTTTGGATTAGGAAATTCATTTCAGGGCTTGGTATTCTGCTGCAATCATATTTGCCAATGAACCTGGAGTCATGAAGGGCACCAGACATTTTCTACGGAAGTATCACTATGTTCGGGAACAAGTCCGTGAAGGTGAAATAAATCTACTGAAAGTTCACACAGATGATAACTTAGCTGATCCTTTCACTAAGGCTTTGGCTAGAGACAAGCTTATTGGACTTGCCAATGGAATTGGACTTCGTTTAGCTAATAGTTTCATGCAGAACTGTGATTAGTATTTGGATAAAAGATATTGTAAACATTTATTATTTTGATGAAATAAAATTTGGATTATGTTTATTTTCATTTATAATATTGTTGTCCTATATTTTCATGTTTAATCCATGAGTAACTAAGTTATTCTAAATTGTCCGTTATCAGTTAATGATATGGGAGTATCATTAAACTAAGACAAATCTGAGAGATGTGGTAGAATATACTTGAAAGTATATTGATGAGAATGCATACCAATTTCAGATGATATTCAATGAATTGAATATAGGACTTATCCCAACTACATAATTTACTTTTTGGATATTGTTATAAGTAAATTATGAATAGTTATCATCAGACTTGAGATACCAGATAAGTGTCATGAATGTAGTGCATTTCTGTGGAGCAACTTAACGCTATACGTAACTGGTAGTCATAAGGGTTGTTTCCAGAAGTGTTACAAAGTCTGTGGGTTAGTCTCGTAGTCAAGATAGAATTTGTTCCTTCAAATTTATTTGGAGTTTAATACTGTTGGGCCCCTAGTAGGGTTGACAAGATGTTTGTGCGGCCGCACCCAAAATCTCCCCTAAATATGTTTAGAAGATTTGGTAATCTTGGCCAGTCACTTATAACGAGAAACAGAATAGTTGAATAAAGAATGACTTAATTCCATATCTTTATTTAACGTGGTATTAGAAACAAAAATATAATAATAATGAGAAATCATTAAAAGGTTTTTCAGGAGCCTTGCTCGAGTTGTACTAGAGGCATCGAAGTGTTGTTAGACGCTAACCGATGTGATCACTCTATTAAGATATATCCAAGTGGGAGCTGTTGGTTTTATGGATATAAATTAGTAGACGTGGGTTAGGATCGAACTCGAGACCACGGGATTGCACACTTTGCGTATGAGAATTAAAGTTAATAATTAAATGTAATACTTATATTTATTTATTAATTAAATGAAATAATGATAACGGACGTTAAGTAATTAAGTGTAATGGACTAACGGTCATTAAATGTAATTGGAAAGGACTAGATTGCAAATTAATATTGGGAAGGTTCCGGAATCCCTTGAGGGATGGTATGACCGATCGGCCCAAGGGGTATCCCAACCCATCTCCAACTCAACTTGTTCTCCAAGTTTAGTTGAGTATATATACAAGGCTATGGGTCTTGGTTTTTGCATCTCTGGTACTCATAAGCTAAAACCTAAAACGTTTGTGTGTGTTTTTTTCTTGTGTTCGGTCGACAACCACCCAAGGGTGTCGATTCATAGCTTTTCCAAATCAAAGTTATTTTGTTTAATTAAAACTAGCATTCATTTAATTCGTACAAGAAAGTGGTGCTAACACATTATTGTTAGTATTCTTGGATTGAATTACAAAATCGGTAAGGGGTAATTCACATAATCCTATAAACCCTAATTAGGGTTCATCCAATTGCTAGTTTTGTGGATTTGATTCTTGTTCGGCTAGAATCAAGAAAGGTACGCATATTCTTGTTTTATGTTAATTAATTATTCATTAATCTTTCCTATACGCTTCCACATGTATTCTTTTATATTTTGTGTTTTATTATTGATTGTCAAGATATATAATTCCAACAAAAATTGCTATGTTGCACGACTTGCTTCAGTCCGGTTTTCATTTTCATTTTTCAAGAAAGATTAGTTGGTTTATTTGGTTGATCAGTTGTACATGTATTTCTCACATTTTTGACAGATAGATCGTGTTGTTCTTGATAACCTGGTAGACACCTCTTAAATGACATGAAATCTAGTATTAATTTTACATTTTTACTTACTGAAGGAAGTGGGATGTATGCAAAGCTTAGCTAAGACAAAGAAAGACTTTGTTTACGGTTGGTTTATCGGGAGATTAAATTTGCTATTTTTATTTTTTTATTTTAGCACGCAGCTTTAGTTGAAAGATATTTCACAATTGAGTCGACAGTGCAACAAGTTTGAAGATTGGTGGATGAATGATTGTTTGGTTATGTACATCAAGAAGGACGTGTTTTAAGTTGCTAGCAGCGTATCGAAAACACTAATAACATTTAAATCATGTACGTTGTTGTAGGTAACAAAGAAATGACAAAATTTAACTATTTATCACAAGTAAGTTATGGTATTTATAATAATACACTCTTTTGATTGAGTTTGCTCATATGAATTATTCTCAGTACCACATGTAGCTTAATGTGTATCTATCTAATTAAGAATGCCTTATGCAAGTTAGACTAGCTAAATGAAAAGGATGCGCCTTCACGTACGGTCGAATCCATTACAATGTAAGATGCTTAGAAACATTAATTTCAGGTCGAAGTAGACTTATTTGGTGTATAAAAAACATCTTTTGAATTACATTGTACATGATCTATAATGGCTAGGGAATCAACCCTACTTAATTGCAGTGATTCTTTTTTCACAAAGACGACCATTTATTAGTAACCTGCACCTTTATGGTATTCTCTATGCAGGCATGCAAACTTATTCTCCTTATTAATCTGGTTACATAAAGAAAAAAAAGACAATATAAGACGATTCTCAATAATTAAATATTGTTCATTTCACAATCAAAGCATAAGAGTGGAACCAAGTGTGTAGCCATCACTCTGAAAGATATTGCAGGCATGTTTTAACATATTCTTGGGCCCCTGCAGGGATCTCTAAAATGCTATCAACTACACCCGGCCGCCAAATCGATTCCAACCTTTTCCCTTTCGCAAATATATAGTTGCACTATCTGTTACATGTATAAGTACTGCTTGTAATGTGATGTGTACAAATAAAAACTTAGTGCGTAGAATTAGAAATCACTTCCCATATAATAAAATCAATACCACTAATATTGTTCATGGCCACCGGATGCAACATGAATCTGATATGCTTTTAAAGCGACACAAACCAACGACGTTAAATTGGCAAAAAAGACTTGATACAAAATTATTCGGGTTGACTTGATCAACACGAACTGAATTGCCAGACCTACCATAACAAATATCATAACTTTGTCCCATCCAAAAGAAAATTGATAATGTACTTTTTGTCATCTTTTTTGTATTATACTGTAGATATGACTTGTTAACTTTCTTGAAGTGAATATATTCTCATCCATTTGATAAGGCCACCACCGGCCATGTACGTTGATTCAATGTGGGGCATGACACAACACTAGCGTGCCACGGCAGTGACGGCGTTGACCATTGTTGTCATCGATGGAGGTGTGATGACGGAGTTTGTGGTCATGATGTTGGGGAAGTTTGGAGCAGATTCTTCTTTTTTGTCAGAAAGAAAATCCCGAACAATCAGACTACTTGGCCGAGCCACAAGCTCCTCCCAAGCTTCATGTGCCTCAAACCCTTGTTTAAGAAATGCTTCAGTGGCGTCAAGATGATGCATATCCCACTCTAGTTGGTTTTTAAGCCTCGTGATATTTTGCAACTGGCGTGTGGCTAACTTACAAGTATTCACCTTAATTTTGTCAATTGCTTCTTTTAAATTCTTGTCGTTTTCATTCTGAAAATAATTATTCAACTCAGGAACACCAATTGCACGCCTAATCCCGATTGTGCTATTAGTTAATTCTGGATTGTAAAATCTTCTGGCTTCATCAACTAGACCAGCTTGCACCATCTGGTCAACACGTTTCGACACAAAAGATTGGAGAACAGGCAACGAGACATCAACCCATAAAAAGCAACAACTATACCTTGATTGAAACTCAATGTTATCATAAACTAGAGCCTTAATGTACGAATTAGACCCTCCAGCTATAATAGGAAGCCGGTCCTTTGCTACAATGGAATCAACCACCTGCGACGCACTTTGTCTGAAATCATCAGCGCTGAAATCAACATTAGGATCAGCGAATCCTATAAGATGGTGGGTGATCCCACGACACTCGTCCTGAGTGACTTTATTGGTAGCAATATCAAGACCTTTATAAACTTGAATCTTGTCAGAGTTTACAATTTCAGCAGAAAACTTGGTGGCAAGATCGATTGCAAGCCTTGATTTTCCAGTCCCCGTCGCTCCCATCACTATAACCACCTTGTCTTTACGGCTTCGTGGTAGAAATGTCTCCATATTGATCCCACCCGGGAAACTCATCGATGGAACTGCTACCTCTTTACAAGCAGAAAGGAGGCTCTTCATAATAGCCCTGCGAGTAAAAGTAAGAATTAATATATTAATCAACGGAACCTAGATTGTATAACACTCTAGAAACATAAAAATTATGAAACCTACATGCAGACTTGTAAACGAAAGTAAACTTTTTACACAGATGATCTCCTTGTTAATTTTTGTTTTCTCGCTTCTGTTCAGGTAGATGTATGTTATGTATTTATGTGCATGTATGTTCAGTGATTCTATTTAACTTATTAGTGATGAATCAATGAGATGTTTGAGATGAAAATTGGATATTTATGGAGGAGTGAAAACAACTTTGGGCTATAGAAAGGTGGCCAAATATTGAAGCATATTACGTGTAAAGATATACAGTGCCTATCAAGAGTTATAAGTTGTGTGTACGCTTATATTAGAATAAAAGATGTATATTTTAGAGTATTCCAAGCTTCAACTAAAATACAAAGTCTAATCGAATATATCTTATTGCAAGAATAACTTATAATTAATTTGCAATCAAGTATTCGATCAAGATTTTCATAATAATAGTCTTTTGAAGCTAAGACAAAGTGACAGTCACCTACGATTTTGTCACATTGCGGACTTGAACCCAAAACAAGTTTTACACATCGAATTGTTGTTAACGTACACCAAAAGATGATATGTTATAATTACACACTACTAGGAAAAAAAATTGCGTCAGCAGGCTGAGATCAAAAGTCTTGCTAAACATAACCTTTCAGCGACAAAAATCTGGAATAAACACCAACATTTAGCGCTGCTGAATTGGCAACAGATAAAAAATATTATCAGACGAAAATATTTTGTCACTAATTTGCCTCCAAGTTGACAATGTTGCAAGAGTCATCCAGTCTTGGCATCTATAAGAGTCAAACCTTGATTGAATCCTTACTACGTACTCTAGTCTAATATTTAGTCCTCAGCCACGGTGCTCTGTGTCCGTGTTGTAATGCCAATTCATCGTTGCAATTTGATGTCCTCCAACCAATGGTCCACTAGGTCAATACAATTTTGAATCCACACTCTTCAATGACTGATCTAACTCTGGCCAGCTTTAAAACTGCAACTACCAATCTCCCAAGTGACCAACCAAAAGGAATACGGTCTACCAGTAATCCTTATTCATATACCACTACATGAACTATGAGTGTCCGCCTCCCTACCTATTTTTTCTATGTGATTAATTAGTCTTTCATCTCTTTTATATTCCCAAAACTATAAGGAAAAGCTTCATCGCATAGTGTTTTTGTGTTCAGTATATGATTGAATACCTTTCTTAATGATAACTTATATGAAGAGATATATTTGGTAACTTCCAAGTAGTTTTTCTAAAATGGATGAGGTCACGGGAAAGCGAGTGTTTCACTCACATGTACGCGGCATAACCATGGTATCCCCGTGACCATTTCTTACTCTTTCTCCGAGCATCTCTAAATGTGTACCTAGTGAAGTTTGAACCCTAGATATCTTGTGAAGAGGTTAATGTGCCTACCCACTAAGCCATTTTGTGGTGGTTTCCATGTACTTTTTCTAATCCGTGTATTTTTTCTAGCCTCACATATCAAGTCTTCTAAACCTCAAGCATTCCATTCAAGTGTCCATAAAAAAATATGAAAGTAATAGTAGCATAACTTTCTATACTACACATTAAAAATTACAAGTTCTCGGTTCTTTCCTTATCAGATGAGAGGTAGTGATTCTATGATTCAACTATTAACTTTTAAGAAGTTCATTGGCACTAGAGTTTACTATATTTCGATACCAGAGTTACCATTAATGGTAAGTAAGCTTAGCTTGCGATACAATGAACACCATGGAATTGAAGCCTTAGTAGCCCCCTTTCTTCTTTTGTATCCGTGTTGATAAATTAATTATTAGCATTGTAATGGCTGGCTATGGTTGGTAGATAATAAAGAAAAGAGTGATTAGTCAAATAAACGAACAGTATTGTGGCTCCTAATGAACAAGAATCCTTTTAAACTGATATGTTTGTTTAGCAAAACTTTTACTTTTGTATTAAATTATAGGTATGTATTGTCATTGTTAGTATCTTTTTTTTTTTGTCTATCTCTTTGTTTCACCACTAAGTTTATACCACTACTATATACTATATTTATTCAGTATATGGGCATTTTGTTCCATGTAAAAAGCTGAGCTATAAAATATAATTTCGACTTATTAATTTCTCCAAATTACTTCTTACATGTCAATCATCCGTAAATTCATATATATGGCAGTAGGAATATTGGATGATAAGTAGGAGGATAAGTATGAGGACTTAGCATTTCTTATGTGAAAAAACTACTAGTGGAGTAGAGGTAATAAAACATAAGCTCACGAAAATAGGAACTTATTAGATTCGTCACAAGAAATAAGATTATTCGGTTCAGTTTATAAAAGACAGTGAATGAAGAAGAGACGTGATTGCCGAGAAAGAGTTTGAAGTTGCAAAACAGCTAAAAGATAAACATAAAAACATGTTGTAGTAATGAAGCATATATACACCACACAATCTCAGATTAATGGCCTTGATAGAGTTATGAAGAGAAAACAATCTAAGAGATCAAGTTACAAAATTAGAAAATAAGAGAAAAAGTGAAAGATTGATTGACAAAAATCATTATGCATGTGTGATTCTTTAAGAGTGGAGTTACGTGTGAAATACATCTTGGGTCATTTGCCTGATCACACCATTAAACCAAGCTATTGAGAGTCTTTGCTTCTTTTTCTAAATCAACAGAATGTACGAGTCTGCACATCATCAAATATCTCATCAGTGTAGGATTGATTCAAGCTAAATATGCTAGAATTGCACCTTTTTCGGATCACTCATATTATTAAAAAAAATCACAGCCTCAAGCATTGCAAATCAGTTGAGTTGAACATACCCTAGCTTGTTTCCAGCACCCAAGTTCCTGATGAAGACAAATAAATCTACTGAACATAAGCAAGATACCCTACCATAAATTACTCACAGAAATTCTTAGTAGCAAAGAACTCTTACTCGCAGAAAACCTTAGTAGCGAAAACTCTTACTTGCATAAAACCTTAGTAGCAAGCTTTATGAACCTTGAAGTCTGCTTTCCTAACTCGGAAATATGTGCAGAATTCCTTACTCGCAACTGGTAACTTACTCGCAAGCTAACTAGCAAAGAAATTCCTTAGTAGTAGAATTCCTTACTCGAAAATGTGTGCAGAATTCCTTACTTGATTTTTTTGGGGCAAATGACAAAAAAATGCATCGAACTTGACACTTTTTATGATTGTGTGTAGCCAACTATTTTTTTTCTTATTGTGTGTACTGAACTTTCAAAATTCGATTATTGTGTGTATTTTGTGACCATTTTACCCTTAATTTTTTTAAATTTCGAAGGGTAAAATGGCCATTTTACATGGCAGAATAGTCACAAAATACATATAATGATCGAAATTTGAAAGTTCAGTACATACAATAAGAAAAAAAATAGTTGACTACACACAATCACATAAAGTGTCAAGTTCGATGCATTTTTTTGTCATTTGCCCATTTTTTTTTTGGCTAACTCGAAAGACTTTTACTGGCTAACTCGCCAATCTTCAAGTACTAATTTTCTTACTCGCTAATATTCAACTGAAATCTTGCTAACTCGCAAATTACCGGTTTTTAATCTTAAAAATTCATAAATTCAACCTAAAACGAGTTTTTAATCACTGATTTCTACTAGATCTAATCTAATAATACCTAAACTATGATAAAGTAACAAACTTTTCAGATTTTAGAACGATTTTGAAAAATGTTGAAAACACCTAACTCGCAAAAAACGTTAAACCTAAAATTGAAATTCGAACTTTATCAAATCGCAACCAAAACAATTTGTTGGCTCTCTGATACCACTTGTTAGGCCACCATTATATCACATCACAACGTGTATCTTAGAGAGAGAAAGTGCAAGGATCTTAATTATGATTAAGGAATGTTTATTTCATTAAGAATCAACACTCTCTCCCTTTAAGGGATGAGGCATTTATAGTGTTTACAATATAAGGGTGTTTACCCTAGGTTCTAGAAAAACCTTTCATCACGGTTCATGGGCTTACTACATGAGTCGGATATTTAATTACAAACAATTTATAAACCATAATAGCTAACGACCTATTCCAAATTAAATGACCGATACTTCACAATAATAACATGTTCCTAACAAAATATGAGTGAGATAGAATTTACAATATTTTATGTATGTAAGTGGTGAGGAAAACAACTGAAATTGGGTTGCTATTTATAGCTATTTTGGCTCAGCAACCCACGGATGGGCCGGAACCAAAAAAAGGGTCTGCCCTTGTTAATTTTTGGTTCCGCCAGTCCTGAAAGGAGATTTTGAATTTTTTGAAAATCTTCCAAATCTAGTTCAAATCTTTCCAAAATATTCTCTATGATCATACTAGATTTTGTTATCTCAGATTTTGCTAGTATAGGATGATCCAAGTAGTGATTCTATAAATCAATTTCATTTTGATTAAAACATTTAAAAAAGTTAACTTCTAAAGTGTAAAATGTAACTAGCTAAAGTGTGTTTTAATAAAATGTACAATGTTGATTTATGACTTACTAACAATGTTTGACTTGGATAAATATGTAATGATCATTTCTTTAAAGAAATGTACAACACATGAAGCATAGTGTACATGTGGTAAAAATCAACAGTGTGTAATATATGGTTTGAGCATTTTAGTGATGTTAAGTAAAACTTGTATCTATATGAATAAAAGACTTGACTAAATTTATATTTTACTTAAACAAAGTTTATTATTATTATCAACAAAACATAGCAAAGATCATAAAATATAAATAAATTTTTTTGGGTTATATTTGTATTAACAAATCATTTTATTAATGTAAGGTTTAAAAAGAGATTTTTTTATTATTATTTTTATTATTAAAACTGATGAACAACACTAAATGATAAACAAGATTAACTGATAAACAAGACTAACTGATGAACAAGACAACATTAATTTACATGTTGTTCATAAGTGGTCATCAATTAGTATTGTCAATCAGCTCATCAGTTCATCAGTTACATAACAATATTTATCAGTTAGTCACGTTATTCATTAGTTTTGTAACAAAAAAGTATCGTTGAACAATAAACAGAGCTGCTCAATTTTTCATCAATAAATAGTATTGTTCATCAATAAAAAGAGTTGTTCATTAGTTCTCTTTAATTTTGTTTATCAGTTACATCATAATGTTCATCAATAAAAATATTATTCATCATATACTTTTTTCATTAATAGAAAGTGTTGTTCATCAATAAAAAGAGTTGTTCATTTGTTCGTCAATAAAAAGAATTCATTTGTTCATCAATAAAAGTGTTGTTCATTAGTAAAAAGAGTTGTTCATTTGTTCACCAATAAAAATTGTTGTTCATCAATAAAAAAAGTTGTTTATTTCTTCATCAATAAAAAGTATTATTCATTAATAAAAAAAAGTTGTTCATCAGTTCATCATAATGTTCTTCAATTCTCTTTATTTTTGTTCATCAGTTATATCACAATGTTTATAAGTTAGATTACGTTGTTAATCAGTTAATGTTCAAGAGTTCATCAGTTTTCTAAAAAAATAGAATGTTCATGAGTTTATCAGTTTTTCAAAAAATCATAGTGTTCATCAGTTGTCTAAGAAAAATCAAAATGTTCATCAGTTAAGCATTTTCATCAATTTATCTGTTGGTTATTGTCTGTCAGTTAGTATGTCCATCATTTAGTCTTGTTAATCAGTTAAAAAAAGCTAAAAATAACAAATATAAAATAAATGTATTGCGGTACACCAATTAGTGCATCTAAATAAACTTTTTTAAGAAAAAATATCTTTTAGACATTTTATCAAACACTTTGTATGCAACAAATATGACTAAGACGTCATATTTAATGTGCTATATCTCATTCATATCATATCGGATTTGAGTGATCGAAATTTTGGGTAAAGAATGGCCAAAAAGCTACAACTTTCATGTTTTAAGTTTTGCATAATTCATTCTTTAAGCTAGACAAAATTAAAGGCGAAACTGCCAAAAATTTCAGGAAAATCAATATATACTTTAAAAGTTGAAAAAAAAAAGTTGTGATTCATGTATTAAAATGCATATCAATTTAAAAAGAATTAAACTCTGAAAATTATGGTGAACACGATTTTTCGTAAGAATTTGTCATTTGAAAGTTATAACAATTTGAAATTTGAGGGTTAAACTAAAAAACGGGTTAAAAGACTACTTTACCCCTTGTCAAATGGGAAAAGAAGGTCACTGGGATATATTCAAATTTCAATCTTAGCTGTAGGATAATTTTAGAATGGATTGGATGAAGATCTAATGGTGGAATTTACTTTTTTTACTTTTTATTTTTGATACACTTTTTATATGATCACAACTCATATTGCTAATAGTGTTTGTACAATCAACATTATGTTTTTCTTACAATTTGATGTAGTAGACTATTTCAACCAATTAGAATTAAGTGTTAGTTATGCATTCACTTTTTTCACAATTATTTTCGCAACTTTAATGATTTTCATCCGATCATGATAATTCAATATTAACATTTTTGCTTAATGTTGTTAGCAAAACCCATCTTTATACAGGAGTAAGATAATGACTTATGTATTCGGTCATGGAATCAAAATGCACCTGCTCTTGAAGCTAAGATTGGGTTGGCAACTCCCCTCTTTATGTGACATACCCTAGATTGTATCGCCTTGAATCTTAACCACTTTCTGAGTATGTGATTGTACCCCTATTGTCGTTCACTTTGTTTCTTCTCTTATGCCTCGTCAAACTAATTTTGTGCCTGCTATTCCCCCTGGACTCCGTTTCCACTGGGCTTGGAGCCGAAACCAAAAACATAATGACCTTGAGGAGCTTTTAGATCTTTAAAGTCTTCTTTCCAACTTTTGCCTTAATAATGATCCCGGTCGTTGGGAATGTTTAATTAAAGACTCAAGACAATTTTTAGTTAAACGCATGACGATTCTATTATCTGACTCCATTTACCTTTCGTCTTCTACAGAAACGAGATGGAACAAGCTTGTTCTATAAAAGGTAAACATTACATCATGACGAATCAAAAATAAAAGATTATCAATTAGAGTGAAGGTGCACTATAGAGGGATTGATTTAGATTGTGAGGATCCTAATACCTACCTCCATTTACCTTTCTTCTTCTACCAACACGAGATGGAACAAGCTTGTTCCAAAAAAGGTAAACATTGCATCATGGTGAATCGAAAATAAAAAATTACCAACTAAAGTGAACTTGCACTATAGAGGGCTGGGATTGATTTAAATTCAGTCCGATGTCCGATTTGTGATGATGACCTTGAAACCGAAGAGCACATATCTGGAAAATGTGTGGTCGCGATTCATACTTGGGGAGAGATTTTAAAGTGGTGGAAAATTTCAAATGTTCATTTTCACAACCTTGATGACGTGATCTCCCTAGCAAGCCGATGTCTTCCAAGCTTACCATTGTCTTCGACGCCGTAGTGCAATAAACCTTTGGATCTTATGGAGATTTAGGAATGAGGCCATATTTGCGGTTAAAAGATCAAAGAAAGATCTCATCTTAAATGATGTGAAACAACTCACCTTTGACAATAGATTTAGGAAAGTATCTTTTAATTCGTTAGATTGGCTTTTTAACCCATGTAACACTCTAACCTTCCCTTATATTTAATTTTGTAGCTCTTTGCTAATCTACATATATATTGTCGTTCAAAGAAAAAATAAGACTGGATGTGTAATAATCACCATTGAATTACCCCTCACCCACTTCCCCTTTCGTCTCACTCACACACCACCCGTTTAACAATCACTTATCATTTACGTATACCTCACTTGAAAACACGCAACACACGAAAAAGATGCTCATCATAGCTAGTGGTCAACATTAAAAAGTAGAGCCTCACTCGTGACAAGGGTGTTTGTGTAACAAGAGTCATGCGTGACCCTCCCCTAATACCTCGCCGGTCACCATCACACATAGTCAAAGTTTCATTCCAATTTTCCAAACTTATCTTTTGTATAAACAAGACAAAAATAGAGAACAAAAATAATCTGGTTTTGAGATACATATACTGACACGAACCAAAGTCACTAAAGTCCTTTTTGTGTACTTACGGAAACAAAATAGATCGAGACACAACATGTATGTCAGTCTATGTCACAACAGATCGTATGGTTTTTTTTACTGACAGATATTATGTGTCATCTTCTCTGAATGTTGTGCTTTCTATTTTTGTTGAGGAAGAAAAATATTGTCGTACATTATTTGTCGGCATAAATTTTGATTAGTGTAGTCGTGAGATTCTTTGAATAGTTGGATGTTTGGATTTTAAAAAGTAAGAATAAAACTGTAGGAAAGAAAAACTTATCAACCACAAAACTAATGTAGGTAATGAGCACAAATTATAGAATCTTTGCCTTTCTAACTTTTGCCGACTTGAACTAAATACATAAAGAATGAAGAGGTCGAATAACAGTACGGACTAAGCTTTAAGGTTCATGAGTATATATTGTAGTTAAGAGTTATCAAACAACCATTGTAGATTTAAATATTTTAAGCAAGTAAGCCAAAAATTCGCCATGTGTTTTCAAAAAGCCACTAAAGTAATCGCTGCAAATTTTCAACTTTACCTTAGATTTTCTCTAATATGTTTTAAATTTTCTCAACTTACATTTGTTAGACCGGCCGTGATAAGGGAATGACGACCACCCAAGACGCGTCTTCCCTTATTACGGTGCCCTCATAGCATGCGTCGTCAACATAAAAAATGGAGGACTCGGTCGATTGCAAGATCGAATCGTGGGTTTGTTTGTGTACAAAAAACGGAGGCCGACGGTCAGAAAATGTGTTCTTTAGCTTATTTTGTTTTAAAAAAATTATTTAATAATTTATATAAATCTATCCCGATAAATATCTCAATATTCCTACATTTTTATTCACATTTCCAAACACAATCTTTATTTATATACTCTAATATTCTCAACTCAAAAAATGTCTCAAAAAACTCTTAAAACCAAAACACCAAAAATCTGACGCCAACAAAACGTGCCAACACTGAATTCCAATTTTTGTCTGGGTTATTCACAAACTGTTAATTTTGAACCCGCAAGTTTAATTTGTATACGAACCACAACAACAACATCGACCTATTTACCCAAACAATACATTCCAACCTCCGTTTAACCAACAAATCTACCAATAACAACAACAATCCAATTTGTATCGTCCACAAATGTTCAACGATTCTTCGTCATCACCACCGTACTAACCTCAAAGTACTCAACATTATTATCTGGTTCGCCCTTTTAATGTTGATGAGGTAGAAGATTTGGATCCGTTTTTTGGTAGTCAGCATTATACTCTGGCTCAAGCTTTGGGTGGTCCATCTGAACCCGTTCAAGACGACTCTCCCGTCGAAGAGGTGACAATTGTCACAAAGATGGTGTCAACAAGAAGTCAAAAATCCAAGAGGACTACAAAATAAGACACTAGAGTTCCATGGACCCAAAAGGAAGAGTTAGCTTTATGTAAAGCTTGGATCAACACGTCCGAAAATTGTTTCAAAGAGAATGCTTAAAAGAGTCATGGTATTAGACGGTTGTACTAGATTACTTTGAGAGGGAAATGGGAGAATTGAAAAGAGGCTACGATGCCTTCAACCAAAATGAAAATCACAAATCCATCCTAAAGTTGGTCAATTTTGCGTCATTCACAATTATGTAAAACGGAATCAGAGTGCTGCAAATGACCAAGGGGTGTTCGATTTAGTCGTATGTAAATATCGTGCGATGTACGGTCAAAACTTCACACTTGTTGAGCCGTGGAAACTTTTGAGAGAACATAGAAATTGGCAAAAGATAGAAATGCAAAATTTTACAAATCTAAAGCCGTTTCAAAAAAAAAATAACAAATCAAAGACATCGGAAACCACCTCACACAGCACATCGGACTTAGCACATGGTGGTTATATTCTCAGTGATGAAGCGGATGATTCAGAGGACAAAGAGGTTCGGGAAGTACGACCAATGGGCAGGGACAGAGCTAACAAGAAAGCGTCATCCTCGTTCATTCCTTCGGAATTTCAGGTGTTTCTCCTACAGCATTTGTTGATTTGTTAGTCGATAAATGAAAAAATATCCACTCGGGACTCTTTTCAAAAAACTAGGAAGCCCAAGAGTCTTATTTTGAGGTGAAGCAGCATCAAATGGAAATGGAAGAAAAGATGAAGCAACGGATAGAAGTGGAAGAAAAAAAGTGTCAACAAAAGTATGAAGAAATTGAGCTACAACGTCAAAGGTTCATTTTCCAAAAAAAAAATAATAAATAAAATAAAATCTAAATTAATAAATAATCATGATCTATCATAGTCCCAATGACCATCTTATTGGAAGACAATGAGAAACGGTGTTGGAGATGAATAAACAAATTAAGGAGAACTATAATTTAGACTATTAGTTTAAGTTTTAAAATTTATTGTAATGTTTTAAAATTATTAATAAAATTTTAATTTTAATTTTTAAAAACATGAAAATGAAAAGAAAAAAAATAGAAGTTGTTTTGGGACTCCATATTACACTTTGTCTTATGAACTTATAAAATAATATCAATCTCTAGTTTGATGGAATTTGATATCTTGAAATTTGGATGTATAGTCTTCATCCTAGAAATATCCAACACACTAGAATTTGTTGCCATAGTTTTCAATATTCCAGTAGTGGTTACCATCTTAACTTGATCCCAATTTAAAACAGAAATTGATTTGACCGATTCGTCTTGTTAATATACGAAATTAACGCAAAAATGATGCGCATATAGTACTTTTCACGTAATGCGGGTATTAACACTATTCGACTTCAATTCTTTACATTGTATATTTCCACATAAGGAATCGTTGATTAACCATGTCGAGAGGAAATTTCTAAAAAGTTGACATAAACAAGTAGCTAGTATCTTGTGCCTTTTGAGTTTCATTTTTTAAATACAAATATACTCACTTCCATGGAAAAGAATATGTTCTTCTTGTAGGTATACCGTTACAAGTCACTCCTCGTTCATTTTCTTCCAAATGATTGGATTATGCAAGTCAAAAGTTGGATCAATGTGATGGAATCACAGACTTCCAATTGTTTCGCCACATGTAATCATCGGAATTTTTATCGCACAATGAAAAAGAAAATTGAAAGGCAAAAATACACACACGTTTTAGTTAATCTACAATTCTCTACGTGCACCCATTAAATCCACATGTTTTCTGACATTGTGACGTAAACTCACAACCATTTGAATGAAGAGCCACTTGATACCGCTGGGCTATAAGCACGTTGGTTATCAACAATGAAATACTAAAACTTATAAAAGTAGTGATCATGTATCTTAAACATAAATATTGGAGTATTTCATATAGGGACTTAATAAATCTAAAACCAATTTATGTATCGGCAGTCTAGATGAGTTCTAATGTGTGGATGTCATAATCTTAGAGTGATCTAGACATGTAATATTTTCTACACATAGCAGTTGTCAATCTCAAACATAAGGTCGTTAACTTTAGATCTTGTTTTACTATAAAAATCCGTACTATAAAGGTCTATGTTTCATCATGTCATTGGAAACGCTTTCATTGCTACTCTTTATGACTTTATGGAAGAGTCAGTTTCCTTCACTTTTGGACGTTTTGGTACGTGATGAATACTTGCGATATATAGTTCTCATAGTCATGGTTGCACAAATTAAATGTGTAACATGATTTACACGGTTTGTATTTTATGCTGCCCTTTAGTCGACGATGATTTGACGTGTGTAGATTCAACTGTCATCTAAAGACTTCTTGATAAACTATGAGTCTCTAACAAGAAGCCTGTCATGATGTTTTTAAATAGTTTCAAGACGAAGAAAAAGAAAAGCATGATAACTCCACAGACACAGTTTTTGGTTTTTTATGATCCCATTAGGACACTATATAAACAGGTATCACGATAGCATCAAAAGGCCATAATGTAAAAATGATACATGGGTAAAAAAGATGATTAATTCAATAATCAAAATGACATTTTGTCTAACGCATCGATCTGGTAGCGTTAATCAAGTACAGAACTATCAAGGTTTATAAGATTAATTTAAAGAACGGATTACAATAAGATGGCAGGCAAACGGGCAACAAGCTGTGCCGCAACCCCCTTTTGAATGGCAAAACCAATTCTACTAAAAATGAAATTTTGTGACTTAGGGGTCGCAAAATTACTTTGCACAACCCGTTGAACCCTAGTCAAAAACTCCACAGCTGCCGAAGCTAGGAACCCAAATATATCAAAAGCAAAAGGGGTAAAAATGTGCTGATTCTCTAAATAAGCTTTCTCGTGTTTAGCAACTTTGCTCGATTCCGCTTTCAACGCCGCTTGTCCCGCAACAAACCCATTGTCCCTTAGCCCAACAAGAGGGGACACTCCGGTAAGATCCACACAAGCATGTTTCCCCCCGGCCCATCCAAACACAAGTATATCGGCTGGCCGTAAAGTAGACCTCCCTTCAAGCGGATCTGTCAGAAAGTTCACGGGGGCCTCCTTTTTAGAAGAAATTCCTGCTCGTTTAAGAACATCATACAGAACATCCCTAACCAAATCATGCCTGTATTTGAAACCCGGTAACTCCTTGCAATGGATCGCATGCTCGCCAAAGGAATATAAACAAACCTTGCGGCAGACTGGGCAAGGCTCATCAGCCGGAAACAGAGGGATCATTAGCCGGTACTTAAGGATAGTCCGGTACTCCAGGGCCGACATATGTTGGCCTAGCCCTTCAATGGGGATAACCGTCAAGAAATCTTGAGCATGAGGAGCTCGGAGACATTCAAACACCGCTTTTTGTCGAGGGGATAAATCAAATTTCTCTCCCAAAATCTAGACGATTCCACTAAAAAGGGCACACGCCAAAACAAAGATCGAAATCAGGAAGGGACATGCGCAAGCGATCCATTGCATACCCATAATCAGAGTCAACCCTATCAATACCACATCCCCGAAGAATGTGATCCTGCAAACTCCAAGATTGCGCCCTCCAGGCCACAAAAGCATAAGTAGATACATCCTCAACCGAACATAAACCCAACCCACCAAACCGAGTCGGAAGGGATGCGAGCCTCCATTGAAAATCCCCAAAAAAAGGGCCCCCACAAACCACAATGGCCTCTATTGCCTTCCGAAGGCCATTGTCAAAAACAGAAACAACTTCCCCTATATACATAGGTTGGCACGTTCTGAGACCGAACATCAGCTTTGCGACGCCCATACATGAGCGAAGCAAAAGGAGCTCAGATTGAGGGTCGCGCAGACTTGTGACACAACTCATTAGTTCCACAGCACGAAGATGCCCTTTTCACAGCCAAACTACTAATAAACCCTGCATCCCGGCTAACAGCGCCTCCAAGGAGTTTCCCACCCAATGTCGGCCTCCCAATCCCGTGGGGAAACAAACCATCCTGTACCTTTACCCCATTGCATGAGGGCCAAAAAACTTCTGTTTTCTTAATGTTGAGTTCAAGGCCCAGGTGGGGGCCCTCATCCATGATTATATCTAAGGCTTTAGCTACCTCTTTAGTGTCACCGATAATCGTACCATCATCCAAATACCAAGCATGGAAAAGAAGTCTGCAATAATCCCTAATCCGGTGGGCAAGTGGGTGCAAAATTAAGGCAAAAAGAAGAGGCCCTATAGGGTCCCCCTACTGAACTCCAGTGGTGGACCAAATAGGGTCGTCACCCACATATAACCTCGCCGACTGACCATATAAAAAATCTACCCATAGGGAAATAGAAGGGCATCGAGTCCGAACCTCATTTAAGGCTGCCCCCAATAGGCAAATCGTGTGTCGATCGACTCCATGTGGCGATCGATTTCATATCGATCGTCTTGCTGTGGTGCTTGTCGATCGCCTCATGTGATTACCAATTCAATCGTCTGCAAGATCAAGTTATTTAAGTTGTATCCGTTGCATATGAAACAAAAAAAAAGAATCCTACCGTTTCTTGGCTTAAAAAAAAAAAAAAAAAAAAAAAAAAAAAAAAAAAAAAAAAAACCCTACTAAACTACCCTATAAATACACAACATATTTACACACTAAACTCACAAATCTCATTTCACACATTCTCTATATTCTTTCCACACTATGAGTTTTAATTCTTACGAGCTATTCATTGCCGATTCGTCATCGGATGATGAAAATGAAGCCAGTACCGAGTTTATGATGTTTGCGGAAGAGTGTTGGGAGGCTTTTCAAGCCTCACAAAAACTCTCACGAAACACTGTTACTAGGGATCGTTTGGTGCTCATAACCGTTTAGTGGATGCTTACTTCAGCGAGACCCCAACATATGGCGATACAGCATTCCATGATCGTTTCCGTATGAGCCGACGACTATTCACAAGAATTGTACGAGATATAACCGATCATTCACCTTATTTCCAACAAACTCCTAATTGTACAGGCGTACTTGGTATTTCTCCATTGATAAAGTGTACTTCGTCAATCCGTCAATTGGCATACGGAGTCAATGCTGATGCTCTAGACGAATACGTGCAAATGGGTGCGTCAACAATTCGTGAGTGTCTTCAATAATTTTATGAGGTCATAATGGAGTTATATGGTGCAGAGTATTTGCGAAAGCCGACAGTTAGTGACATTGACAAACTCTATGCTCATCACTACCAAAGTCATGGGTTTCCTGGGATGATAGAAAGCATCGATTGCACAGATTGGCCGTGGGAGAATTGCCCACATGCTTTAAAAGCTCAAATTTGTAGGGGTGATCACGGGCAAAGTCCTTTCATTTTATTGGAAGCGATCGCGTCCCAAGATTTATGGATTTGGCATGCATTCTTTGGTGTCGCCGGTATGAATAACTACGTAAATGTTTTACGTGCATCGCCTCTTTTCAATGATCTCAAAACGGGGAGAGCACCGGATGTGGAATTCATTGCTAACGGTGTGCCTTATAAACGCGGATATTATCTTGCTGATGGGATATATCCGGAATGGTCGGTTATTATGAAGTCCATTAAAAATCCAGGGACGAATGATCACAAACGAATATTGTATAACACGATGCACGAAGCAGCAAGAAAAGATATGGAATGTGCTTTTGGTGTACTAAAGAAGAAGTGGCTAATGATTAAACATCCGGCTAGAGGGTTTGACAAAGAGCGGCTATCGCATATAATGTACACATGCATCATATTACATAATATGATAATTCAGGACGAAGAGCGGGCGATATCTCCCGTATTCTTTCCAGCAGAGCATTACCGTTCTTATGATCCCATAAGAACGCATGTGGAATCGTTGGAAATTACCAAAGAGATATGCAACAGAACAGCTCATCTTAGCCTCAAAGCCGATTTGGTGGAAGACATTTGGCATCGTCATAATCAAAACTAGTTTAGTCGTTGTATTGTCGTAATGTTTTAATTTTATTTGAATTATTATGTAACGTTTTAATTATTAATGAAATTTTATTTTGTGTTAAAAATGTTTTTTTTTTTTTTAAATTAACTTGGTCGCCCTTACTGGGGCACCTAATCGCCTGAAGGTCGCTGGAGAGAGAAAGCTGACGTGGCAGTGAAAAGTAAGGGGATTGAATCCCCCTACTGGGGGCAGCCTAAAAGGGTAGTCCGATCCACCAAGTTGAAGGCATTTGAGAAGTCAATAGTAAGCATAACCAACGACCCATCTAAATGAAACTCATGTAAGAATTTGTTCGCGCTATGGAGCACGGCCTCTGCCCCACTAGGGACTCCCACCCCAAACTGAAAATCACCAAGGTAATTGGACATCTCCTTCTTGACACCCCTCATAGCCACCTTGGATACCAGCCTCCTCCAAATTGTGCCTACGGAAATAGGCCTAATCCTATTGTCCGGTTTGAGCAACGGTGTGAGGGGCGCAGATGCAACAAACTCCGCCAAAACCTTAGGGAACCTCCCCCCAAACATAAATTAACCACCACAGAGATAGCCTTGAGTAACCCAATAGCGATCGCCGACCCCTCTCCGCAAAAAGCATCTAAAATGTGTTGGGCCCTCAATCCGTCCCGCCCACAAGAATTCCCTTTTGGGAAAGATTGAATACACCCAAGAACGCTATCAACATCCACAACAAGTGGAGGCTCATAGAGCAAGGAAACAGGCATAACCGGGGGAGGAAGTATGGGATGCTTAGCCAACAACGCTGTCAAAGTATCCGTACCATAAGGTGCAACCCCCGAAGAACATAATACTTTAACAGCCGCAGTGAAATGCCCGTCCGAAACTTTCCTCAAACATTGTTTAACATTAGAACACACTGCTGAGCTACCGGACCCAGAGCCAAGCCCATCCTCTCCCGGGGCCACCCTCAAGGGTTGGGCAAAAAGCGAGAGAATAAGTTCATCAAAACCATCCCCACCCAAAGCAGCCAACGACCGTTGAATACTAAGGCATTGCAAAGACTTCCTATTACTAGATTTGCGCTCCTGACGGTTAGAAGACCTGAAAACACGTAACGTGCAACGCGGTAACAACAAAAGGTTTACCCATGCCTCAATAGATGTTGGCATAGCCGCCACTTTACCCAGAGCAGCAACTAAAGCATGAGAAAAAGCCATACGACAGCTATGAGGAATGCTCTTAACAGTCGTGATAGGTAGGGAGAACACACGATCAAGGAGAACTTCATCCACCACCACCCCTCCCAAAGGAACCACTTCCCTCCCAACACGTGGCCTAGCGATCCCCACTATAAACTCCTCAACATCTCCCGTAACCCACTTGAACAGAGCCAAGTCATCCTCATGATGACATGCCCGACTGAGAGCATGTAGACGCATACACACCCCACACAACCACTGATCTGAGACCTTTAAAGCCTCCCCAACCGAAACAAACAATACATAATCCACGGAAAGCGCCTCTCGCAAGGTCCCCCCTCCGATCGTCCAACGACAAATGGAGACGCTTAATATGGGCAACCAACCGAGGAAACCCCTTCGCCCCCGCCATTCCATCTGGGCAACAATGGAAATTTCTAAAAGGACACGACCAAACACCCACCGAAGAACAACCACTCACCTCCATGGAGGGAGCCCAAAAAGAGAAACAAACTTCGATTTAGGGACCGAGCAGGTCCAAAAACCCTAAAACAAACTCATATTTTGATTCTTTGACCAAGACGGTCAAAGAATCAAAATAAAGTGGGTTTGGTTTGGTTGAGGCAAAATGTCAAACACTTGGTGTGCAACTCAAGAAGTGGAAAAAGATGAAGGCTTTAGTAAAAAAATTGAAAGATGAAAGTAGAAATTGATCAGATGGGAGTTGAGTTTCTTGATGTGAATTTAATGATTGGTTTTTTTTGTGTGAAAATGGCATCACGTTTGTATTAAGATGGGAGTTGATTGTATTGATCAGATGGGAAATTGATCAGATTTGAATCGTATTTGCGAATATAGATAATCGTTTAGTATGGGCTTATGTAAATTAAAGATCAAAGTGGTTCTGCCATAAATGTTGGAGGGTAAAGAAACAAAAATGAACAAAAAGTCAAGAGGTATATGAATTTTCAGTCTTGAGCTTTCTCACAAAAAAATTTAACTTGCAAGAGAGTGCATTGGCTGAAAACACTAAACACCAAGGTTTATAAGTAGTGTGTAAACATTCTTGTGGACGACAAGCAAAGGATCGGGCATTATCACTACAATGAAAATGGCTTTTAATGACAGGATTTCAGTGACTATCTTCTTTGTCATTGTTTAGACATAACAGTGACCATATAATTCATGGTCACTAAGTTTGGTCGTCAAGCCGTTACTTAAGTATTTGATTTGAACATAGTGATAAATATTGAGTGTATCAGTCTTAAAATAAAGAGATCAATACTAGCCAAAAAAGAGAGCTTTCTTATAATGTTGCAAGTTATCCATGTCGCACTTTAAACAAAAAAGGAAAGAAAAAAAGTAGCCATGTAGTAACAAAGGTTGACCTTACTGGCAAAAGGTGCAAACAACTGTGGAGTTATCAAGTCAACCTCCTAAAAACGATGGTTTTATTTTGTATGACACTGTATGGCTGTGGATTCAAGCCTTGTGGATTAGTCGGCCAAAATGTCAAAAACTGTTAGTTTGTGGACATAATTTATAAACGTATGTCCGTTTCAAACTCGAGCCTATGAGATTGCACGCGTTGCGTATGAGATTTTAATTATAATAATTAATATATAACAGTTATATTTTAATTATTAAATCACAATAAATAGCTAACGGTCATTATAACTTAACGGTTGTTAACTAACGGTTGTTAAATATTAAATAGAGGGACCAAAGAGAAAATAGCCAAGGACAAGGTTCTAGAACCTCTCCCTTGGGCTTGATCGACCGGACATAAGGTTCTAGAAAATAGCCAAGGAGAAGGTTCTAGAACCTCTCCCTTGGACACTAAGTTATTCAACTATATATACAATCCCTTGTATGTATTAGTTGGTAATTTTGTGAAACCCTAGTTAGCCAAACTTCTCTTCTTTCTCCCTCTTTGGTCCTAATCACACGAATTACAAACCCTCACATGGTTTGCTTCTGATTTTGAACTAAACTCAAGTGTTTGGTTAGCTATTGTGATCAAGAAACTAGCATTCTAACTGAATCGCTATCAATACGCGTGTGTAAGACCGTAGAGAAATCCTTGTTGGAGTTTTGGTGGTGAACCCTAATCGACTTTTATATAATTCGATCTACATAAACCATAATTTTAGGGTTTGTGATTTCCTTGATCTCTTGATTCGTGTGGAAGTTAACAAGGTACATGTATGTTTCTTTTAAGGTTTATTAAGTTATACTATATATAGGATCTAATTCCGCTGCGTTACTTGTAATTGTTTATGTGTATAAGATGATTATTAGATTACATATTCAACAGTGGCATCACGAGCCCTTATATAGTATAATTAATTACCTAAACACATAAAAATCGAATCTTGATTGATTATTGCATGTTTATTAGGTTTTATTGATTTTTTTTTTGTTTTCAAAACCCTAATTAGGGTCAATCGACCCTATTTAAAAAAATTATGTTTTAAAAATTGTAGAAACCCTAGGTTGCATGTAATTTTATGTGTTTGTTAACGTATAATTGTGATTATTTGACATTATACGATCTTGTTACCTTTTTTAAATGTTAATATGTATGATTAAGTGTTAATATGTGATTATATGAGATTTATGATAAAAATATGCATGTTTTGTCATGGATATATAAATCTTGATATATGATATTGTTTGGATTAATTGTTAATTATGTTTACATGCTTAATTCGGCAATATATTAATTAATTAGGGATATTAGTAATTAATATTGGATGATGCTTAATAACTTAATATTTAATTAATTCTAAAATTGGGAAAGAACCCATATGTATCGTTAATTTATCAACTTATGTGTTTTAATGTATATATTTAACAAAGGGCTTACGAATCGATTTGTCGATGTAAGTGGTCCACTTGTACCTAGATCGAAAACAAGTGGGAGCCTTAGTTAAAAATATACATGTTAGTTGATTTTAATTACGCATGTTATTAATTATTAATTGTATTAGGTGGTTATTTTTGTTTGCTTTATTTTTGGAAAACAAGTAAATCGGACTAATAATGGTGAAATTTGATTTATTATAAACTGTTATTCTTGAAAAATCTTATGTGATATTAAGGGATTGGCCTTACATGCCCTAATGCTTTAAATGCATCCTTGCATCAAGATTTGCAAGATCTAATGATTTATAATGTGTTTTAACAATAAAGTCTTAAACTTTTATTCGATTGATGGTATTTGTGTCTTTAGTCAAATCGGCTCACCCATTGTGGACAAACTATAAGAGAGGTATAAGGAGGGTTGATTTGCATCCCTAAAGAAATAGGTTTTTTAATATGCTTCGCACTGACCCGTTTATCTGCTTTTTTGTGCGTCAAATGGAGCTACCGAGGACTTTTGATTAACAAAACCATCTTAAGGGTGATTACCTTAATCCTAAGCGCCACTTTGTGGTAATTATCTGAATAACTTGGGTCTTTTGACTCATGCAGTAGTACGATATAGTAGATGATGATTAGTGGTAATTCTTTGACTGGTTTAACCAATACCTCGATTAAAACGATATTACTTTGCTCTTAAAATCACGTTGAATCGTCAATTTTAAAGGTGTAAAGGTCATTGATTCATGTTCACACGATTTGCACATATATAAGACATACACCATAATAAAAGAACAAAATTGAGTAAAAGTTTTTTGTTAAAATCTATGATACGAAGATGTATGCATGTTTCTTTGTATATATTTGATTACACATCAAATTAAACGTACTCTTTGAAAATTTAAGTTTATGTCATCCAATTAAAGAAAACACTTGAAATTGCCATTTATGTTACATGGGACGTAGCTAGACCGTATTCCCAAGGGAAATCTCCACTTATCGTGAGACAGTAATAGAATAAATTTAAAGTTTTTTTTTTTTTTTTTTTTTTTTTTTTTTTTTTTTTTTTCAATTGGACAACTTAATTGAGTTACATGGTGAGATCCCTTAACCCAAGGCATAAGGATGAAACATGCTTACATGACACTATGTAATTATCCCTAGTGCCATTAGTAAGTCTCATAATCTAGGAATTGTACAAGATTGAGAATTATTGTTTGACACTTACCTTATTGAGTACTATCATTACTAGCAGATTAACTGATGTAATGGTACTATGTCAATTTGGATCATAGCTTTAAGAAAATTATATGGTTTATGTGCAATTAACCAATGGGTATTTAATTTTATTTAAAGATTATATTATCAAAAGTACTAAGTTTTGAACTTTTTCCTGTAGAATGGCTCAATCCGACCATCACTTGACCAACTCTACTTTCAAACAAATTTTTGATTGTGAGAAATTAACTGGCAATAATTTCAATGACTAGTTTCGACAACTTAGGATTTTCCTGAGACTTTCTAAGAGACTTGATGTATTGGAACAACCTTTGGTTGAGGCCTCTCCTGCTAATTCACCTAATGAGGTGTTGGAGGCATGGAACCTTCAATATGATCGTCACAACGAGGTATCATGCCTTATGCTAGGCAGTATGAGTTTTGACTTGCAAAAGCAATTTGAAAATCATAATCCCCATGATATGTTTCTTGAACTAATATCCATGTTTTTAGAAGCAAGCATGTGTAGAACTATGTGATCTTCTTTAATCTTTGATCATCTCCAGTCTTTACATGGCTACAAATAGGAGGAAGGAAAATCCGTTAGCTCTCATGTGCTTATAATGAAGAGTTATTTGGATCAACTAGAACGTCTCAACTACCATCTTCCTCATAATGTATGTGTTGGCCTGATCAAGAATTCCCTTCATAAGGAATTTGCTGGTTTTGTGCGCAACTTTAACATGCATTGCATGGGGAAGACAATAAGTGAGATGCATGCGCTTATTGATTATGAGAAGGGTTTTCCTAAAAAGGTTGTGGCACCTCATGTACTAGCAATACAAGGTGGCATATTCAAAAGCCAAACAAACCGCACAAGGGCAAGGGCAAAGGCAAGGGGAAAGATAAGCAGGTAATGGCTTATCAACCCAATCCCAAGAAGTACCCAACCAAGAAGAAAGATCATCCTGTAAAGGATCAAGCTTGTCACCACTTCAATGAGGTAGGACATTGAAAGAGGAACTCTCCCATCTACCTTCTAGAGTTGCATCAGAAGAAGAAGAAAAAGAATGTTGGACATGTTGCTAGCACTTCTCAGGGACTTAAAGAAGCAAGGAAGCTGAACTATGGAGAGCTATATTTGTATGTGAAAAATGGAATACGTGCAGTTCTAAAAGCCATAGGAACTTTGATTTAGTTCTGCCTCCATGCTTAGTACTTGTGTTAGATAATTGTCACTATGCACCTTCTATAATTAGAGATGTTGTTTCAGTTTCTTTGTTGATTGATAATGGTTATGTTCATACTTTTACAAGTTATGGAATTTCAGTTTCTTTAGATAATATCTTTTATTTTAATGTTATTCCTGTTAATGGTGTTTTTGAAATTGATATCCATGAACTTTTGGAGAATTATAATAATAATTATGTCTTTAAAATTAGCAATAATAGAGTCAAGTCTAACTTGGACTCTACTTATCTTTGGCATTGTCGACTTGCTCATATAGGCAAGAAGCGCATTGAAAAGCTACAATACGATGAGCTTTTGCAATCTATCAGTGATGAATCATTTGATAAGTATGAATCTTGCATATCTGGGAAGATGGGAAAGGAACCCTATCCGCATCAAACGCAAAGGGCTTCAGATCTACTTGGATTAATCCATACAGATGTATGTGGACAACTTTGACATGTGTCAAAGCAAGGTGCTATCTACTTCTTGACCTTTACTGCTGATTTCAGTAGTTATGGTTATGTTTATTTACTTAAACATAAACATAAAGTCTTTGAAACATTTAAGGTTTTCAAGAATGAAGTAGAGTTACAACTCAGAAAGAATATTAAGGCTCATTGATCCGCCAGAGGTGGTGAATATATAAGCCAATAGTTTAAAGATTACCTTAAGGAGTGTGGAATTGTCCAATAGCTCACTCCTCCATATACTCGATAACATAATTGTGTATCTGAGAGTAGGAATCATACCTTGTTAGAAATGGTTCGATCTATGTTTAATCTTACAACTCTATCCTTATCCTTTTGTGATTATGCTTTAGAGACTGCTGTTCGCATTATTAATATGGTTCCAACCAAGAAGGTTGATAAGAATCCATACGAATTATGGTATTGAAAAGCTCCCAACTTGTCTTACTTAAAGTTTTGTGGTTGTGAGGCTTTTGTGAAAAGAGACTCACCTGATAAACTCCAACAGAGATCTGTTAAGTGTATATTTATAGGATACGCAAAGGAAGCAATGGGTACTATTTTTACTATCCTCCCGTAAACAAGATAGTTGTTGCTAGGTATGCTGATTTCCTTGAAAGGAATCTCATATCTCAAGAATTCAGTGGAGCCAGAAAGTCTCGCAGCTCCACCTAAAGTATCTCCCATTCGTAGGTCTGAAAGGACTATACGTGCTCCTGAACGATTATGTCTAAATGTATAAGTTAAGGAGTATAGTTTAGGGGATCTGAATGAACCTGCTAACTATAAGGCTGCCATGGTCGATCCTGAAAAGGACAAATGGAAAATAGCTATGAATGCAAAGATGAAATCCATGCATGACAATGAATTCTGGGTTAAAGTAGACCTTCCTCCTAACGCTCAAGTCGTTGGTAACAAGTGCCTTTTCAAAAAAAAAAGACTGACAAGGATGGTAAAGTACACACCTATAAGGCTCGTCTTGTAGCAAGGGCTATACTCAAACCTTTGGGATTGACTATGAGGAAACCTTTTCGCCTATAGCAGAAATTAGAGCCATTAGGGTTCTCATAGCCATAGATGAGTACTATAACTATGAGATTTGGCAGATGGATGTCAAGACAACCTTCTTGAATTGACGCCTTGAAGAAGATATCTTTATGGCGCAACCTGGGGGGTTTGTAAATCCACAATTTCCAAAGCGAGTATATGATAACATCAAATTATCCTGAATATTAAGTGTCAATTTCCCCCGATAATGCTTGTAATTTATATCTTTTATATGGATTTACGCTTGTTTTCCATTGTTTTCCACTTTCAGTTAAATTACTAGCATTGGAGCTAAAGAGACGCGGAATTGGAGAATTATCAAAGATTTATCAGAGTATGCTCACTTTGAAGAAGTTACGGCGTAACTCAGCGTAACTCATCTCTCACATTACGACGTAACTAAAGAGTGACTCAGAAAGCCAACTCATCAGAAGATTACGGCGTAACTCTCCCAAAAGACTACGACGTAACTATATTAGGTCAAAAGAGGTTCCGCGCCGCTGATAACTACGCCGTAACTCTTTCATAAACTCTGGCATAACCAAGAAATATTGAACATACGGCGTAACTACTTATAAGGTTACGCCGTAACCAGCAGATCTAGTGCAAATTACGAATAAATAGAAGATTGCGGCGTAATTATTCTATTAGTTACGCCGTAACCCATATTTGGCCTATAAATACCCCACGATTTCCAGCATTTCAAAGCATCCAATTTCACACACCACAACAAAAGAATGTGGGAAGAAGCCAAAGGCAGGTCTAGAGGAGCATACGGAGCTGTCTCCAAGGGAGAAATCACTCCCCTACGATAACCATTAGCATTTTATCTTTTCTTTACTTTCGATTCATGTATTTCGTAACATTGAATATTGAATTGACTTGTATGGTTAATATGAGCGGCTAAGCACCTCTTGGTGCTGACCTAGTTATGTTTCCTTAATTGTTTTGTTTGCGTTTACATTACTTCCGTATAATTATTTCTAAGTGTATGCATGCATAGTTTATTGGTAGCTACCCTTGTTTCGGTAGTTTTGAATGGCGGTAGAGGCTAGTTGCTTAGGAGATATGACCAACTGACCCTAAGTGAGTAGACTGAGATGGGAAGGGTAAGATATGACCAACTGACGACCCTTTCTACTTGTGCGATTTGACCAACTGATCACCTACCGTTTGGATGAACTTAAGAATTAGAGGGTGAGTGTTTAAGTTGCTAACGCCCGGGCACTCACTGTTATAAGTCTAGCATGTAGCGGTACTTAATGACTCGGCTTAGGGGACCATGAACAACTGGACTTATGAGGGGACACCTGACTTCTCCAGTGGTGGCATCTTTGCTGATAGGTTAGGGCGAATTGACCAAATGCTGTCCTCTCGACTTTGACCCCACCTGAAGTAATTGGAAGTAATTAGACGTAGACATTACTAGCTAGGAAGAATAACTAGGTTAGCACCACTCTCCTCTATTGATTACACCTTTGCCTTTTATCTACTTTAATTAGTTAATTCCTTATCGAAATCATATTAAAATCTGTGACACCTAGACTTAGTATTAATCCAACACACATATCTCTTGAGACGACCTCGGTTTTACCGAATACTACACTACACACGACCGGGTACATTGCCCGTTAGTGCATTAGGGTAGACCATAGGTATAACGAGACATTATAAATATTAAAACCTGGTCAGTAAAACCTGCATCAGTATACAAGCTTCAAAGATCCATTTATGTATTAAAGTAAGCACCAAGACAATAGAATAAGAGATTTGATAAGGAAATCAAGAAATTTGGTTTTACTCAAAATCTTTATAAGCCATGTGTATATCATAAGGCTAGTGGGAGTAATGTTGTTTTTCTTATCCTATATGTTGATGACATATTGATTATGGGAAAACATATTCCAGGTTTACAAGAGGTTAAATCCTATCTTGGAAGATGTTTTGCTATGAAGAATTTAGGAGAAGCAGCATATATTCTAGGAATCAAGATCCATAGAGATAAATCTAGGCGGTTGATTGGACTAAGTCAAAGTGCTTACATTGATCAAATCTTGAAGAGATTCAGGATGCAAGATTCCAAAAAGGGATATCTTTCACTGCAAGTATACCTTGGCTTAAACAGCAAACAATGTGCTTCTACACCTGGTAAGGTGGCACGCATGAAGAAAGTTCCTTATGCTTTGGATGTAGGATCTATCATGTAGGCAATGAGATGCACAAGACCAGATGTGGCGTTTGCACAGAATATTACAAGCCGGTTTCAGCAAAATCCAGGTAATAGTCACTAGACTGTTGTTAAGAACATTCTCAAGTACTTAAGGGCTACTCGAGATATTTTTCTAGTGTATAGTGGAAATCCTGATGCAGAGCTTGAAGTTACAAGTTACTGCGATGCGGGATGGCGGACAGATAAAGATGATACGAAGTCTCAGACAGATTATGTCTTTGTCGTCAATGGAGGAGCAATGGATTGAAAGAGTACCAAGCAGACCACTACAACCATGTCTGCAACAGAAGCTGAGTATATAGCTGTTTTAGAAGCTGTGATGGAAGCTGTTTGGATAAGGAAGTTTATTACAGGGCTTGGTGTTATGCCCTCAAATGAAGAACCTATGAAATTGTATTGCGATAATTCTTGAGAAATTATATTCACCAATTAACCAAGAGTTATAAAAGGTGCCATACATTTTCCTAGATGATATCACTATGTTCGAGAATAAGTCAAAATTAGTTAAATTAATCTACTCAAAGTTCACACAGATGACAATCTAGTTGATCCCTTTACGAAGGCTTTACTTAAGGCAAAGCTTACTCAACAATCTGAGAGCATAGGACTTCGTTTAGCATATAGTCTTATGTAAATCTGTGATTAGTATTTCGATAAAGGACGTATTAAATAATTATTATTTTTAATGAATTAAAGTACTTTGTATGTTTGTTTTCATTTAAAATAAGTTGTATCATATATTTGCATGTTTAACTCCATGTATAACTTATGTTATTCTAAATGTTCATTGTCGATCAATCATATGGTAATATGGTTGAATTAAGACCAATTTGAGGGATTGGTTAATATATACTTTATATATTGAAGAAATGTCCTACCAAAGTCACCTGATATTTAAAAGATTGCATATTGGACTTATCCCAACTGACATGATTGTATTTTAGGTATATGATAAACTTTATTTATCTTTAGAATTGAGACACAAACTGGAATGGCGTGAGTGGGGCCCATTTTTGTGAAATAGTCTACTGATATCCGTGACTGATAGTCATAAGGCCTATTTTTAGAAGTGTTGTGAAATGCATGGATTACTCTTGTACTCAAGATAGAATTTGTTCCTTCGAATCTGTTTTCAAGTATAATACTACTAGGCCCCTCGTAGGGTTGACAAGATTTTTGTATGGCCATATCCAATATCGATCTAGGTTATGTCCCGATGATTTTGTAATCTTGATCAATCAGAATATAACAAGAAATAGAATAGTTAAGCTATGGAATGACTAAGATCTATATCCATATTTAACACATTATTTGAAACAAAAGGATAGTATAATGATGTATCATTAACTGTGCTTCATGAAACCACACTCTAGTTGTTCCGGGGGCATTGACGTGTTGCTAGACGCTAATCAATGTCATTACGTTTATTAAAACATGTCTAAGTGGGAGCTGCTAGTTTGTGGACATAATTAATAAAGAATTTCTGGTTTCGAACTCGAGCCTACGTGAGTTACGTATGAGATTCAATTATAATAATTTATATATAATAGTTATATTTTAATTATTAAATCACCATAATAGCTAACGGTCATTATAACTTAACGGTTGTTAACTAACGGACGTTAAATGTTAATAGAGGGACTAAAGAGGAAATAGCCAATGAGAAGATTCTAGAACCTCTCTCTTGGGCTTGATCGACTGGCCATAAGGTTCCTAGAGGGGAATACTTATCAAACTTGGACACTAAGTTATTCAACTCTATATACAATCCCTTGTATGCATTAGTTAGTAATCTTGTAAAACCCTAGTTAGCCAAACTTCCCTTCTTTTTCTCTCTTTGGTCCTAATCATACAAATTACAACCCCTCACAAGGTTTTCGTTTGATTTTGAACTAAACTCAAGTGTTTGGTTAGCTATTGTAATCAAGAAACTATAATTCTAATTGAATCGCTATTAATACGGGTGTGCAAGACCGTAGAGAAATCCTTGTTGGATTTTCGGTGGTAAACCCTAATCGACTTTTAAATAAGTGGATCTACATAAACCCTAATTTTAGGGTTTGTGATTTCCTAGATTTCTTTATTCGCGTGGAAGCTAACATGGTACGTTTACGTTTATTTTAGGTTAATTAATTATGCTTTATGATCCTTATTATCCGCTGCGTACTTGTGAATTATTGTATGTGTTTTATATGATAAATAGATTACATATTCTAACACGAACCATGGTAATTACTGTTTCATGCAACTAGGGATCATAGCAAATGAGTGTACACTTTTATTATTATTTCTTTATGACCTGCGGATATCGATCTTTTCATAACGGATTATTTCTTTTTAGTTTTGTTAGTGACAACCAAAATCTCACAAAAATAAATAGTTCAAAGATAATAAACCCGTAAATTACATAGTTTCCTGTATTCGATTGTGGACTTAATTACTACCGCTATACTATACCCGATAGCGTACAGTAGCCGTGTATAATAGGTAGTAGGGTGGTTTTTGTTTTATAAATTTAAAACTTGATATTTTCACATTGGAGTTTGAAGAAGAGCTCGGTGAGCATGGGGAGTCTAGACTCGGATGGTCCGAGGAATCACACAAGGTGATTCTGAGGAGTAATATGGAGATGTTTTCGAAAGGGTGGAGAAATTATCTTATGGATATCAAAAGGGAATTGTTCTTCCCTAAAAAGAATGTAAAATGATGATAATAACACCAAAAATCACTCAACCAACCACCGCTTAGTATATAAAATGATTCTAACAAGATAGTCTCCCAACGGGTGCTACTAAACATACACAAGAAAAGATAATCCCTTTTATAAGGATGCTATCAGCCTCATTACAATCACTCAACACTCATAATGAGAAAATAATATCAACTATGAGAGAGACGTTTGAGTTATGAGAAACCCTACCAGCATCTTTTACTTTTATAGCCACAAGTTTCACTTTGGGCCCTGAGAAATAAAAACTAACAAAACCAACACCAAAGGTTAAGAGAATTAGATAGAGGCACAATAAGCTTCCTCAAGTTATAAGTTTGACTAGATATAAAAACTTTGACTTGATATTTCATCAACGAACATGCCGAGCAATATAAAGACGCTCAGTAGAGATCTCAAGACAACAATATACATGATGAAATGGACTAGAGCCGAGAAAGACAAACGAAACATAACAACAATCCATTTTTTGATGATTGTAAGGACAAAGATGGGGAAAACACAGGCACTGGAAGACTCACAAAGAGTAGTTGGGAGACCGTTTTGTTAGATACTGGTTAACATAACACTACATGAAATCAATGTGTGGGACGTGTGATATTCTAGAGAGAGAAAGAAAGGTGGGATGTTCTAAAGAGATAAAAAAAAGGTTAGATCACCAAATGAACATCCAACCCTCTCCCTTGTATGGAGAGGGCTATTTATACATATGTTTACACCCTCTTTCGGGCTGTGGATCAGGCATACAATGGGTAAAGACCCGTTCTTCTTCCACGGTGTTACTTAAACTACTTGTATACTAACTAATATAATGTTATGTCTACGAGCTATAATATGCTAGGCTATTATTGGGGTGACCGACACTTCAACATGGATTTTCCAAATCCTAACAATCTCCCCCTAAGGGAGGTCCCACATGAATTAAATTGAAAATCCTAGCATTCTATCCATAATCTTTAATGCTCGAGCTCGTAGACTTTGAGGCTTCTTAAACTTTAACTTTGCACATCAGTAGTGATTCTTTGGCTTGAGTGTTTCTTTGACAAGTGATCACGAGCTTTCATTGAGAACACCTGCAACATATAATCTTCAGATCATCCGATGTTGTATTTCCATCATGTGATGTTGTGACCTTTTGGACCGACATGCTCACATTTGTTGGATCATGATATCTTCTCATCAGAGTAACGGAAGCATTGTTGATTCATGATATTTGCAGCAGTGTAGCAGAAGCATGGATTGAAAATATCAGAGCTAGTTTATGAAGATGTCCACTTATCATGATTTCTTTAGAAGTGAGTGTGATGTGTGAGCATGCGGTCATGGATTGACTTCGCAATTCTGATCATCTGTAACCGTCGTGTGTCCCTGCAAACAACAGTTAGTAATAAAGCACACGAAAGTGTCTCTGATCACTTTCATTGAATGAGGTTGCAAGAACCACGGTTCCCCGTTGATCAGTACAAGTATTGCCTGTGATCAGGTAGAATTCCGAATAATCTCCTTGACAGGGTTTCACAGCTAATCAAACCGTTCTCAAACCGAAATGTCTCAAAGAAGACAGCACGGAGTGAGTGAACTAGCGAATTGAGATTCACAGATTGACGAAAAATGATTTGAAAAACAATCGGGTATTGCTTAAAAGAAAGGGTTTTGCAATACAACGAAGATTTTACGGAAAACATCAATTTTCAATCATAAATACCCTTTTATTTTCAAAAGTTAATACACAGTCGATGTACTAGAGAAAGGAGTTGATGAGCACAACGATCATTTTTTCAAAGGTATCCGTCAATCCATTTCCTGGACCAAGGTTGATTCAAGTGTGAATCGCCCCATCGTTTATGTACAGTTGTCACAAGTTTGATCTTTTGAAAAGATCTCACATGTCACCCACCAGGAGCTTGTTTGATGTTGGCTCTAGAATTATTTCCATCTTCATCGTGAATACTTTACATATCACTCGGATGTCCTGGCAATACCACAAGGATAATGCGTAGGACTCTTAAAGTATATTCTTACTTTCCACATTGTGTGAAACAGTAAGTCTTCATTAATTGTGTCCTAATGAGATTTATTGATGATCTCTTGGCTCTAGACTCAATAGTGCACATTTGGTTTCCAATGCCGGAATCTAGGGAGAGGGTCTCCTTCTTCAATATCAACAATCTCTGAGAGAAAGTCGATAGATTATGTAGGTTCCCCCTGAGAATGAAACAAGTCCTTTTAAGAGGAACTTGAGTAGCTTGGGAAGTTTAGTGCAGTGCGTCACTGGGTCCATGACGTCTTGTCTTCAATACCGGCGTTACCTTGGTAACCACCAGTAGCATATGAATTGAACCCGGTTTATGCCCTAAGGTTGAATTAATGGAGGGCTATTTCTTTTCACCCTTTTCTCACTCAATTCTTTTTCATTCTTCAACCCCTTCAGTGCTTACCGAGACTTCATTACTAGAACCTTGTTGGGTTAATTCCAGTTTTAGCTCAATCTCAATCGGCACTCTTCCCTTATTCTCACTTTCTACTTTTTTTTCATCATTCCTAAGGACCTCTACACTAACTAGTGGATTGTCCCTGGGTAGATCCCTCCGGCTCTGGCGGGATCGTGGGGATGAATACCTAACCTAACCATCCTTATATCTCTAATGCATAAATTAAATTGGTCGGTCTTTTGGTATTGTTCTTTTCGCCTCGAAACCAATTTAAACCCATTTGAAAATCAATCAAGGTACTTGTGATATAAAATCAAAGCATTTTGTACCTTAACTGTTTTTTTTATCCTTTTAGAATTACTCCCCCTCAACATGTGCTTCAACTATAGGAAATCATTTAGCACATGGAGGCAAGAGGTCTTTGAAATATCATATTAGGAATGAAAGATCCAATTCTTGATTAACATTTTCTAAAATGATCATCATCACTTCCCGATAAAATCTAGTGTTTTAAATACTTTGGATAAAACATTTTGGGAAGCATGAGGTTTTCTTTTGATTGCTCCCCCTTAATATGTGCATTGAGAATTTTTGAAGATTTTTTAGCACATAGGGGAGGAGTGTTTTGAAGCAGTTTTCACGATCAAAGTAGCCAAGGAAACCATTTAAAATTCAATCAAGGTACTTCTGATAAAACGATGATGCTTTAGTACCTTTATAGTTTTAAGATTATTTTAGAAATGCTCTCTCTCAATATGTGCCTCGAAATACGAAAATGTTTAGCATATATGGGAGAGTTGCCTATCCATTGAGACTTGAAGATACATTTTATCTGATTGCATATTTATATCACATTTTCTCCCCCGATCAAATATTTCAAATCCTTTGAGATTTTGGATCTCAAGTGATTTAAATATGTAGAAAGTTTTTGGAAAAAATGTGTTATGTTTTATTTAATTTGAAAAGAAAAACTACAGTGCTCCCCCTCAAGTTATAGAGGGAGACTACAAGCCATAATCCTATCACTACTATATACTTCATACACTACTAGAAAATGTGGCATCAACAACGAAAGTTTGCATCGCTACTCCGTCACTAAAGCCCTTCAACGATGGAATGGTGATGGATATATTCCGTCACAAAAAAGGGCCTCGCAAAATTTTAGCTACAAGTTTAGCGACAAAAGTTGTAGAGCTTCGGCGACGGATTGTCGGTCTCCAACCCCTCGCTAGAGCCTTTATAAAGTTACCTAAATTAAATTTGATTCGACCATAAAGTGATGGCTTAGCGACAAACCTTTTTTGTCGCTAACAGTAACGACGAAGCAGCCACTAATCCATTTCTAGTAATCAGCCTATCATTTTGTTGTTATTCCGTCGCTACTAGAGACGGATATATTTGTCGTTAATCCGCTACTAAAGTATTGTCTCAAAACCGTCACCAACAATTTGTTGCTTAAATCAACACCATTTCATAGCATGTTTGATCAAATCCGTATCTAATTTGTCACAATTTAAAAATCTTTTAAGGATAAAATATGTCGCTACCATTTATTCAAAATGTCACACAAATGGATAGCACACTAATAATAGTCACGAAATCTGAATCCAAATCAAATAACAAACATATCCAAATCAAATAACAAGAAAATTCGAAAGAAAACTAACATCTTGTCTTCGACAACATAAAAGGAAATCTAAACCAAAGATTCTCTCTTACATAAAAGTTAAGAGGACCTATAAAGCTCTTGAAAGTGTAATGGTTGACGTTTAAGATGTACGACCACTTGCATTACCTTGCTTTGTTTTTGTATGGCGGGTAACGCGACTCTTGATACCATACTCAACAAGCATGTCTTAATTTCTTCACGCATTTCTTCCTTGAGCTCTTCACGCATCTCTTGTTTTAGCTCTCTGCGCATTTCTTCTTTGAGCTCATTCTTCATTTCTTCCTTGACCTCATTCTTCATTTCTTCCTTGAGCTCGACTTTCATTTCTTCCTTCAATTCTTCCTTTAACTCTCCACGAACGCTATCAAGATAGTTCTTGAACATAACAAATTCAAATATTAGTTTCTTTGAAATAGCTAAATGCAACTTGAGTGGGTCTTATATGTAAAGTGGGTTATAATTCAGTCATTGCATTGATCTGTTAAGTTTTTATGTTACAGAAGTTACTTTTCTACAAATTCACAATTCCATGCATGCATTGTTGTACCAAACTTTGAAAATTGTTGTTGCTATAGTAGTGCCTAAAAGTTTACAGGTTTTCAATATTTCATGGCTAGCTGGTGTTGAACAAGGGTTCTAAGCTAGTATGTACTAAAATAAAGATATGAGATACTTCTAGCAGTAACAAAGTAAGGATTAAGAAACCTAAAGCTGTTTGTATATAAAAGAGATAAACACACCTGAACATCTTTGGATCCTGAGGATGGAGCACCAGTGCATTTTGTAGTACTTGGTGTACCAGTCATCGTGTACTGTGGATCTGACATGTAAACCCACCCAAACACTCCACCTTTCGTATCATCTCCAGCACATTATTTCCATAGGTCATTATCATAGATGGGATGGTTAGCAGGATCTGATCCATATTTATCCACCAGAATGCCATTATATGCAGCCTGTAGATAGTTACGCAAAACACAGTAAGAATAAATATGGATGTAAAAATAACTATGGAAGTAACTATGGAAGTAAGAATAAATACCGCCACTCTCTCTGATTTAGACATAATGAATGCTCCTTTCTTCGCGTGTGTGAGCTCAAATAGTTCAGCAGCAGTTGGGGGCATTTGTGTACTTGTTCCTGTAAATTCATAAATTTTTTGTAAGATTTAAAAAGAATACAAAATAATACTTTGAAGCTTGAACTAAACATAACAGATATTGAAAAAATAAAAAACAGAAAATGCAAATGGAAATATAAGTAGAATCTTACAAATTTCCTTTTATGTTGAGAAATTGTAATTGAGCCAGCATAATGTTTCGACACAGAACCTTCTTTCAAGGTGTTCCGATTCTGGCTACATGATACTGCTTTATTTATCCATTTTAGGGTGTTCCAGACACGGTCAATCATGTCTTCCTAATGGCTTGATTTTATCCATTTCGGGTTGTAAGGCTTAAGAATAGTACATCAAATTTAACCCCGACCGCCTGTGCCAACTTCACTGACTCGCTTCTTGCCTTTGACATGATATCTGGATAACGCTTCTTCATACTATTTTCCCATGCATCATGGACCAACACGTCACTCAAACCTTCCCACTTGAACAATTCCTACACATGCATAAGTTATGATGTTAGTTAATTATATTATAAAAACAAGTTCTGGCAGATATGGTTTCAGCTTCAGGTTCGGCTTCAATTTCTGTGGGAGTAGTCTGTTGTGTTTCAGAGTTTGGGGTGTTTGGTTTAAAGGTTCGACTACAGCTAGTGTTTGGCATATCAAGATTAAGGTTAAAGTATTTTCAGTTGTCAAGTGGTCATGACAGTCTAGTATTGGTCATAATCTTTGAAGATGTTCTTGCCTGGTAGTTGATTTAATTGGCAGGATGGTCATTTGTTAGTATGGGACAGTTTCAGTTTGTAAAGTTAGTGTAATCTGGTATCAAATTTGGTTTTCTTATAGGGGTGCATTAAAGGCTGGTAAGGGCAGAGGATGTTGTTAGTGGGTGTGTCCAATAGTATTTTGTGTTAGTGGGTACAATCAAAAATCTTTCATATGTTTTTCTAATGTAACATAACAACACCAACTAGAAGGTTAAAACAAAAAGTAACAGTGTACATACCTTAAAATGCACCCATAATTCATCACGAGCTGACTTGTCAACCTCCTTCCATGTTGTCCAAGAACCATTAAACATGGTCTTCAAGATAGAAGTTATCTTACGAGAGACCTTTGGGTCAGTAAACCTACAAAGGGAAACATTGCAACAAAATGAACACTAGTAGCAGATTATCAAAAAAAATAATAATAAATAACACTAAATAACAAGCAACATGTAGATATATTTAAATAAATATGCATACTCTCCGCCATCCAAACTGATCATCGTCCTCTTTGATGGGTCATGTGGGACTTGTTCGATAATGTTTGAACCTCTTCGACGTTGGGATATGTCCGTGTTTGGCTCATCCTAGCCTACAGCTTATTGAAAACATGTATCAGAGGACATAGTTGCATTTTTCTCAGAACGAGTACTAGAGGTGTTAGTCTGTATACTTTTTTGACCCCGACCACGAGCAGCTGCATGATCACTAAGGCTACGTCCGCCTCCACATCCACCTCTACCTCCACGTTGGGATATGTCCGTATTTGGCTCATCCTGGCCTACAGCTTCTTGAACACATGTATCAGAGGACATGGTTGCATTTTTCTCAAAGCGGGTACTAGAGGTGTTAGTTTGTATACTTTTCTGACCCCAACCATGAGCAGCTGCATGATCACTAAGGCCATGTGCGCCTCCACGTCCCCTTCTACCTCCACGCCCAATATTAGTGCGTCCCATAATCACTGTAAAAAAATGTCAACCCAAAACGAAATAGAATATTATATGAGAAATGAGAGATGAAGAATAATCAGATCTTAATTAGCCCTCAAACAATCATGTATATATGGACTATCAAGCATAAAAAACCATATAATACATTGACCACATAATGTTCACATATGGCATTCATTCGGCTGAGAATTGTACGTGTTATATACAACCAAAGAGTGTGAAGTTGTATTGTAAAATGATCAGAATAATAATTTAGATGTACTAGATGACCATATCAGATAATTAGTTTAAACATATATTTTTTGAGTTCAAAAGTCAAATTATCAAATAAGAAATAAGAAAGATAATTTACAGTACTTTTGCAAATTCTGAATTAATACTTAGTGACAATCTAGTAGAACAAAATGGAGTTTTTTAGTCGACTATTGCAATTTGAAAAAGTAATTAAGAGAATGGGTACTTTAAAATTTATTTAAAGAACTAAATAGAAATGTACAAAAACCATATGTTTTGTAATCTACCTTTTTTCTCGTAAAAATAGACTCAAAGACATTGCATAATTTTCAACATAACTCATTAACAACATCAAATCTTCACTGATTGTCACGTAGCTTACTCTTATTCCGATTTACATGAAAGCAAAATTATACCAGGTTGCATACATATACAATCGACCACGTGCACAAAACAATTGATATCAAACCCTTAAAAAGATATCAAAGTTAACAAATAACACCCTATCACTGTGTTGCAAAATGCTGCAGTTTAAACATAAAATAAAATTAAAGAAATTAAAATCAGATTGTTGCTACTAATTACATTATATATATGTAGAATCCTTGATCACCAAATTGATATTAATAAAATGTAGAATAACTTTAAATAACATTGTACTAGAATACAAATTTGATGTAACACGTATATTGGCTTTTGCTTTCTAGTGAAACTTGAATATAGAAGCAAAGTGTTTATTTGTAGGATGTAGTATGTGTTTTCTGAACGGATTATGGTGTTTCATCGATTTATGCCAGGCCATTAAGTATAAGAAGGACGATGAAAAAGGATATCAACAAGTCACGGCCCGAGACGAAGAAGGTATAACCACATGGACGATGAGTTAATAATTAGATGATGTCCCAAGTGACTAGTGGCGGATCCAGGAATTCACAAGAGGGTATGCACGATTTTTAGTAGAGCATTTATCAAAAACGAGTTTTCTGGTCAAGTTTTTTTGAGTCGGGTTTTTTGTTGAAAAAGGTGAACTTATATTAAAATAACCAACATTTACAGACAATAAAAATAATGGATACGGACAGGCTATAAACCACTTATACAACAGTAAAACTAATCTGGACTGCAACAACAATTCAAATCAACACATATGGGATACAACATACACATATCTCTGTTAATACTACAACCATACATCTGCTATAAGCAATACAGCCACTGACGTACACCAACAGCCTAGGCTTTCCAATTGTCCGTGATTTAAATTAGGTGCGGCGGTTTTGTTTTTTGGGTCCGAGTTAATAAAGTTTATTTAATTTGTAACTTTGAGTTATTCATAACAAAATTGGTTAGTTGAATTCAAATATTTTAACTAAAGTTCATTTGGTTTTGGTGCTAATCCAATAAGATCTAAAGCTTGTCTAAAATCTTGTAGTAACATATAATGTTAAAATTTCAAGCTTTAATCACTAAAATCAACTCCTAATAATAGATAAGAATCCTAATATATGATTAACTGTTTAAAGAATAAAAGAACAATTCACATAACTCAATGCAAAATATATTAGAACTAAGCAAGTAAGCATAATATTAAGAGTTACAAATATGTGAGCTATAATTTTGAATGTTTGGGCCCTTGTGGACTGTGGTAAACTTAGAATCTAAAAATTATACTTCACAATTGGGCCAAGGTCTAATATGAAATCCATTTGATGGTTTGACCTACCTAAATGACTGGTTAGTGGTTATCTCCTTCTTCAATACTGGGAACCAAATAATTGCAGACGTACAGTGCTTCATTTATTTTCTTTCTTTTCTCTTTTAAACAATAGTGAGTTTGATTTGGGTATGCACTCAAAAAATTTCTACATTTTCAAGGATGTGCACTCATAAAATTTCAAGGGTGTGCACTCATAAAATTTCAAGGTTACGTTGAAGAACAACAAATTTTTTACACTAGTGACTGTTCAAGGTGATGAACGGCGAATCCAAAGGGTTTTTAACCATATGAAGTCAAAATAATAAAAAAAAACTATCTTTTCTCCATACTGCTAAATAATCAAATCAACCATATACCTCAAATTCTTACCTTAACCTTATCCTATTTCTAATTGAAAGAACCCTAGATTACTAACATAAAATTGAAAAGTAAAAAATTACATAATTAACTATAATCATGCAATCAAACTCAATGAATCAAGCATCCTAACAATAAATTAAAAGGTAAATTAAAACTAATTACCACAAATAATTATCTAAAATAGTGAATGGTGTATGAACATACCTTGTTCTACTGAATCTAAACCGCCAGATAAACCTTATGTGGAAGGAGTGACTGCTGCTCCACGATCCCCACATATCTAGGGGCGCCAAATAATTTCTCAGAATGGCGCCAAATCTTTTCACAAGTCAATAACCGTATGTTGCTCTAGTGTGAATAACAGGTGTTGTTCTATGGAGGATGATATCTTAAAAGTTTTATAGATAAGTAATGCTTAGTTTTATTATTACTAACCCATTGTATAAAAATAATATCAAGTATAAAAATAATATCAAGTATTATGACCGAGTTTAACTTAACTCAAGATTCATCGAGGTATAGAATATATTTAAGTTGAGTTTGATTTTAAGAAATAAGGAATATATGGTTGTCGATGTATAAGTTTAGTTAGGCTACTCACAGTCGTAACCTGGGTCACCGCCTACCACATCAGCTTTCTCTCTTCGATGACCAGACACGACAAAGTTACCACAGTCGATGACCGAGTTTTTATTATTATTATTATTATTATTATTATTATTATTATTATTATTATTATTATTATTATTATTATTATTATTTTTAATAGCAAAATGTTTGTAAAGTGTGTATTAAGTCGGTCACATTTTAGACCGATAGTGATTTTTTTTCGTGCTCGGCCGATGTTCGACCCTCGCCCCACAATGGCCACGACCGACTTCAAAGTCGGTCGCCAACCTCGACCAACCGATTATTTACGATCGACTGTGACAAGCCTTAAATAGTACTAGTTGTATTCTCTACTTTATAATATCATTATCATTATTATTATTATTAGCGTTTTGCTAAACAATGACCACTGGACAAAGCTTAAGGCATATTAAATATTTTGTTTTTTTTTTCATATGTAAAGTAATTATGCATTTAATGCACAATAAATAAATATAAAAATTAGCTTAAATATATGTCATTTTTTATTTAACAAAGTTTAAGTTTTTTTATATTCAAATTAATTGGTGCTTTAAATAATGTCGAGTAGGCATTGTTTATCAAAACCCTTATTACTATTATTGTTATCTATATACCACTTTATAATTATTTTTGTTATTATGAACTAGAATTAGTCACGTCAATCTAATTACCGGGTGTTCAAAGAAAAATAGGACCTAGTTAAAAGGACGAACCTTTAATGCAACACTTACAGGTCAATTTGTAGTAAATGCAAGGAAAAAAATGTGTAATGGTTATAAACGAAAAATGATAAAAGTTTGAGGACTTGAAGATTAAACAATATTTAAACTATTAAGATTAAGAATTTGAGGATTTTAGGATTTTATTAGTATTTTTAAGTTTTTCAGGTTTTAAGAAAAGTCATCCGCCCTTGACATACATGCTCGCAAACAAGATTAAGAAGCTCGATAACAACTCCAAGCGTACTTAGGTCGTGCTTCTGATTATTATATTTAAGAATGACTCATTTTGCAAAATGTTTTTGATGATGATTGGTCTATGTTGAGCATAGGTTATGCACGTGCAACAAGGAGAACGACTTCAAACATCTGTACCCAAATGATTTTAAAGATCTATATCTATTGAACCTATAAGGCCACCACGATCACCTGCCAGTTCGTGAAAAGAAGTCTCTTACTGCAGCTGTCAACCTATGGATAAGAGGTTTAGTGATTCGAAAAAGAGTGGGTGACTTTCAGCTCGGTATGGAAAGCTATCAGACTCAAGTCAATCTCACCAAGCCACAATGGGAAGCCACAGGATTTGAATTCATGCACGACTACTCAGTAATTGATACTCCAAGAGCAGTTGTCTTCATAGACAAATATGGATCAAGGATGCTAATGAGGCTGTGTAAGCTGTACAAGTTCAATGATGGTACTCTAAGGGTAATTGAAGAAGAGTTGGATTCTAGGTTTAAAGAGTTTAAGCTCAAGATGAGACCGGGGGATAATACAAGGTTTTGGTCTGTGCATGATGTCAAAAGGAGTGAAGAGTTCATTGATGCCATCGGAAAAAGGCTAAAGACTAGGAAAATCGTCCGAAGCCTAGAAAGTTTTGTAGGAGGAAGAGTTCGTGAAGGTCATTACAAGCTACTACATAGAACCGAATGATGATATCTTCTTTTGGTGGTTACTATTTTTGAACTCTTATTTGTGATGTGGTTTTTGTAATATGAACAATAATAACTATCACTACTAGAATATGGAGCAACAGTGACGAAAATTAGCGACCAAATTAGTGTGTCGCAAAAAAAAGGTTCACAGTGACGGATAGCTACAAAATTTGCTTTGATAAACTAGATACAAAAATAGTGACAAATCAGTAACAAATTTAGAGAGGAATTAGGCATCAGTCACAATTCTATCTCTAAATGTAATCATATAGAGACGAAGTTAGCGACAAACTTAGGTTGGAACTATTAGCGACAAAATTATGACGACATAGCGATGGATTTTTTTCGCTGTCTCAAATACGTCGCTAAGTTTTTTCACTTAGTTACTGATTAGTGACTATTCTTTGAGGAACATGAAAGAGTAACAACAAAAAAGTATTTATACATATTTGAAAATCTCCCAATCGCTAACAAAGATGGATGCTAGGTTATCTTTACGATGATAAGACGAGTCAAAACAACTACAAAAGTATGAAGACCAATTTAGCAAAATTAAATTGGAAAAATGGTGTAAAAAGGCATCCAACTTGCCACTTTTTCCTTTTGTAGGCATCATACATTTAGTTTTCGTATTGTAGCATTCAACTTTCTGAATTTTCCTATTGTAGGCATGTAGCACAAAAAAGTGAGGTGACAATAGAAAAATTAAGGATGTTGGATGCAATGCCTACGAATAGAAAGATTAAGGAAGTTGGATGCGTACAATAGGATGATTAAGAAAGTTAGATGCTACAATAGAAAAATTAAGAAAGTTGGATGCTACAATAGGAAATTAAAAGTTTGGTGCCTACAAAAGAAAAAAGTGGCAAGTTGGATGCCTTTTTATACCATTTTCCCAATTAAATTTTAAGAAAAAACACGTAAAGCGATAATATTTATATCGGGACATTTTGATTATTATGTTATATGATACAACTTGAGGAGTAAGATCTTAAGTTTATCCATGAGTTTCACAATTTTAATACATTCAAATACTTTAGTCACAAATACATTAAAGTTATCAATTATAAAATAAGTAAAATTTTAGACATCTTTGGGATATTTAACAACAATATTTTCATTTGCTAAAGTCAATGACAACATTTGTAATTTGGCTAAACTTAGTTATTTGGACTTAATCATTCTACTATATTCATTTGGTCTAAGACAATTATTTAATCTATAAAACTAACATTATTTGTTACCATAAGAAAGTAAGAAAATGCTTTACCAATTCCTAAAAATCTTTTTTGATATTACCTTTTAAAATTAATATTTATATCTCTTTACCATATTAAAAATTAATATTTATATCTCTTTACCATATTAAAGAATAAATATTATTACTTTTTAAATTTAATATTTTATATCACTTTACCATAGTAAAAGAACAAATTTATTAGCAAATATAAAACAAAAGATAATCACAGGAGATATTGAAACCAACCACACAGATAACTCACCCACAAATGATGTAGGCGGCAACAGTTAAACTATGTAGGCGGCAACAGGTACTTCCCGCCAACTAGAGGATGTAGAGGAAAACGGTTAAATCCTTTGATTTTAGTCAAACAAATAACCCGGGAAACAAAAAATGGAGGTAACAGTTACTTACCAATTTGGTTTAACAAAAAGCTCAACCCTCTTATGTTAATTCATTCTCTCACTAAAGAAAATTGAGGGACACCAGCAACCTATGACCCTAATTGGAGGTATAATTTGGTCTCTATGTTTCAATTAATTGTCTATTACTTCTTTGAGTTACATGATTACATATATGAAATCGAATTGATGTATGTTAGCTCTATAATTTGAGGATAAGTTCTAATTCATTCTCAAACTTGTACGACTTTACCAAACATTTGATATTGAATGTAACTATAATAGCTTCTCAAAAAAATTATTGTAAAGTGGTGCCTTCCACCAATTTTGGGATTTCATAAAGATTTCTAAGTAGTGCCTTGCATTATTTTTGTGATTGTTTGTTGAAACAGAGGTGCAATATAGGCAGGAAAGAAGCTACAATATGTAACATCTCAACGGTGTGTAGCAGGAACTTTAACGATCTTTATATCCAAATTAATTTTAAGTTGCAAAAGTTTTAAATTAGCTTTCAACTTTAGTGGGAGCACTAGCATAAATAACGGTTTTTCCTAATCCCTAATAGTTCATACTTGGATAATTGTACAAATCATTTGCTTATTATTTATGCATTGTGTACGTGTTTTTTCTTTTTATTTTTGGGTATCATATTAAGTATTTATGTAAGTTTAGTTTCAAATTTTTTTGTTACAGCAATTATGGCACGCAATACCATTGAATGTGGAGGTACGAGTGGAAGTGTATGTGGACGTGTGGATGAGTAATAGTTTCTTTCATCATTATAGGTTTGTGAAAGTTCTGATGATTCGAGTTCACATTTGAAAGGCCTTGCACGAGGACCACTGCGTCATGCTTGGTCATATAAAGGATATTTTATCAATGGTTTTAAGTTTCACACGGAGAAATATGGAGAGGGTCGAGTGACACACAACAGTGGGGTATGTGTGAAAGGGGCTTGTTATAACGAGACTGAGTGCAACTTCTATGGGCTGTTGGAAGAGGTCATAGAGGTAGCTTATTGTGGTGTGGGGCGTTGTGTTGTGATATTGTTTAAGTGTAAGTGGTTTGATGTTGCTCGAGGGGTAAGGATTGACAATAAACATACTATTGTTGACATTAAATACAAATCAAGGCTAATAAATGATGAGCCATTTGTCTTAGCATCACAAGTAGAACAAGTATATTATGCACCATATCCTTCAATGACAAAAGATTTGAAAGATTGGTGGGTTGTTGTCAAGAAAAATTCAAGGAGCGTGTATGAATTAGAAGAATATGAAAATGAAGAAGATGGTGATGATAATGGAGATGGGGAGGAATTCTTTCAAGAGAGTGAAACATTAATTCCTGTAACATCTAGATCTTCAAGTGAGATCGAGGAACCTTTTTGTCTTGTCATTCAAGGGGAATTAGAAATAGTTAATAACAATGGTGATGAGACCCAAACAGAAGTTAGTGTTGAGGCAGAACAATCAGATGAAGTAGAGTTTCTTGATAACTCGGATGAATCAGATGACGATAGTGATGACATATTTGATAATTCATCTGAAAACGAGTGATCAATTTCAATAACCATAGAACTATGTATTTTAGAACACATAGTTTATAGTCGACATGTTTTTGGTCTGGTCTCGTCTGAAAGTATGGTTTGATGTGGTTTGCAATGTGTGTTCGAGTATGGTCTGCAAGTTGTGTTCTTTGTTGGTCTGATCTAAAAGGTTATGGGGTACAAGCTTTTGGTATGCTATTGTGAGTAGGATAAAGGGTCTGTTTGGATTATGTCTGCAAATGGGTTATGGTTCGTCTGCAAGCGGGTATTTTATGTTTTTTGGTTTTGCATTTATTTTTCTTACAGTGATTATGGCAGTAAAATTTATTTATTCTGTTCTTTAGATAGGCAGAAGAGAAAAGAAATAAAAAACAGATTCATGTTCGGAAGGTTGATGACATGAAACTCGAAACTCCTCATTGTCTCGAATAAGTTGTCTGTTAAGCTGTTGCCTTTGGTTTGTGAGATGAAATCTTATATTTCACAATGTATTTGAAGTCATAAACAGTAACTTGTAAATATGCTCATTTGTCATTGTAAAACCCGAGGTGTTTGGTTTGTGCGATTATAATGGAATGTGAATCGGAATGCAATTCCATACTAGCGTAGTGTTTGGTATGTCGTAATCAAAGCCGTAATGGAAAAAATTATTACAATGTAATGAATAAATGTTGTTTGTTTACGTTTATAGAATGTAATGATTCATTACAAGTAATGACCCATTACACCAAAACCATTCCTTAGAGGTCCCTTACTTTTTTTCATTACATCTTGTAATGGAATCAAAATTACATAAACCTCCATCATTAATTAACCATATTAAATAAACTTTGTATCATTAATGGGTATTTTAGTCTTTTTATTATCGTCTTATCATACAAACCAAACATGATTAATAACTACAATGAACCATTACATTACACTCTTCATTCCATTACATCGTTTATTCCATTCAGTTGACATTTCATTCCGTCCAACCAAAGGAACCCTAGGATTACAGTTTCTTGTTTACATTTAAGTGTTCATAATGAGTTCAGTTTTATTAGTCTACATCTTAATATTATATGGGCTTATTATTAGGGGTGACAATTCTCGACACGACACGATAAACGACACGAACCCAATACGAAGTTAAACAGGTTTGGGTTGAGGATAAATAGGTTTGGGTCAAAAAACAGGTCAATCCGTCTAACCCGTTTAATAAATGGGTCGTGTTTGGGTTGAGTAAATATTAAACAGGTCAACCGGTGAACCCCGTTTAAGTATACTCGTTAGGTATTCCTACTGACTTCGCTACCAAAAGGGATGTTTGAAATATGTTTATTGGTTTTTTTTATCTAGTGATGCCTCTACCAAAAGGGGTGTTTGGTTCGTGACTTACTGTTGCAGCAAGGGGCGTTTGGTTGCTGCAGCAGGGCCGTTTGGTACTGACTTTATATAAATGAAGTTAGTTAATTTAAGGGAAGTAGGTTCGAATCAGATACATATCTTATGACTCTACGATAAGATCGAGATCCTATGCCCTTTAAGATCCTACAAAAGGATCGACTCGTTTTTGCTTAACGATATCGTAAAATCGGAAAATCATAAGAGCTACATCGAGATTTTAATAGCTATGTTATTTTATTATTTAGATAAACTTAGACCAATCATCATCACAAACATTTTGCAAAATGAGTCATTCTTAAATATAATAATCAGAAGCACGACCTAAGTACGCTTGGAGTTGTTATCGAGCTTCTTAATCTTGTTTGCGAGCATGTATGTCAAGGGCGGATGACTTTTCTTAAAACCTGAAAAACTTAAAAATACTAATAAAATCCTCAAATCCTCAAATTCTTAATCTTAATAGTTTAAATATTGTTTAATCTTCAAGTCCTCAAACTTTTATCATTTTTCGTTTATAACCATTACACATATTTTTCCTTGCATTTACTACAAATTGACCCGTGAGTGTTGCATTAAAGGTTCGTCCTTTTAACTAGGTCCTATTTTTCTTTGAACATCCTATAGACCCGGTAATTAGATTGACGTGACTAATTCTAGTTCATAATAACAAAAATACTTATAAAGAGGTATATAGATAACAATAATAGTAATAAGGGTTTTGATAAACAATGCCTACTCGGCAATATTTAAAGCAACAATTAATTTGAATATAAAAAAAAACTTAAACTTTGTTAAATAAAAAATGACATATATTTAAGCTAATTTTTATATTTATTTATTGTGCATTAAATGCATAATTACTTTACATATGAAAAAAAAACAAAATATTTAATATGCCTTAAGCTTTGTTCAGTGGTCATTGTTTAACACAACGCTAATAATAATAATAATGATAATGATATTATAAAGTAGAGAATACAACTAGTACTATTTAAGGCTTGTCACAGTCGATCGTAAATAATCGGTTGGTCGAGGTTGGCGACCGACTTTGAAGTCGGTCGTGGCCACTGTGGGGCGAGGGTCGAACATCGGCCGAGCAAGGAAAAAAATCACTATCGGTCTAAAATGTGACCGACTTAATACACAATTTACAAACATTTTGCTATTAAAAATAATAATAATAATAATAATAATAATAATAATAATAATAATAATAATAATAATAATAATAATAATAATAGTAATGATAATAATAATAATAATAATAATAATAATAATAATAATAATAATAAAAACTCGGTCATCGACTGTGGTAACTTTGTCGTGTCTGGTCATCGAAGAGAGAAAGCTGATGTGGTAGGCGGTGACCCAGGTTACGACTGTGAGTAGCCTAACTAAACTTATACATCGACAGCCATATATTCCTTATTTCTTAAAATCAAACTCAACTTAAATATATTCTATATCTCGATGAATCATGAGTTAAGTTAAACTCGGTCATAATACTTGATATTAATTTTATACTTGATATTATTTTTATACAATGGGTTAGTAATAATAAAACTAAGCATTACTTATCTATAAAACTTTTAAGATATCATCCTCCACAGAACAACACCTGTTATTCACACTAGAGCAACATACGGTTATTGACTTGTGAAAAGATGTGGCGCCATTCTGAGAAATTATTTGGCGCCCCTAGATATGTGGGGATCGTGGAGCAGCAGTCACTCCTTCCACATAAGCTTTATATGGCGGTTCAGATGCAGTAGAACAAGGTATGTTCATACACCATTCACTATTTTAGATAATTATTTGTGGTAATTAGTTTTAATTTACCTTTTAATTTATTGTTAGGGTGCTTGATTCATTGAGTTTGATTGCATGATTATAGTTAATTATGTAATTTTTTACTTTTCAATTTTATGTTAGTAATCTAGGGTTCTTTCAATTAGAAATAGGATAAGGTTAAGGTAAGAATTTGAGGTATATGGTTGATTTGATTATTTAGCAGTATGGAGAAAAGATAGTTTTTTTTTGATAATTTTGACTTCATATGGTTAAAAACCCTTTGGAGTCGTCGTTCATCACCTTGAACAGTCACTTGGGGCGGATCTATGTTGAGCATAGGGTATGCACGTGCATACCCTGTGTCGATTTTCAGTAATAAACTTGCATCCAACATCTTTAATTTTTCTATTGTCACCTCACTTTTTTGTGCTACATGCCTACAATAGGAAAATTAAGAAAGTTGAATGCTACAATAGGAAAACTAAAAGTATGATGCTTACAAAAGGAAAAAGTGGCAAGTTGGATGCCTTTTTACACCATTTTTCCAATTTAATTTTGCTAAATTGGTCTTCATACTTTTGTAGTTGTTTTGACTCGTCTTATCATCGTAAAGATAACCTAGCATCCATCTTTGTTAGCGATTGGGAGATTTTCAAATACGTATAAAGAATTTTTGGTTGTTACTCTTTCATTGTTCCTCAAAGAACAGTCACTAATCAATAACTAAGTGAAAAAACTTAGCGACGTATTTGAGACAGCGAAAAAAATCCATCGCTATGTCGTCATAATTTTGTCGCTAATAGTTCCAACCTAAGTTTGTCGCTAACTTCGTCTCTATATGATTACATTTAGAGATAGAATTGTGACTGATGCCTAATTCCTCTCTAAATTTGTTACTGATTTGTCACTATTTTTGTATCTAGTTTATCAAAGCAAATTTTGTAGCTATCCATCACTGTGAACCTTTTTTTTTGCGACACACTAATTTGGTCGCTAATTTTCGTCACTGTTGCTCCATATTCTAGTAGTGACAGTTATTATTGTTCATATTACAAACGCCACATCACAAATAAGAGTTCAAAAATAGTAACCACCAAAAAAAGATATCATCATTCGGTTCTCTGTAGTAGCTTGTAATGACCTTCACGAACTCTTCCTCCCACAAAACTTTCTAGGCTTCGGAAGATTTTCCTAGTCTTTAGCCTTTTTCCGATGGCAGCAATGAACTCTTCACTCCTTTTGACATCATGCACAGACCAAAACCTTGTATTATCCCCCGGTCTCATCTTGAGCTTAAACTCTTTAAACCTAGAATCCAACTCTTCTTCAATTACCCTTAGAGTACCATCATTGAACTTGTACAGCTTACACAGCCTCATTAGCATCCTTGATCCATATTTGTCTATGAAGACAACTGCTCTTGGAGTATCAATTACTGAGTAGTCGTGCATGAATTCAAATCCTGTGGCATCCCATCGTGGCTTGGTGAGATTGACTTGAGTCTGATAGCTTTCCATGCCGAGCTGAAAGTCACCCACTCTTTGTCGAATCACTAAACCTCTTATCCATAGGTTGACAGCTGCAGTAAGAGACTTCTTTTCACGAACTGGCAGGTGATCGAGGTGGCCTTGTAGGTTCAATAAATATAGATCTTCAAAATCATTTGGGTACAGATGTTTGAAGTCGTTCTCCTTGTTGGAATCGCTCCTAACAGAGAAATGGAACGACATTTACGGGGATTACATTATCTATCCTAGTTAGCCAAAACACATGGACTTATTATGTCATATTGTAATAGATGTATGTTCTAGGCTATAAATACCCTCCTAGACTTTCCTAGGAGGGTGAGTCTCATTTGTGTAACTTTACCTTTCAATAATAAAACACACATAGTTTCTCCCTTCTCTCCATACTTTCTCTCACTAACATGATGAAGATGTTCTTTCATCTTCCAAGACCTCCCGATTCACCAAATCTTCCATATATTCGATCCTAACATTGGTATCAAGAGCCAGGTCGGTTTTTGTTATAGTTGATTTTATGATGTTTTCTTGTCATAAACTTGTGTTAAAATTCTGTTTTAATCTTTAATTTTCACAAATTTTTGTGGTAACAGATTTTTTTTAACAAGTTTTCAATGTGTCAGTTTTCTTTTGGTCTAAAAGTCTTAACTTGTCAAAGTTATGATTTTTTATGACTATAAACCTACACGTGAAATTTTCTGGTCTTATCATTGTCAAGCAGGGTCAAATAAATGGTCATATATGTTCATATTTCTGGGTTTATGAATCTGGACAGATTCTTTTGGTCGGAATACATCGCCGGAAAAAGTCAACATGGGTCAATACCCTAATTTTACGCCTAAGGATCTTCAGATGAGTTACGAGTAACTTGTAAAGTTACTCGGGCCATGGCTTACGCCTAAATTGTTTACGCTTAACATTGTTTACGCGTAAATATTACACTTAACCTTGTCTACGCCTAAACATCTTGGCTTACGCATAAGAAATGTTTACGCGTAACTATCCTACGCCTAAGACAAAAAAATACGAGATGAAGACCTTGACTATTTGACCTTGACATAAACCAAATACCAAACTCTACTCAAATGTGACTTCAGTTTATAACATCACAAGTGACAATACATCATGATTAATTGAATACGAGTCTTGTGAGTAAATTTACCACAGTCCAAACACAACCAAAATACATATCTCAATCCTATCTCCAAACTACACTCTACATCTAAGTCTAGACACTAACATGGAAATTAAACAAGATCTCAAATTTTATTCGTGTTTAATTTTGTAACATCAAGACCTTGGAGGCCCTACACACGAATAATCATATCATCACAGATCCTTGAGAAGCTAAGCTTCGTTAATATCCGAAACCAAATCAGAAAAGATTGATAACAACGGTGTTATAATATTTTTCTTTAGTTCGTTCAAAGATATTATCAATAAACAAAAACATGGTGTTATAAAATAATAAAAACGGTGTTATAAAATAATAAAAATGAACCATTCATGGTATACGAATTATTTGAGAATTAAACCCTAAAAACGTGTTAAAACCCTAAATAATTAGAAACGAATTTTATGGGTGTCAAACCCATTTTATTTAAGACCTATACGACCCATAAGATACTGGAAAAATGTTCATTCGAATTGTTATTGTCTAAAATGGCCTTGTCGAATTATTATTTATAATCGGGTTTTTATTTAAAAAATCGTATAAATGGATAAACAAAATTGGAACGATTGACCTAGGGTTTATGTTATGGTCTAGATCTGACCTTAAAGATGAAATAATGATGGAATAATGATTGGTGTTTGATTTGGGGAATTAGGGTTAGGGTTTGATGATTTTATTGTATTACCGATTGAGTTTTCAAAATAAAAAGGGGTTGTTTCGTAAATTATAAAACTTGTGGACTATTTTTGTAATATACTTTGGACCAGGGGGTGTTAGTATAAAATGTAACATGAGGACCTTTTTCATAAAATATGTAACTTAGGGGTTTATTTTGTAAATCGGGTAAATTTGTAAACCGAAATGTAATTATTAAAAATAGAGGGGCTTGTTTGTAAATTCTGGAAACTTGGGGGTATTTCGTATAAATAAGGATAATGAAGGTGTAATATGTAAAATTGGACACTTAAGGGCTTGTTGTGTAAATATGCTAAATAAGGAAACTTTCTAAAAAAATGGAAACCTTCTATTTTTGGAAACCTGCTAAATATGGAAAGTTACTAAAACTGAAGAGCCGACTAAAATAAGTAATCTGAATTAAATAAGTTTTTATTAAAACCAGTCATGAATTCGTGTAGATTCGCCGGAGATGGAGCTTGCTTCCGACCTTGGTATTTCTGTTGTGTTTCGTTTGCGGTATAAGGTACAGATATTCTGACCTTGTCTCTTAAGGTTTCTCGTGATTCTTATACATCTTTCGATATTAGCTTGAACTGTTACGTCGTACTCTAAGCCTCATGATTAGGGCTTCCCTATGACTTTGCTATGCTCCCTTTGATATGAACCTTTGATATGAACCTTTGATATGAACCTTTGATATGAACCTTTGATATGAAACTTTGATATGGAAACTGATATGAACCCTTATGATATGTATATGCTTTGACCTTCAGTCTGATACCCGAGCCAAAATTTGTTTCCTAGTCAGGAAGGTAACCTGACCGTGTCATTGATGCACCAATGGCATGACTCCAGTGTGCACGAGTGATGTTGCACACCGTCCCCATTTTGATTTGATTATGAGCTCACTGTATGTATATGATTTGGCCATTATTTGTTTTGGGGGGCGTATGGATGCATCCTAGATTTGATTTGTTTCGAGGGATTTGATCTGATTGGAGCTTTGTTTGGTGAATGATGTCGGGTGCAATCCGCGTCTTCACATTTCTGGGAGCTAGCTACTCCATTTGTTACTGAGGTCTCCCCTCCTATTATGTATGGTATTCCGAGGTCACCCCTCCGAATACAATGGCTACTTCTGATATGATATGATATGATATGTTTCTGGGCTCGGGTAGATTTCTGATAACCCTTACACTTTTGATAACCTATATTGTACCTTCTGTATTCCCCAACGCACCATAATCTGTATTACTTGTTTATTACTCAAGACCCTTATATGACTCACTCTACTACCAAGATATATATTACATTGCTTTGATCTGTCACACTCTCATTCCGTTACTTCAGACTATGGTTCCATTCACGTACCGGGTTATTATATGTTTATTGGATTTGGGTATGCTATTCATGTGTTATGTGACTACTGATTACCCTGTTATGATATGATTAACATGCGATTATAAGATTTACCTGTGGTCATCTGATGATATGCTATCTTACTGTTCTGTGGTCCTTTTGATTTGTCTGGCAACCATGCTTGTGTGCAATCGATTGTTGATCTGTTTATCTTTTGTACCTCGTTCGATTAAATCTTGTGGACTATGACTATTCGTGGTGTCCTTATCTGCTTGTTGTTGACCTGCCATGGTTGCATTTATGTTTATGCTACTGTTTGATTGGATAAATGTTTCGACTTATGACGTCTAGCTTGTTAACTGGTTTAATTACCCTGCTATGTTTTTAGTTCATTTATTATAGTGTTCACTGTATTCCTACTTGCTACGTGTGACTGCTATGTTTTGACTGCTGCTATGATACTTGTTATGTTTTCAATTAAGAGTTTTGACCTGTGTGAATTGCCATGCTCACTGATTAATTATTTGCTTCCGCTTTCCTGTAGACATCGGTTTGGCTTGTATGTCTTCTGATTTTCCTGAATTGATTGTATGAGATATATGTTGTGTGGATGCGACGCCTGTTATGTTTGCTTATGTTTCAGTCCTTGTATGTCTGGTTGTATGTGCTTGTTTATATGTCATCGATGCTTTGCTTTGCTTCGTTCTCCTTGTTATCTGTTCGTTTTGGATATCTGTATAATTGTGTTCTGCAGGATCCTCATTGACTCATTACTCTCATTTCGCTACGACTTGTTATCCGTCCCTTTGTTTCATTTGCATTTCAGATTTTATTTAGCTTTCGTTTTGTTATATCTGTTCACTGGGCTTTTTAAGCTCAGCCGCATTTCTTTTCCTGCGGCAGGTTTTAGGTTTGAAGATGGGCTTTGATTGGGCTGAGAGGTGGATTATCTGAGTGGACTAACCCTAGTTACCTTGTTATTTGGACTTTTTGGCGGGCTTTTGTTTTGAGATTTTATTTTATTCTAACTATTGGATTTTGTATTTTTCCTTGTAAATCTTTGGTTATTATGACTTGGTGCATTATTATTTAAAGATTTCCGCTTGAAGATTTTACTTGTATGTTCTGATATGACACCAGACTGTGACACTTCTACCCTTGTCGGGTTGGGGTGTTACAAATTACATATTCACAAGTAACTATTATTCCGATAGACCACAACATTCAGGGGGAAGTCGTTTCATCTCGTCTTTCGCGGATTGTTTGGTGTGAAGCATCTACATATGTGAGAAGATCTTGCTGATTTCTTGCATGTTACCCCCAAACGGATTTTCCGCAATAAGTCAGATTTACCTTGTGTGGTTTACTGCTCATCTACAAATTCCGCTGCATACTGAAAACTTCAAAAGTTAGAGGAAATGTTCACTACATCAAAGTTTCAAATCTGCTGAAGACGGTTGTCAGTTTGGGGGGAAGCTGATTCAGAAACTTCGCCAAAAATAAGTGTACGGAGAAGCTGCTAAAGACATGCTGCATGATTTGGGGGGAAGTTAATCCAATTCATGCATATTACATCATTTACCTACAAGTGAAGAAAACGATTCTCAAGTCGAGGTACAAGAAGAAGACAAAGAGTGTAAACTTCATCATCCTCAGCACTTGAAGAGCTTATGAAGACCTTTCGTTATATGTTTTCTATATTTGTAGTAAATGTTGTAAGTAATCCCTTATGTCGTCCCATTGGGGGAAGATTGTTGGAATCGCTCCTAACATAGAAATGGAACGACATTTACGGGATTACATTAATAATCCGAGTTAGCCAAAACACATGGACTTATTATGTCATATTGTAATAGATGTATGTGCTAGGCTATAAATACCCTCCTAGACTTTCCTAGGAGGGTGAGTCTAATTTGTGTAACTTTACCTTTCAATAATAAAACGCACATAGTTTCTCCTTTCTCTCCATACTTTCTCTCACTAACATGATGAAGATGTTCTTTCATCTTCCAAGACCTCTCGATTCACCAAATCTTCTATATATTCTATCCTAACACTCATCTATCACATGGTCTTTCTGATCAGCTCTTCTCAGGAAAATCTTCTTCAGATAATCGTATCCATACATTGGAAAGATCTCCACACTGACGACACTAAGAATACGCAGTTTTGAACGAACAGCTTTGCGCCTCTTTTCCGCACCGTGTCTTTCAATGTATAATATTTTCTTTTTGAAGCACCAGTGTGAGATTTCGTAAGATGCAGCAATGTCGTACTCGTGTTCTTTTTCTGTCCAAAACTGATCTGGGACCATCTTCTCTAGACCCGCATCAGGATAGTGGGCAGACTTCATCTTTGAAATTGAAAGAGCGGGTTTGCTTCCCTGAGTCCCAACACGCAAGTAGTCCAGATCTCTGTTGAAGAAGAAATCAGCTTGTATTTTAATTTGACCAGGTTCACCACCGAGAGGAAGTGGTTTGTTGACGTTGAATTGGAGCACATTGTCTTCAACTTGATCTGTCAACAATTTGTAGCACTCTTCTATCTGATATTGTAGATGAGCAGCATCTGGATGAAATACTTTTACAACTTCATACGCTGGGCCCTCCAGATCCTTTGGCGTAATCGTTGAAATTCCTTGTTGCTCACAATACCATTTCATAAAGCTTCCAATGTCTCCTGTAATGTGTAGAAATGATTCGTCTGGAGGTGCTTCATGGTTGGCTACGATGGTGTTCGCCCAGTTGTTTTCAGGAATATTCAGATCAGACTCAGGAATGGTCCATGAAGGATCTGGAGTTTCTAGTCTTTCCACTGGCCACCAGCCTTGAGTCATTTCCTTTGTCGGTGCCTGACAAGGTTTTAAAATGTACCTTTTTGAGGGGTCGTTTAAGCCCTTATTTGATCACTTTTGTATCCGTTATTACTTAATATCGTTCATTTTCACTTTTTAGATATCTTGAAGGCAAAATGCTGGAATGACACTTATTCGGACGAAAAGGCGCAAATATACAAAGAAAATGGCCAAAGTCAAGAATCGAGACACTTAGGCTGCTGGAAATGAAGGGGACGGCGTCAGGTTATATCTGTGACGCCGTCGGAAGATGTTTTGTGACAACTCAGTAGCCAAATTGCCCATTTACAAGTGATGGCTTCAGGTTTTAAAAGAGTAGGGCGTCGCAACTCATACGGCCTAGATTTGATCCAGACGACGTCAGAGACTGAAGGGGACGGCGTCACAGGCATAGGGTGACGCCGTCGCAAGACTAACGTGGCCAAGACAAAACCCTAATAATGGCGACCCGACGGCATCACAAATCAAAGGGTGATGCCGTTGCATGTGTAATCTTATATATAGAATCTGAATTTTTTAGTTTTGAGTGGTGTAGTCTTTTGGAGTAAAAACCTAAACCGAACCAAGGCTGTCTTGTACAATATTTTAGGGTTCCATACCCTATCTTACATCAAGATAAGTGTTTTACTTCGTTAATTTAATTATGTCATCTTTTGATTGTGTGTATGCTTGCATGTTCCCCATGTCCGGCTAATTTACTTGTGTGTTTGGTTAGGTAATATGAAACTTAGTTATTGAATATTGATTAGTTGTCTCTTATCTTAATTGTGATTGACCTAGTATTGCGATAGGTCATTCGTTGTGTTTGTAATGCTTGATTGATCTTTGATGAACCTTAGCTTATAATCGCCTAGAGTAATTGTAGACAAGTCATTCAAAGAATACCTTAGAGTTAAAGTTTATGAATCTTAGAGATTTTGTAGTCATTAACCTTTGGTAGCTTCAAAGAGTTAGGGATAAACGCATACCCTACGACCTTAGAGACACAACGCAATTAAGAATAAGGATGTGACAATTCAACCACCAATAGGAGATAACTAGGGAGTAATAAAGCCTAAGCAAATACATTTTTAACTATCATACGAGCACACAACAATAGACATAGACTACATACACCTTAGTTTAGATAATTAGATAAGTAGAAGTAATCGGTAGAAATACCAAACCCCCAAATCCAAACCCCGATATTCGTACCTTTCCATTTCCTAAAAACATAAAAAGATAAAAAAATTATCTTCTTCAACCCCAACCTTAGCGTAGTAACTTCTCACTAGCATTCCTATTCCCCTAGAGAACGATATCAATTCCCGTGGCTTACCCTAATACTACACTACAACGATTAGGTTCACTGCCTAGGGTGTTGAAAAACTTGCTCGACGAAAAGGAAGTTCCTTTGACCCCGAACGACGCGTGTAGCGTTATCAGTGTCGTCCAAGATGACTTTGTATGTTTCTCCCCCATATATGCATTCCACCAGTATTCGTCATGAGACACCTTGGGGATGTGTTTGGTGGAAGCATCATCATCCTCAGAATCGGACTCTTGAGCTACGTATGATTCTTCATTCATTACTTGCTCTTCTGGAATAAAGGAGAAGGTAGGTGTAAACCTGGAGTCAACCGTGGTTCAGGCAGCATAGGTCAAGGTTTTTGTAGTCTTATGTGAACCTTGACCTGCTATGGAACCAGGTTGATTTGATGGCTTAGGAGAAGGGGTCGGTGGATTAGACTTTGAAGTATCTGCAGCGCCTAATGATCCACCTGCACCAGAAGAACCAGAACCACCAGTTGGAGGAGGAGGTGGTTTAGGAGTTCCTGATTTTGACTCACGCATCACGACTCTTCTTTTCTTCTTTCCTTCTCTTTCACGAATGTCTGTTAAGTGCTGCATAAGGTTATCACGATCTATCGAGTTCTAAAGAGCTTCATAGAGTTGCATGTGGACTTCGTGCTCTTTGTGCTCATCAGTTTCAAAAATTCTATCATGGAGAATTCATCTCATGTCTGAAGTAGGTAGGTCTTTAAACCTCTTATGTAATGGAGCTTTCATAGCCCATTCAACTGCATCCTTGACATTTGCTTCAATTGCATTTATTACTTCAGTGTCAAAGTTGAACAGCTCCAGCTTTGATAGTCATCGATCGAGATGCTTGACTGATTTTGGAAGGTGGTGCTTCTCGAAGGCCTCAATTCTTTTTAAGGCCTCGTCAAGTTGTTGTTCAGTAGTTTTGCTTGGAGGTGGTGGTGGTGTAACTGGGTCATTAACAGTAATGATAGTTGAAGAGATGATGGTTGTTGTTGCATCAGAAGTCACGGGTGGTGGAAGTGCGGTTGACAATGATGGTACTGGTGGTGGAAGTGCGGTTGCAGAAGTTGTTGCTGATTCAGTAAGTGTTGGTGCAAACATGGGAGGAATGGTGGATGTATCCTGCTGGATAGTAACAGAGAACATGGATTCGACCTCCTCTTTTTCATCATTTTGTTTATCCAACTCAGCATCAGAAGGTCTATCTTTGAGGAATTGGTCACCATGTGTAATATCTGTTTCAAGGTTCTTCAGAGAGGATAGAGATCATGTTGAGACGTTCATTTCATCAAGACGCACTTGTTCTTCCGATCTTTGCTTCAGAGTTTCTTGAAGATTTGGGTGTGTTTCTGGTAACAGTTCATTTCCTCCTAACTCTGTGCTTTGAACTCCAACATTTGTTAGCTTATCCTCTGATTCAGGTACAGTTCCTGTAACCTTCTCTGTCTGCACCTTTGCCTGTAAGTCCGGTTCATTCATATTAACATCTCCACCCTCATATCCTTGACTCACCGACTGAGGGTCACTAGAGTCGAGAATTTCCTCTTGAGTAGCAGAGTGCTCCCCTTCTGCTCCACTTGGCTCTTGTGCAGATGATGATTTTCGTCTCTTGAACTCATATTGAGTAGTAGTCTTTAGAGTTGGAGTGGATATTGTTAAGAACATTTGTGCAGCTTGCTCCACACCCTTCCTAGGCTGTCTCTCAGACACCTCTAGACTCTGCAAGCTACCTTCAATGCCCTATTGGAGTGTTGCATCATCATCTTCATCCCTTAGTGTCATCTCAGTCTCTGGCTCCTTGGACCCTTTACCTCTCCTTGTTTCACCCTTTCTCTTCTTCTATTTTTCTGAGGGTGAATCAACAGATTTGGATCTTTCTTGTCTTTTCTTCGGGAGATTGGCATAAGATGATTTTGAGGATGTTTTGGTTGTCTTAGTTGGTGTGGGTTTGGGTGTCTTATCAACAGTAGAGTTTGATGCCTTTTGAGATACCTTTTATAGTAGTCGGCTTTGATTATTTTATCCGTGATAAGAGCATTAGGAGTTGCCATTCCAAAGATCTATTTATCTGTTCCTTTAGCCACAAATTTCAAATTGCCGAGGAGATTTTCATCGCTGGCTTTATGGAGAGCAGAATCACTTCTTAGATTAAACTGATGTATTGCCTGCAGATGCTTGATAATGAGCTTTGAGAACCTGATACTGGGGATCGCCCTTTTGTCTTTGGCTTTCTTTCCCTTGATGTTCTTTATAGCATTTTGTTTGTCAGTAATGAAGGTGTCCATTGGTAAAGTGAATTCTTCCCAAATGCGTTCCGTATAATCAATGTTTGCTTCGTTCACCACTCCCCATAGTACTTGTAGAATCGGGGCCCTTACTCTCTCATACCCAGATGTCTTACCCGTTAGGCAGAGATTGAGATTTGTGATGATTGCCCTCCAGGGTTGATACATCTCGTTTGTGATGATTCCAGATATCTTCGTGACCTCACCTGGATACCCCAATTCAGTGAAAAAGTCTAACAATTCATCAACAGATGGTGGAGAGGTGAATGGATTAGCTGGGTCTCTTGGTGTGATTTGTAGGGCTTCCCTAAGAGTGTCTACAGAGATGTCATACCACTTGTCTTCAAGTTGACAAGTGTATACAACAGTGATCTTGTCCCATTGGAAGGTGTTCCAGAACTGTTGTAGGTAGATAGACGGAATTGTGCAACGTATCGTCAGAGCACCAAAGAAGTTGGTGTTCTTTAGTATACCAATTGCAATTCTGTAGATAGGATTTGGTTGGTTTCTATCCACGTCTACAAACCAGTTGCTTCTAGCAATAGCAACCCAGTCTTCATAAGGGAGAATTTGATCATCTGTGAGTATGATGGGTGGAACAACAGTAGCTTGGTTCCCAGGATTAGTTATGTCAGCCATTTTATTTCTGTAATACACACATTCACAACGAAATACATTTGGAAATTTGTTATGTTAGATGAGAAATACAGAATGACCACATAAGTTATTTGAAGATGAAAGTCAAGGCATCAAGGTTCTAAAACATGGTCTAAGCATGGTGTGGAAAACTAGAAGGGTGGGTTGAATAGTTTTACCAATTTAAAACTTCCTTTTAAATATTTAGATCGACTTATGTCAATCTATTTGATTGTTTATGTTGGACGTTGATAGATAGATATATAAACGTGTAATGAAAGATAAAGAGTAAGAAGCACATCACCACGACACAAGTATTTATAGTGGTTCGGCTACAAGGACACCTTCCTTGCCCTACTCCACTCCTCGAGTCACCTACTCGAGAGTTCGTAAACACTACACCAACTCCTTATGGCGGAGAAGCCTTCACAACGTCGCTTAACCTTTTTGCGGTACAAAGCTAAATACCGAGTTCTTTCACACCAAGGCGAACCACACCTAACACAACGTCGCCTACCCTTTATACAGTGCTAGGCTAACCACCGAGTTCTTTCACACCTTAGGAGAACTAATCCTTCACAACGTCGCCTACCCTTTATTAGGTACTAGGCTAAGCACCTAGTTCTTTCACACCTTAGGTGAACTACACCTTAACGACACAACACCTAATCTCAAGGAGATCTACTCCTTGTTACAACACCATCAAGGATATCACCATCCTTGT